>CANTFL010000155.1:0-338761 GCA_947650285.1 Hyaloperonospora brassicae
GCATACAAGTGCCAGCTTCAAGTCTTCGATCACGTTGTGGCAGCCAGGAAAGCCCATGTTGTAGCTTTTCCAATGCTAAATGATGGGATGGCGACTTAGACACGCAGGGGAACCAGCTTATGACGAGTGTCGATGACGCAGATGCTGATTGGACAAGAGTGCTCGACAGTGAGTTGTACTTTGTTGTGGAATCTTCGTGGTAGCACAATAGCTTGTGCGCATTTGACATATATACACGAATTAGATGGTAATCGAAGGCATCTTCATTTGCACCTGTCATTACGAGTACCAATAGATGCGTCGGGTAACCTCTTGGATGATAGTAGATTGAGGCCGCCGACGTAAGACCTTCACTACGGCAAGTCAATTTCAAAGATTACGGACCATCATCTAGATTTATCAGTCGAGAAGATTTTTACGTCGCAGTGATTTACCGTGACGAGCATCCACGATATTATGTTGCAACCATGTAGCGGAGCTACACAGCTCCTTAAGTCAGAAGAACACTTAACACTCAATGAGCAACTTAAGGCTCAGAGAACCCGACTCAAAGGGTCAACAGCTCAGAGAGCTAAGGTTTGGTTCAAATTACCCGACTCAAAGAGTCAACAAGCTCAGAGAGCTTACGGTCCCTGTTCCAGGGGGACCAAACGATTCAAAGAATCAAACGCACAGAGTGCACAAGGAGTAGCTGACTTAACAAGGCGTTGCTACCTCCTGAACGATCGCAAGACGCCTCAGAGAGGCACGTGTCTTTTGTTGATCAAAATGGGAACTGAATTTTAATACTTCGTTTAACCTAAGAGAACACCTAAGAACAACGTAATTAACCTACTCGATAATGTCCTAAATAAACCTCTTAAAAGATCTCGAAATCAATGCTTGATAGACATCATTCTTCAACAATTGATACTGTGTTCTGATATCACTTTAAAAGGGGATCCCATCCCTTGTGTGCACCACACCTATTGTCGACTACCAGTCGACGTGTAACCCCGTCACACCCTCCCCCATTAGAATGACGTTTCCACAAAACGTCAATCGAAGTCTTTCCACGAAGAGGACTGTGTGTGTGCGCTTCAACCTTATGGTTGGCAAAACACAAAACACCATGGCATCGCCACCGCATGAGTCCTCGACTCTCTCGTCCTACCTTGGCATCGATGTGGAGGTGGATTATGATAGCGGTACCAATATCCATGGTGAAGAGAGGACAATGTCCGATTCACCAGTGCAAGAGGCACTGTCTCATACTGCACCAAACCCATTTGCCGAGCGTGGCGAATCCAACGCGCCATCGGCGCCGCATCAAACACCCATCGTGGGCGATGCCAACATCACTAATCCGCTCGATGAGCAACAACAGTTGGCTCTCCACCGAGAGGAGAGCGCTCAGCGCCGTATCAAGCTTGCTGCAACCCTTGAGGGTCGTCGTGGCTATCTGTTTACCCCAGTCAATGTGGAAGAGTGTATACACCAAACGACAGTCGATCTTTGACAACGGGGGCTATTGGCGCTAAGCCAACATCTTCTGATGAGGTGGAGAGTTGACAGGTACTTCGCGAGAGGTAGCTGCAACCTCACTTAACGACTTAGAGTCAATACAAGTTGTGACTTGACACGCAAGCACGGGGTGCATCGGTTCCACCGATGAAAGGTATACTCATCCTTCTATTCGCAGGCGAATCTCAGGAGGAAGAAGACAACGATTTTGTTCGCTGGGTGCAGTGGAAACGACACCTCAGCATCGTGTTAGCTCTTAGAGCAAGTGCCGATGTGGAAAATGTTCGTCTAGAACAAAGCTTCGGTTTGATTTCACCAAGATTTTGGCCAGAGGCCAGTTGTGAACTCGCACACGCTGAGCTCCGGCTGTGTCGGCTAATGTGGCTGTTGGTCAAGCGAATACCAACTACCCACCTTCCTCCACCACTATTGTTGAGAAGCGCTCTCGGTCTAGGGATGTCCCTTGCCATGATGTTCAAAAACAGCAACGGCGTATGGGCAATCCTGCCGAAGGGGTGTCTCAAACTCCCACGAGATCTCCGTCTCCGGGTACCCTCGCCACTTCACCAGATACTGGTATTGGCCCTGACGATGACGTCGTTTCAGGAGTCGCTCCACATGGAACTGGCGGTTCCCTTACTCATCGAGCAGCGTCAGAGGTGGTCGGTATACCGATGGAGGATCATAAGAAGGTGCTTCTTGAGCTGATGGTCTTCGTGAGACATTAAGTAAGACCCAGAGTGCGTTTGACGCAATTCAAGGCCGCGTGCAGGCATTGGAGTTGGGTCAAGCCCATGTCCAGGCATTGGAGATGGGCCAAGCCCGGATAAAGGGTCAGCTTGACCTCCTGGTTCGGATGCAACAGCCGATGGCAAGGCCAACCTATGCGGCGCAAGCGCCTCCAAGTTCACGTGAGACGGATCCCGATACGGCTTAAGAAAGCCAGCGTAGAACACGGGGAGTGTGCGCAGTTTGCGCGTAAGGTTGAGCGTATACGCAAGTCCCTTCTTGGCGACGACCGTGAATGGTCCAATGAAGCGCGGGCGCGACTTTGTCTTACAGACAACAGACACTACATTTATAGGTAGGTTTTTAGCGTTGAGTAGAACTTGGTCTCCGACCTCATAACGTTCAATACAGCCTCTGCTTTTAGCATCAGATTGTTCCTTCTGCTTGTCTTGGCTATCAGCCAGTGCGTCACGCACATGTCGTAAGACATTCAATCGCGTTGCGAGAAACTCGCTTACCTGTTTTTGAACAGTGGAAGGGCTGATATCAGCAAGCCGATCGGCAACTCCTCCCCCACCAAGTCCTGAACCACGCATTCGTAGCGTTAACGGAACGCGAGGGTGTGTGAGACCGTTCACGTAGAACGGTGTGTAGCCGGCGGAGGCATGCACAGCGTCATTTATTGCGAATTCAACGACAGGGAGCATCGAGCTTCTACGCTTAGGCTGTTTAGCGCAAACACTGCGCAAGATGTCACCGATGATGCGATTCACTCGCTCGGTTTGACCATCAGTCTGTGGATGATCCGCTGTGGACATGTCCAAACGTGTGCCGAGCACCTTGAAGATGGACTTCCAAAACTTCCCAGTGAAGCGAGGATCTCTATCATAGATAATTGCCAACGGCAATCCATGTTGTCAAAACATTCGATCGATAAACAGCGTAGCTGTACTCGCACCACTGGTAGAATCCGGCACCGCCGCTAACTGAGTCATCTTGCAAAAATGGTCAACAAAGACCACAGAACCCGTATTGCCATGCGCATCTTTCGGTAAACCGAACATAAAGTTCATGCTAATGGACTTCTAACACCCCTTGGGTATAGGCATACTAGCCAGCTGCGCGGCCGCGTGAGGTGAGGATTTCACCCGTTGACACGTATGACACGTACGCACATATTTGCTTATCCATTCGTAAAGTTTAAGCCACCAATAGCATTGGCTAACTGAGACGTAGGTCTTCTCACGACCGAAATGACCACTCAACGCAGTATCACGCGCCTCATAGAGGATCCGATACTTCAACTCCTCATCATGAGAGACAGCAATACGAGGAGTATCCTCCACAAACGTGCGATTTCACAACAGGCCTTGATCGATGGAATATCGATGTAGCCTCGCGCGCAAACGTGCCGACAATTCTATGCCTGAGTCCTTAAACTTCTCGCTCCCTAGAGCACGTAGCAGAGCTACACAGTGTATATCCTTGGCATATGCCGTACGGATTAGTTCAGTGACCGACGACGAAAGAGTCGTAACCTGAGTATGCTCATAGTCAGGACTGCGTGACAACGAATAAGCCAAATCATTCTGCTTGAACGGCTAATGCTTCATCTCGAAGTTGTGATCGGCAAAGAAGGAAAGCCAACGAGCCATTCTCTGAGAGTGGTGAGGCGACTGGGTCTCAGTGCGTAGTGACGCATGATATGTATGGATTACAAACGGCTTAGAGCCAAGAATATGAACTCTGAATATGACGAGAGCATACTTCATTGCAAGTATCTCCTTGTCATGAACATGATAGTACTTTTATGCAGCCTCAGCCGCCGGGACTCAAACTCAATGACGCGTTCCCGTCCATCAAAATCTGTTTGTAACAGAGCGCTGCCTATGGCAAAGTCAGATGCGTCACAGACGACACTGAAAGAACAATCAGGATCAGGCAAAGCCAAGATTGACGCATGAAGGAGACTCTCCTTTACTGCTTGAAAAGCATCATGCTCGGTGATAGTCCAGCACCATTACACATCCTTTATAAGGAGATTAAATAATGACCGAGCCATGTCTGCGTAATTTGCACTGTACTTGTGTAAGTAATTGGCAAAGCCAAGCCACTTCCGCAATTCCTTTTGGTTCTTTGGAACCGGCCAGTCATCTATGGCTTTTACCTTAGTGGGATCCGCTCTAAGGCCTCGCTTACCAATAAAGCACCCTAAAAAGATAATCTCTTCTGCATCAAAGATGCACTTAGACGCTTTGTCGTACAGCTTATTCGTGCGCATGCACTCGAGCACCGCTCGTAAATGGTCAATGTGATTGTCCACATCTGACCGACCGTTTATAGCACGACTATGGACAAAGATGTCATCAAAGTACGTCTTTGCATATTCTCGGTGAATTCTGAACAATTGTGTCACAAGACGATTGAATGTAGCCGGGGCATTTGATAACACTTGCGGAATAACAAGCCACTCCCAAAGCATACCGCTCGGAGTGCTGACCGCTATCAGCAAAATGTCGCTTTCTCGCATGAGCAGCTGGTAATAACCATCGACTAAGTCGAGCGCACTGTACATTGTACATCCCACCATATTGTTTTGAAGAACATCCTTATTCGGAATTGGTGTCTCAGCCGGGATGGTGGCAGCGTTAAGCTTATTGTAAGCATGAACAATGCGCCACTTCCCATTGGGCTTTTTGACACAGAAGGTCGGTGTGGAATGGAGAGTTTTGCTCTCACGTACCATTCCTGCCGCGAGATTTGCACGAAAGAATTCGTCAATGACGTCACAATGTTTCTTCGGTAAAGGCCACTGCCTTGTTACGCAGTATTTAGTTCCAGGTACTAGGTCAATTTCATGACGTACACCTCCATTGGGAGGTAAGAAGGTTGGTGGGTTGTGACACACCACGTCCTGAAACTCCTTTACCAAAGGTTAGAACGGATCAAGAGGATCCTTAAGGATCGAAGATCCACTACGGGCATCCAATGCCGCCTTTCTGTCCTTAAGGATAGACTCGTCCAATAACGAGGATGAGTTCAATCAATATCCGGCCGAATGACCACTAGCTCGGATAATTCTCCAGCCTGTAAGGCTTGGCTAAATTCGCCGTCAGACATTTCGTCTAGTTCAAAGAGAGTATCCAAGGATGGAAGAGTCTTAAGACTAATATTGCCATCAATCTGGCCAGTCAACCCATTGACAAGTGTATATATTGTATTATTACTATTATCACTTCGTGGCTTCTTAGAAGTTGGGAGCTTAGCAGTTGACACCCTACGCTAGGGTTGTTTCCTCAACGAAACCTTACGCCTCCTAGAGGCCGGGACAGTAGGGTCCCCGTGGTTGCTATTTATCTTAGCACGATCTATACGAGAGCTCATGTCTGAACGACATATGATGAAGTGTTACGTAACTCGAAAACTTCACCCAGTGGATTCACATGTACCACTTCACGTACATCATCCAGGCCAAGCCCTGAACACTCTGGCTTTTCGCCATCAATGTCATTACCTACATTCAGTGAGGTGCCATCTCGGCCGCCCTCGCTCGGTGGAATTTTACGTGCCACTTCACGTAAAGCATCCGGGCCTAGCCCTGAACACTCTGGCTTCTCGCCATCAATGTCATTACAGACATTCAGTGAGGTGCCATCACGGCCGCCTTCATTCGGTGGAATTTCACGTGCCACCCCACTCACGTCAGAGGAATTACATTCTTGATGTCTCGGCCCTAGGCCAACCATGCCTGCAGCATGCAGTGACTAAGTATCACAACGAGTATCACTCAATGGAGTATAACTCCTTTCACATACGGTGAAAGAGATCCGCCTAAAATGGTTGTCATTGACATTGTTGTTAATTAACTCTGACATACCAATGTCCAGCACATTGACATCTTCCGTCATTGGCTCGCGTTAATAGCGCTTTTGTTGCCTAGCAAAAGTGGGTTCATGACTCTCCCTTGCTTCGCTAAGAATATTGCGCATGACGCCTAAGGCCTTCGACCTCCAATCAATCCATGGCTCATGGCGTTCAAGAAAAGCCATTACCAGGATGAGATCATATCTCGAATCCAAGTCGTGGACAAGACAGCGCTCAATGCTGTCAAAGTCCAAAAACTTCACACCTAAGTTCAACGGAACTTTAGGCACTGTGACGCGACTACCAGTCGCTAAACGAACGGTGATCGAATCACCTTCATGCGCTTTGATCGCTTCAGCGTATCGCTGACTTTCCTCAAGAGAACGACGTCGAGCATAATTTCATGATGCTCCGGAGTCGATTAAGATCGACCAATGCTTTTCAAAACCTATAACCTTCGCCTCGGTGACTAACAAACCAGGCTTCTATCCACGCTCTGTGCTGGTGGGCACATAGCTCGGTGGGGCTAAGCCCTGTTTCACTCTACCTCGTAGAGAAGAAACAGAAATTATTTCTACCCCAGTAGGGCGCCCCGCACCTACTGGGTGCCGACGTTTCCCCGTGCCATACCAGGTTTCTGGTTAGGGTCGGGGTTTCGGCCTATAGGAGTCGGTTGTTGCTTACGCAAAGGACAAGTCGGACGCAAGTGTTTAGTGCTTCCGCACATGTAAAAGCGTCTCACTTCCTGTCGTTGCTTTAAAACATGAAGCTCCGCTTCACCTTCATCTTCCGCATATATTAGATCCGTCGGTACTGGCTTACAGTAAGCCGAAGTGCTCGCAGAGGTTTCCCTCGCAAAGCTTGGGTTGTACCCAAAATGCTGAGCACAACTTCAAGTCGGCCAGACTTGAAGTTGTGCTCAGCATTTTTAACGATGTCAACAGCTTCCTTAAAAGTAGAGGGATGGACCCGAAACACCTCGGTACTGGAAGCGCCATTGCGAAGACCTTCCATGAAGACAGCCACACAGATTGCCTCAGGAAGAAGGTCAGACTGCATAGCAGCCATCATAGTTCTCAAATCTTGGACATAGTCCGTTAACTCATTCTTTCCCCGACGGGTAGACAAGGAGCATGAGCGCACGCGATACCCCTGAATAGGCGGCGAGAAAACTTGCAAAAGGTCTGAATTGAGCGAATATCATGTGGAAAACTTCAAATTGACAGACGTGCCACACGTCACAGCCCACTCTCTAGCTCTTCCATCGAGCTTGGAGATAGCCAGCGAGACCTGCTGGTACTTTAATGAGATAAGGCCAGAGCTCATGGCCATCTCAATTTCACGGAACCAGAGGGTCAGGTTTCCCCTTCTCCTTCCCGGATAAATGTTTAACGTCCACCTGAAGGGGACGAGGCTTAGCCTATTCATTTGGCATCGCCACAAAGCGTCTGGCATAGCCGACGATACTTGGTTTGAAACTGCCGTAACAAGGCCGTTTCATACTGCATGAAGGTCTCGACTCGTGCATTGAGCACATCGGGACCTTGTGCAGCTAGAAACTCCACATACTCTGATCTTACGGCCTCGGTCATCTTTTATCAGCGACGCTTTGGGCCTCAGAGAGGGGTCTGGATTGCTCCATCTTTACAGAGGATCAGTCGTTACCGAATCAGGCGTAGATTAAATACTAGTGCTACCATGTAGCGGAGCTACACAGCTCCTTAAGTCAGAAGAACACTTAACACTCAATGAGCAACTTAAGGCTCAGAGAACCCGACTCAAAGGGTCAACAGCTCAGAGAGCTAAGGTTTGGTTCGAATTACCCGACTCAAAGAGTCAACAAGCTCAGAGAGCTTACGGTCCCTGTTCCAGGGGGACCAAACGATTCAAAGAATCAAACGCACAGAGTGCACAAGGAGTAGCTGACTTAACAAGGCGTTGCTACCTCCTGAACGATCGCAAGACGCCTCAGAGAGGCACGTGTCTTTTGTTGATCAAAATGGGAGCTGAATTTTAATACTTCGTTTAACCTAAGAGAACACCTAAGAACAACGTAATCAACCTACTCGCTAATGTCCTAAATAAACCTCTTTAAAGATCTCGAAATCAATGCTTGATAGACATCATTCTTCAACAATTGATACTGTGTTCTGATATCACTTTAAAAGGGGATCCCATCCCTTGTGTGCACCACACCTATTGTCGACTACCAGTCGACGTGTAACCCCGTTAGATACCAAATATGACAACATTCTTGACGAAGACGGCATTTTCGTGAGACCATCTCATGGAAAGAAGGCAGCTTGTTCAATTTGAAGGTAGTCAGCAACGGTGGTGAATGTAACGGCTAAGTAGCTAGTAAACGTGCTTTAAGTAGCATATCGCCTTCCTCAGCAGCTACTTTCGTGTAAGTGCGTGTGACGTTTGCACGACGCATACAGTTCTCGATCAAGTGGAAGATGACAAACGTCAAGTGATTCCTTAGTAGAATAGGTCTCGGACCTTCAGCACCTCGGCCTCAGGAAGATGTCACTTGCTCGATAAAATTAGAAGCAGCACTACTTTCAGCATCTCTAGCAGCGCCACAACATCATATCGATACCTATAGCAGCTTCACCCCCATCATCAGCTCAGCAATCGTCGAGTCCATTAGCACTGGGCAGAATAGGGGGGCTGCAAGCACACCATGATTTGCAGAGTCACTCGCGTTATAAGAGAGCCGTCTCAGTAAGCGGTCGTGCACGGAGCTCTCGCGCCATGTCAACCCTCTCATTGACGCTATCGTAAGAACGATCATCAAGTATATGTAGCCGCGGGCAAGTCAACTCTGGCTTATTGATTTTGTAGCATGGCTGGAGTAGCTAAAAATCAGATGAAAATTGGACACGATGAACTACTTCGTTCACCAT
The DNA here is from genome assembly GCA_947650285.1 of Hyaloperonospora brassicae. Taxonomy (NCBI): domain Eukaryota; phylum Oomycota; class Peronosporomycetes; order Peronosporales; family Peronosporaceae; genus Hyaloperonospora; species Hyaloperonospora brassicae. The sequence continues at coordinate 9,006 of CANTFL010000155.1, forward strand.
AATCTTGAACTTTTCTTTAAATTTGAACATCACATCATCTAAAAAAGTAAAACTACTATGTTCACAGAGTAAACTAACTTACATAGCGACCGGCTTAAAAATGAATCCACGGCATCGAGTGCTCGATAGTATGCCTCAACAAACGCACCTATCGATGATGACCAGGTCTCTTTAAATTAAGCATCTGCCTGGTCTCCCCAATTCAAATGAAATCAAGCACCTTATCTTTTTAGCAGAGAAGGTATTATGTCTTATAATGGTTTACGAACGCGCTTTACTGTTTTAAACGCATCAGCATGTCTTCCTGCTTGCACTGCAAGAACTATACAAGAGAAAGGTCAGTCAGTGACTGGTTGAAAGCATCTTTACATACCGTTGAACCCCAAAATTCACATACAACCGGATCCGTGCTGGTAAACGGCGACGTTAGGCCGCTTACAAAGCAAACAAGCTGGTCGAAGCGGCAGCATAAAGGGTTTTCATCTTAGCGCTGTCAAATTAAAAACGTGTGGTCGCAGGCATTGATGCCGATTGCAGTGATTTGTCGGTGCGATTAGAGTTTAGAGCGCCCGAAATGGAGCACCGATCTTGTCGATGTAGGCTGACTTTCACGAGGCTTCCAGCCGCTCTTTATGCTGCTCGACAATCCACGCGATGAAGCGTTCTTAAAGCTTTACCAGATCGGACAAATTCGTCGTTGGTTGGGATAATTAGTGCCGTCGTTGTGGCCATCCCGTAACGCAACGCATTCGAGGAACACTTCGACAACGTTCAAGATAACCGATGCAATATTGGTAAGTAGCGTAGCGTGCGTCTGATAGTCGAGGGCGGCGAGCCGCATTACTTAGAAATGACAGAAGGTTAAAACGAACGCAGTGATGTTGGAATACCCGGCCGAACGATCGAAGCAATTGGCGCGCAGGTCAGCGTCTATGTCAGAAAAACGCCAATTTACGTCTCCATGCCGATGGCGAGTATCAAGTCGACGCCCAACTGCTGATAGATAGATTCTTGATGACTGAGAATTACGCGGTGATGTTGAAGCCGTATTAACATTGTGTGGATGGTGCTTATGGTTGATGCAGTAACCGAGCAGAGAATACACCATATAATGCTTGTGGGCTGACTGGTACGACGCGCAGCAGGCATCGCTGCGTAGTCCGCCAGTATTTCGTGTCGATGTTATGTAATTTAGAGCGTGATGACGAATATGACGTGCCACCGTGTAACCGACGTCTTGCGAAAAATCAAGCTTACTTCATCAAAGAGCGTCTGCTTCCGCCTTATATTGTAGCATATTGCGACCAGCGTCGCCCACTACCGACCTTGACCGAGTTTCTGATACGCAGTTTGCAGCGAAAAATTTCGGGCTGGTGCAGCAGACACCTTACACTACAAAACCGCTAAGACTAGACTAATGCAGTCGTGTGATGACACCAGATATCGCGCCTGTCGTGTTCTGCACTCCATTCATGGAGGCGCCGATCATCTGCTTTTCCAGCTGGGACTGAGGACGTCGAACAGCTTGCAGATCATCTGCAACTGAGCGACGCAGGTGTGCGAACTAAATGATAGGACGGATATGACGTGTAAGGTAAAAATATCGCGTTGTCGAACAAACTGAACTAGAATGTCAACATAAGATCTATCTTAACAGGTATATGCATACAGAGAAATCGCAAACGAGCAGTCCAGTCTGACAACGTTGGCGATGGTTTGATAGCTGGCGGGCCATTGCACGCGAACAAACGCGGCAACCCTGATTTGCATTATGCCGGTACGATGGAACGCATTGGACAACTTCTTGGCATTTTAAACTACCAGAGCGGTAGGCTTTATGCTGATACCGATGACGACGTGCTTGTTTTTTATACTATATGCTATAGGCGTTTCAATGGAAACCGCGTGGTTATCTGGCGGCTGTTCGCGAAAGAATATGCGCATTGCATTTTAGAACCTGAGTGTTCCTACTTCCTCGGGATCCCACATCGTTTCTCCAATGAAGACGTCTATGACCGGTTTGTCAACACGATATGTAATTTGGTCTCTCTAAAGATCCATATGCGATGTTATGGTATTGAAAAAGCGGATAGCAACGTTGAAGAAGGCCGACTTGTCAGGGTCGGACTTTTCTTCATTTTACGCCTACTCGGCCGGACCCTGCAGAGTGATATGCTACCTGTAGTTCTCCAAACGGAAATGTAGGCCAAACGTCTTCTGAAAAACGGTCTTCTGCCGTCAATCCCCGACTTTTTCCTTGACACCGTACGCGACGCAAAATCGGCATGCGATGAGGTGATCTTGTCGGTTTTAGTGCCCTCGTCGAAATGTTTAAGACTAAATACCAGCTTGTTTTTTCGGTCAACGACGTACCGAGCGCGGCGGCAGCCTTTCCACGCTTTGTAGATGGAGCCATAGTATGTCCGAGCAACCTTAACGCGTGGAAAGCAAACCTAAGCACATACTTCCACCAGAAATTCGATACGACATTGGTGGGCATTAGGCGTTTTAGTTTATATATATTTGGCAGCGTCGACTTTTAAGAAAATTTTGCTTTATCGAAGGAGTCATGATGTTGGCTTTAACGCAAGCTCACTTCTGAATAGTTTATGCAACGAGGACATAAATATAGCTCCATATAATCACGATGATAATAGTGCCTCAATAAAATAAAAGAAAAAGTGCAAAAGAAGATAAGAACACAAATCAGATAAACAAAAATACCCTACATTTTTTTTAATTGTTATATTATGTAAGTAGAGATGCACCTCTACCTACGGTATATCCACGTATAATATGCCTATGATATTTTCAAGTAAATATTTTTATATTTTTATTACACTCGCTTGCTCTAATGGTAGAAACATAAACACCCGGATTGTTACAGTCTTCATGCCTAGATGTATTGGGCACGGGTAGCGACGCACGGACAATAGAGCACATAAAGCTCTTAATGGTTGCAGTGATCAGAATTTTCCATATACATGACGTAAAAGTACGCTTTTGGGGAGGGCGTAATATCATTGACTAAGCTTTGTTATGAAAGGAAAGCTGTTATATTGTGTTTAAGTCCTAAATTGCGTCTTGTATAGTTCGATCTGTCGAAACTCTAGTAGTATCAAGCATGTTTGGTAAAGTTTCTTCATCACCCGGTGCGCGGCTAGCAGCGATTGTTAGGTTGATATCATGGCTACATCAACGGATGAGTAAACCCTTCATCCACTTCAACAAATACTAAATTCATAGATATTAGAGAGCAAATTTTATACATAACATTCTTGTGATTTTATTGACATTAGGAGCATTGTGATGTCACAGGATCGCCCGTTGCGTTTCTCTCTTTTACATCCCTATATGTTGAATAATCAGGCTGCCCGTTCCTTAATGATTCTAAACGACGCAATAATCTAATGTGATAGAAATTGGTTGGAAACGACCGTACAAAAAACTGGCACAATGGCGGGTACGATCGAAATATTTGATGTAAATCCCTCGACTCTAATGTGATCGGTTAAGTAGATATGTTGGTACTTCATATACCTAAATTTAGACCACTTATGCTGGCCAAGATAGCGTATCTTAATATGTACTGGTCATTGGCGTCTAATTAAATGTAAGGCACGATAAAAGTTCAGTTATGGGCATAAGTACTTTAAGATTATTTTTGACGAGCGTAGCTATAATTTTTTGAAGTTGGGCGCAATAATATATCAATAGCCTAATAATCAACATTTTAATGGGGATGAGATAAGTCTTACAATATAAGACGAAATACCTGTATCCTCTCTAAAAAGAGGTCAGGCTTTTATTCCTCATTAATATTACAATTTACATGGGCTTGTATAGTACTTAAACACATAAGACTACATCCCTATATATCCTGCATATCAAATTTGCCGGATCTTTGCGGCATTCTGAATTGCAAAATGACGGACCGCACAATGTCAAATTGCGATATACCAATTTGTGTCATACCAGGTCACGTACAGCCCTATTGCAGATTTTGCGATGTGGATAACAACATTTTTGTGGCAATCCCACGGTATCGATTTAAACTTATTATTTCGCACTCTAGAAATATGAAATTGCGGTCGAACACCTACCAGTCATGTCTCTCTTCATTAAAATGTTCTGTACTCTTAAACATCGTAATTTTGGTATCATTTACATGTGCATATCCACCCATATACAACATTAACCTGCATAATTAATTATATTCTCTAATTTCCGATTTCTGCATAATCTGGACCGCAGATAATAGTGGAAGACACGCAAACCTTCAAGAACGTAAATGTAGATCCCATCTCGTTTATAAATAAAAAAATTATTATTGGATGTCGGGTGAAACTTGGTTTCACGTAGGCATTTTGTGTTTCTCCTCTCCAATATATTAAATGAGTAAAGCCTTTTTTATTAAATACTCTTCCAATTCAAAAGTTATTGAAGTTTGTCGAGGAACGCAACCCGTTGATATAAATCAAGTCTTAGATGCTTAACTATATTAAGTACTGGTCCAGTCAATTGAAGATAAACTTAGTGGTAGGAAAATCGTGCGCTTGGTAAAGTGACGAATCACGTAGATTTTGAAGTTACAAGATTGATGGTAAACAAGCCGCGTAGGTTATGGCGTATTTCGAAATAGTAAAGACTGGTTCCTTAGGTACGTAAACGACACATTCAAAATCAAAAACGATGAAGCGCGTTTCGTCTTCGTTTCGTCAAAGCTTAAGAATCATATTTCAACCTGTGTAATTGTAAGAAATGTTGCGTTTATGCGTAAATGCTGTAAGATTACAGATGTTTCCTTACTACTAAGGTACAAAATTTACAAGTTTGCAATCAATTTTCCAGATAAAATCTAACTCTGCCGAACAATCGTGACGCGTCAGATCTTGTGGTTAAACTTAGTGCTACATTCGCAACAAATGCCATCGTAGTGTGCTATCGATATGCCTAATTATTTAGTTCTTTCGTCGCGTATGAGTCCAAAATTGCCTACACATTTTGGTATTTGTAGTCCGATCATCTGAAATGTTATTTTTCACATTGATAGCTATATATAACAACTCAATACAAAACAAATTGAGAAACCGAGCAATAATTCAGATTCTCATGTACCCTAAGTACGACAAATTTAAGTTGGACTAAATATCACCGCGGCATCAACAATGTGGCATGTCTATACCTGTATCGATCTTTTGTATAACATGGCCCTAATGTATTGCAATGTGACCCTCAGCGCTGCCAAAGCCTATGTATCATAACGCCTTTTCCTCGAAGAAGGGGAATATGAAGCATTTCGAAAACACAATACAGGTTTTTTGCACTTGATCAGAGTCAAAGCCTTTTGCCAGCTCTGCATCAGCGCTCATGCATATTCTAGCTCTCACCGTATGTCTTAAAAATTTGGTTTCTAGGCCAATTAATTTATTCCAAATATCTGGCGATGTCGAAGCTGCTTAATTGATAGATTCACAATTCGTCCAGCGATTTTTTTCTGACGCTTGTAAATATTTTGTCATTACTGTGAACCGATAGTCGATACGATTGGGGCGTTAGTTAAACTTGTTCATCATCATTTATGTATACATACAAACATATATTATCGCAGAGTAATTAAATTACGCCAATGGTGGATCAGACGCAAAAAAAATGTTGATATGAAGGATTATTGATAGCGTCGGATCCTCTGAAGTCACGATACTAGATGACAAAATACGCTCTACTAGTCGTGAGACGGGATAGATCGCTGAACGGGACGAATACTCCCATTATTACAACGAATCAATAGACCTGATGACCTATAAAAATTTGGATTCTCGCTCCTAGCCATCGTAGACACCCAAACAGCTTAATAGAAGCTAGAGAGATTGTGAATATGAGAGATACTGATTCTAAAATTTTGTTGATCATTTCGATCTCGTCCCGTAAGTTCTGTGTAAGCAATGTAGCATGCTAAGTCTTTTATTTGACCTTGGAAGCGGACTTCTGAGATATATATATCTCACCGAGCAGTACAAACCTCTATGGCCGTAAATTTTACCGCATACAACCTTTTCTTCTCATTTTAAATGTCCCTTACAAGAATCGGCTCATGTCGAGCATCATTCTTAGCACAACGCTACACATCCGCCACTCTCCCAAGTTCCACAACAAAACTGCTGAAATTATTTTTTCGTTATGACGACCATTCAATCATCTACTTACTATCAAAATGGTTATATATATTTGAGTTAATTGTATACGTGTTTCTTGTAGTCTTGCTCTACAAAGCGTCGGATTAGCTACTTTTGTAGTTTTATCATATCTTCATTGAGTAGCAAACACGTTAGAACCTACTCGATTCACTCTCGAATGAGCCTCAGTCCGTCGTGCAGGATACTTCTTCGTATCGAAATCTGTAAATTAGGAAGTTAAGGCAAATTGACAAATTTTGAGGAGGGTAATGTTGGAGAATAAAACCCAGCTAATGCTTCTCATCGTCTGAAAATCCCGGGTCGGTAATTCGAAATCAATTATTTTAGTATTTGTGGTCGCGACACACATATAGATTAAGGTGAGGTAATCACACCAAGAATTTGGATAAAAATACAGACTATTTGACTCACCCCGATTCGCTTTATCGTAACTAAAACTAACTTGACAGCACAAGTAGATCGGACAACACCCCGAGGCGGGTTTTACGTGCTTAATTTCCCATAAAATATTGGCAGAGGGCCAATCAATATGTAAAACATTCCATTTTACATCCACTGTAAAGGAGGATCTCATGTGCGTGCCCAGATAAAATATTAAATTTTAGACATGACAATCACAAAACATAATACATAAATAAAAGTACGAATGCACAGAACTGTGCGGCCAGGTGCTCAAGATGAAAAACTGCACAAAATATAAATTATGGGAAGGAATAACTTATGATCTACAAGTGGAAACTAGATAGAACAAGTTAGAAATTGACATGTTAACTTGTTACGAATAGTCATTATTTGGTGTAGTATGAGCGAATTTACACATGCTCAAGATCAGTCATACACATCCACGCATATGTTTTATCCACCCATCGATTGTAAATAATAGAATCATATATATCTTTACTTCGGCATGTGTACTGAACATAGAGAAAAATGAGCTTTGTCGCTTCAATCGTGCTTTACAACTGTCCATATTGCTCAATGTTTTGTCCACAATGATCATTTTTCGTTATCTTCTTGTATAGGGTTTCAATTTGTAGTTTTAAAAGTTGTCGTCTTGGCAGTATTGTATCGAATATATGGACGGGATTGAGCAGTGTGAAAATAGCGGGTAGACAATGCGGAGTATGTTTTTCCAGTCAAGCCTTGAGTAAGCTTATAAGCGTGGAAAGCTAGACCGTAGTCTGGAAAACGTCATGTGATAGAGAGCAGACGAGTTACCATTGGTAGTTTAGCAAGATGTCATGTGAATACTTGCGGAATTGCAGTGCAGACCGGACACTGGGATAGATAGATAAAGATATTTGAGGTATTTTCGGATATACGTACGACCCAATATTTCCGGCTTTGTTTAACATTATCCGGTGATGTCTAATCGTACCACCTTTGTGTTAGTATCGATTAACGTACATCATGTTCCTGTTGCCAGTGTCTTTCCACTCGGCCACTAGGGTCGATATAGCAGACCGACACTGAGTTATCACATAACTCTAACAAAATTTAGTTGCCCCACTGATAAATACTTCATACATCGGTAGTAATCGTATCAAAAATTCTTGAATGTGGCATGGACGCTATCGCGGTGTTAAGAGATCAATATGTGATATTTTGTGCTCTTAAGATAGACAGAATAAGCAACTTATCTTTCTTTACCCACGCTGACCACGCTGCATTAATATTTAATTGATTCCAATTTCGATATAGCAGCATTTCCTGCAAAATTTTAAGTTAGATATGATTGTTTTTTGATCCAAATCATTTGTGTGGTGAATATAATAATCTTGTGTCGCTTAATCTCCTGTAAAAACAATTTGATTAATGGGTATAAAAGAATAAATTGAAGCTGTATTATCGTGCCAATGATCTCCTTCATAAAGTTGAAGCAACAGCCTTTGTAAAAAAACATATGTAAAAATTATTAGGTGCTTCCTAGAATCGACTATTAAGTCCCACAAATTACGTCGTATAAGCATTTATTGTTTTAGTCACTTTACCGTTATTATGGCGGTTTCCATTTAGAAATATCATTGTTTTCATATTCCTTCGTTCTTTTCTAAAGGTAGACTTGAAATATGTTACAGGCTATAGTACTTTACAGGACGCTATCATAACAATTTATAATACAGCAAAGTCTGCATTGTGTTTTGTTTGACAACAAATGTCCGGCCTCATCGGCTAATTCGTATGCATTATCATATATTCGAGCAAGCCGTAAAGCTTGCTTGTTTCAATTATTTTATGCAGATATGTATATGTAAATCAAAGGGAAGCATTATACTTTTTCTTTATTCAACTACGAATATGGTTATGATTTCGACATAGATATTCCTACTTTTTTTGATTGCACAACATGTATTCTGTTTCACATACCAAACAGTTAAGTCCAGGTATTATCATTTGTACGCCACGACTAGGGTACACCCTAATTTTGCTACAGGCACACCCTACCGCACGAGACAATTAAAACCGAATTACAGGATAAGTAGTAAAAAATGAGGGTACTTACTAGTACTCCCTATCTCCCAATCTTAATTGCAAATTTAGTCATGCGTGAAGTCATCACCTATAAGTCTTGGCCAGGGCTTTATTTAAGCGGGCGATGCTTGCTGGGAGCTCCAATGTCTCGAACATAGTATGTAATCCGATCGTACGATGCAAGTGGCCGGACCATCGGCAACTGCCATGACTCGTTTTGGACCCATTCTTCGAGACATGCACGTACAACACGTACTGCGTGCCGTTTTTGTGGATCTTGAGGCAACCGTCCTTGACAAAGAACATGCTGCCATATACCGTTAATTGTCAATTTACGAAAAGATAATTTTGGGTACGACGATTCTGAAAACTATTACGCACGATGTCATTATTTGATTGTAAAAGAGTATGATGACATGGTAATGGAATGGGAGCATCTTGCATACTCGTCTTTTGTACAGCAAGGCGTTAAGGTTTTTATGGTCAAGGTATAGGTAAAGGGTCTAAAATGGTTTTGCTCTTGCTATAACGGCAGTCAATCGATATTAGGCATAAAAGAAAATTAATTTTTATTATCTCACCTCGTACCCCTGGTTTCGTCGGCAGTTGTGAAGCCTTGATAGTCAATGTTATCTACACTCGCTGCAGAGCACACGTACATGGCTATGATGATGTGTAATGAAGCCATCGCGAATGTAGTGACATGTTGTCATGCCTTGACTAAACATTCTGGCTGTTGATGCCGAATAATTCAGGTGCTATCAAAACTCAATGCACCGAGGCGAGTGGATCTTCTACACAAGAAACTCATTTGATGTCTGGCGTTTACCTTTGGAAAGGTCATTGATTGGAGCAGATCATCATTTCCTAATGCATCTCGTTTCTAAAAACAAATTCTGATAAGAAAGCAAGCGGCAGCTGGGAGTTAAAGCTGTGCCAGCGACGTATGCCCCTCTCTTGGGTCTTCATTTGTCATTTTAAAATTCCGCAGTTGCTTCTTATGAATAGGTAAATTCCGTCGCATTAAATTATTATTATTGATAGATATAAATGCGATTGCGCGACCACACCAGGTGTTTAAGACGTGTTCTTTGATTTGCCGTAGATGGAATTTCCCTTTGAAACTTTACAGAGCCCTAGGGCATTCAATTGTATCAATTCGGTAGGGTGCTTTTTCATTTAGTTTTACATTACTGTACACATATATAAATTGGTACTATCAAATCTTATGTATATATTCGTTTTGTGCGGTAGGGTGTGCCTGTAGCAAAATTAGGGTGTACCCTAGTCGTGGCGTACAAATGATAATACCTGGACTTAACTGTTTGGTATGTGAAACAGAATACATGTTGTGCAATCAAAAAAAGTAGGAATATCTATGTCGAAATCATAACCATATTCGTAGTTGAATAAAGAAAAAGTATAATGCTTCCCTTTGATTTACATATACATATCTGCATAAAATTATTGAAACAAGCAAGCTTTACGGCTTGCTCGAATATATGATAATGCATACGAATTAGCCGATGAGGCCGGACATTTGTTGTCAAACAAAACACAATGCAGACTTTGCTGTATTATAAATTGTTATAATAGCGTCCTGTAAAGTACTATAGCCTGTAACATATTTCAAGTCTACCTTTAGAAAAGAACGAAGGAATATGAAAACAATGATATTTCTAAATGGAAACCGCCATAATAACGGTAAAGTGACTAAAACAATAAATGCTTATACGACGTAATTTGTGGGACTTAATAGTCGATTCTAGGAAGCACCTAATAATTTTTACATATGTTTTTTTACAAAGGCTGTTGCTTCAACTTTATGAAGGAGATCATTGGCACGATAATACAGCTTCAATTTATTCTTTTATACCCATTAATCAAATTGTTTTTACAGGAGATTAAGCGACACAAGATTATTATATTCATCACACAAATGATTTGGATCAAAAAACAATCATCCCTAACTTAAAATTTTGCAGGAAATGCTGCTATATCGAAATTGGAATCAATTAAATATTAATGCAGCGTGGTCAGCGTGGGTAAAGAAAGACAAGTTGCTTATTCTGTCTATCTTAAGAGCACAAAATATCACATATTGATCTCTTAACACCGCGATAGCGTCCATGCCACATTCAAGAATTTTTGATACGATTACTACCGATGTATGAAGTATTTATCAGTGGGGCAACTAAATTTTGTTAGAGTTATGTGATAACTCAGTGTCGGTCTGCTATATCGACCCTAGTGGCCGAGTGGAAAGACACTGGCAACAGGAACATGATGTACGTTAATCGATACTAACACAAAGGTGGTACGATTAGACATCACCGGATAATGTTAAACAAAGCCGGAAATATTGGGTCGTACGTATATCCGAAAATACCTCAAATATCTTTATCTATCTATCCCAGTGTCCGGTCTGCACTGCAATTCCGCAAGTATTCACATGACATCTTGCTAAACTACCAATGGTAACTCGTCTGCTCTCTATCACATGACGTTTTCCAGACTACGGTCTAGCTTTCCACGCTTATAAGCTTACTCAAGGCTTGACTGGAAAAACATACTCCGCATTGTCTACCCGCTATTTTCACACTGCTCAATCCCGTCCATATATTCGATACAATACTGCCAAGACGACAACTTTTAAAACTACAAATTGAAACCCTATACAAGAAGATAACGAAAAATGATCATTGTGGACAAAACATTGAGCAATATGGACAGTTGTAAAGCACGATTGAAGCGACAAAGCTCATTTTTCTCTATGTTCAGTACACATGCCGAAGTAAAGATATATATGATTCTATTATTTACAATCGATGGGTGGATAAAACATATGCGTGGATGTGTATGACTGATCTTGAGCATGTGTAAATTCGCTCATACTACACCAAATAATGACTATTCGTAACAAGTTAACATGTCAATTTCTAACTTGTTCTATCTAGTTTCCACTTGTAGATCATAAGTTATTCCTTCCCATAATTTATATTTTGTGCAGTTTTTCATCTTGAGCACCTGGCCGCACAGTTCTGTGCATTCGTACTTTTATTTATGTATTATGTTTTGTGATTGTCATGTCTAAAATTTAATATTTTATCTGGGCACGCACATGAGATCCTCCTTTACAGTGGATGTAAAATGGAATGTTTTACATATTGATTGGCCCTCTGCCAATATTTTATGGGAAATTAAGCACGTAAAACCCGCCTCGGGGTGTTGTCCGATCTACTTGTGCTGTCAAGTTAGTTTTAGTTACGATAAAGCGAATCGGGGTGAGTCAAATAGTCTGTATTTTTATCCAAATTCTTGGTGTGATTACCTCACCTTAATCTATATGTGTGTCGCGACCACAAATACTAAAATAATTGATTTCGAATTACCGACCCGGGATTTTCAGACGATGAGAAGCATTAGCTGGGTTTTATTCTCCAACATTACCCTCCTCAAAATTTGTCAATTTGCCTTAACTTCCTAATTTACAGATTTCGATACGAAGAAGTATCCTGCACGACGGACTGAGGCTCATTCGAGAGTGAATCGAGTAGGTTCTAACGTGTTTGCTACTCAATGAAGATATGATAAAACTACAAAAGTAGCTAATCCGACGCTTTGTAGAGCAAGACTACAAGAAACACGTATACAATTAACTCAAATATATATAACCATTTTGATAGTAAGTAGATGATTGAATGGTCGTCATAACGAAAAAATAATTTCAGCAGTTTTGTTGTGGAACTTGGGAGAGTGGCGGATGTGTAGCGTTGTGCTAAGAATGATGCTCGACATGAGCCGATTCTTGTAAGGGACATTTAAAATGAGAAGAAAAGGTTGTATGCGGTAAAATTTACGGCCATAGAGGTTTGTACTGCTCGGTGAGATATATATATCTCAGAAGTCCGCTTCCAAGGTCAAATAAAAGACTTAGCATGCTACATTGCTTACACAGAACTTACGGGACGAGATCGAAATGATCAACAAAATTTTAGAATCAGTATCTCTCATATTCACAATCTCTCTAGCTTCTATTAAGCTGTTTGGGTGTCTACGATGGCTAGGAGCGAGAATCCAAATTTTTATAGGTCATCAGGTCTATTGATTCGTTGTAATAATGGGAGTATTCGTCCCGTTCAGCGATCTATCCCGTCTCACGACTAGTAGAGCGTATTTTGTCATCTAGTATCGTGACTTCAGAGGATCCGACGCTATCAATAATCCTTCATATCAACATTTTTTTTGCGTCTGATCCACCATTGGCGTAATTTAATTACTCTGCGATAATATATGTTTGTATGTATACATAAATGATGATGAACAAGTTTAACTAACGCCCCAATCGTATCGACTATCGGTTCACAGTAATGACAAAATATTTACAAGCGTCAGAAAAAAAATCGCTGGACGAATTGTGAATCTATCAATTAAGCAGCTTCGACATCGCCAGATATTTGGAATAAATTAATTGGCCTAGAAACCAAATTTTTAAGACATACGGTGAGAGCTAGAATATGCATGAGCGCTGATGCAGAGCTGGCAAAAGGCTTTGACTCTGATCAAGTGCAAAAAACCTGTATTGTGTTTTCGAAATGCTTCATATTCCCCTTCTTCGAGGAAAAGGCGTTATGATACATAGGCTTTGGCAGCGCTGAGGGTCACATTGCAATACATTAGGGCCATGTTATACAAAAGATCGATACAGGTATAGACATGCCACATTGTTGATGCCGCGGTGATATTTAGTCCAACTTAAATTTGTCGTACTTAGGGTACATGAGAATCTGAATTATTGCTCGGTTTCTCAATTTGTTTTGTATTGAGTTGTTATATATAGCTATCAATGTGAAAAATAACATTTCAGATGATCGGACTACAAATACCAAAATGTGTAGGCAATTTTGGACTCATACGCGACGAAAGAACTAAATAATTAGGCATATCGATAGCACACTACGATGGCATTTGTTGCGAATGTAGCACTAAGTTTAACCACAAGATCTGACGCGTCACGATTGTTCGGCAGAGTTAGATTTTATCTGGAAAATTGATTGCAAACTTGTAAATTTTGTACCTTAGTAGTAAGGAAACATCTGTAATCTTACAGCATTTACGCATAAACGCAACATTTCTTACAATTACACAGGTTGAAATATGATTCTTAAGCTTTGACGAAACGAAGACGAAACGCGCTTCATCGTTTTTGATTTTGAATGTGTCGTTTACGTACCTAAGGACCCAGTCTTTACTATTTCGAAATACGCCATAACCTACGCGGCTTGTTTACCATCAATCTTGTAACTTCAAAATCAACGTGATTCGCCACTTTACCAAGCGCACGATTTTCCTACCACTAAGTTTATCTTCAATTGACTGGACCAGTACTTAATATAGTTAAGCATCTAAGACTTGATTTATATCAACGGGTTGCGTTCCTCGACAAACTTCAATAACTTTTGAATTGGAAGAGTATTTAATAAAAAAGGCTTTACTCATTTAATATATTGGAGAGGAGAAACACAAAATGCCTACGTGAAACCAAGTTTCACCCGACATCCAATAATAATTTTTTATTTATAAACGAGATGGGATCTACATTTACGTTCTTGAAGGTTTGCGTGTCTTCCACTATTATCTGCGGTCCAGATTATGCAGAAATCGGAAATTAGAGAATATAATTAATTATGCAGGTTAATGTTGTATATGGGTGGATATGCACATGTAAATGATACCAAAATTACGATGTTTAAGAGTACAGAACATTTTAATGAAGAGAGACATGACTGGTAGGTGTTCGACCGCAATTTCATATTTCTAGAGTGCGAAATAATAAGTTTAAATCGATACCGTGGGATTGCCACAAAAATGTTGTTATCCACATCGCAAAATCTGCAATAGGGCTGTACGTGACCTGGTATGACACAAATTGGTATATCGCAATTTGACATTGTGCGGTCCGTCATTTTGCAATTCAGAATGCCGCAAAGATCCGGCAAATTTGATATGCAGGATATATAGGGATGAAGTCTTATGTGTTTAAGTACTATACAAGCCCATGTAAATTGTAATATTAATGAGGAATAAAAGCCTGACCTCTTTTTAGAGAGGATACAGGTATTTCGTCTTATATTGTAAGACTTATCTCATCCCCATTAAAATGTTGATTATTAGGCTATTGATATATTATTGCGCCCAACTTCAAAAAATTATAGCTACGCTCGTCAAAAATAATCTTAAAGTACTTATGCCCATAACTGAACTTTTATCGTGCCTTACATTTAATTAGACGCCAATGACCAGTACATATTAAGATACGCTATCTTGGCCAGCATAAGTGGTCTAAATTTAGGTATATGAAGTACCAACATATCTACTTAACCGATCACATTAGAGTCGAGGGATTTACATCAAATATTTCGATCGTACCCGCCATTGTGCCAGTTTTTTGTACGGTCGTTTCCAACCAATTTCTATCACATTAGATTATTGCGTCGTTTAGATTCATTAAGGAACGGGCAGCCTGATTATTCAACATATAGGGATGTAAAAGAGAGAAACGCAACGGGCGATCCTGTGACATCACAATGCTCCTAATGTCAATAAAATCACAAGAATGTTATGTATAAAATTTGCTCTCTAATATCTATGAATTTAGTATTTGTTGAAGTGGATGAAGGGTTTACTCATCCGTTGATGTAGCCATGATATCAACCTAACAATCGCTGCTAGCCGCGCACCGGGTGATGAAGAAACTTTACCAAACATGCTTGATACTACTAGAGTTTCGACAGATCGAACTATACAAGACGCAATTTAGGACTTAAACACAATATAACAGCTTTCCTTTCATAACAAAGCTTAGTCAATGATATTACGCCCTCCCCAAAAGCGTACTTTTACGTCATGTATATGGAAAATTCTGATCACTGCAACCATTAAGAGCTTTATGTGCTCTATTGTCCGTGCGTCGCTACCCGTGCCCAATACATCTAGGCATGAAGACTGTAACAATCCGGGTGTTTATGTTTCTACCATTAGAGCAAGCGAGTGTAATAAAAATATAAAAATATTTACTTGAAAATATCATAGGCATATTATACGTGGATATACCGTAGGTAGAGGTGCATCTCTACTTACATAATATAACAATTAAAAAAAATGTAGGGTATTTTTGTTTATCTGATTTGTGTTCTTATCTTCTTTTGCACTTTTTCTTTTATTTTATTGAGGCACTATTATCATCGTGATTATATGGAGCTATATTTATGTCCTCGTTGCATAAACTATTCAGAAGTGAGCTTGCGTTAAAGCCAACATCATGACTCCTTCGATAAAGCAAAATTTTCTTAAAAGTCGACGCTGCCAAATATATATAAACTAAAACGCCTAATGCCCACCAATGTCGTATCGAATTTCTGGTGGAAGTATGTGCTTAGGTTTGCTTTCCACGCGTTAAGGTTGCTCGGACATACTATGGCTCCATCTACAAAGCGTGGAAAGGCTGCCGCCGCGCTCGGTACGTCGTTGACCGAAAAAACAAGCTGGTATTTAGTCTTAAACATTTCGACGAGGGCACTAAAACCGACAAGATCACCTCATCGCATGCCGATTTTGCGTCGCGTACGGTGTCAAGGAAAAAGTCGGGGATTGACGGCAGAAGACCGTTTTTCAGAAGACGTTTGGCCTACATTTCCGTTTGGAGAACTACAGGTAGCATATCACTCTGCAGGGTCCGGCCGAGTAGGCGTAAAATGAAGAAAAGTCCGACCCTGACAAGTCGGCCTTCTTCAACGTTGCTATCCGCTTTGTCAATACCATAACATCGCATATGGATCTTTAGAGAGACCAAATTACATATCGTGTTGACAAACCGGTCATAGACGTCTTCATTGGAGAAACGATGTGGGATCCCGAGGAAGTAGGAACACTCAGGTTCTAAAATGCAATGCGCATATTCTTTCGCGAACAGCCGCCAGATAACCACGCGGTTTCCATTGAAACGCCTATAGCATATAGTATAAAAAACAAGCACGTCGTCATCGGTATCAGCATAAAGCCTACCGCTCTGGTAGTTTAAAATGCCAAGAAGTTGTCCAATGCGTTCCATCGTACCGGCATAATGCAAATCAGGGTTGCCGCGTTTGTTCGCGTGCAATGGCCCGCCAGCTATCAAACCATCGCCAACGTTGTCAGACTGGACTGCTCGTTTGCGATTTCTCTGTATGCATATACCTGTTAAGATAGATCTTATGTTGACATTCTAGTTCAGTTTGTTCGACAACGCGATATTTTTACCTTACACGTCATATCCGTCCTATCATTTAGTTCGCACACCTGCGTCGCTCAGTTGCAGATGATCTGCAAGCTGTTCGACGTCCTCAGTCCCAGCTGGAAAAGCAGATGATCGGCGCCTCCATGAATGGAGTGCAGAACACGACAGGCGCGATATCTGGTGTCATCACACGACTGCATTAGTCTAGTCTTAGCGGTTTTGTAGTGTAAGGTGTCTGCTGCACCAGCCCGAAATTTTTCGCTGCAAACTGCGTATCAGAAACTCGGTCAAGGTCGGTAGTGGGCGACGCTGGTCGCAATATGCTACAATATAAGGCGGAAGCAGACGCTCTTTGATGAAGTAAGCTTGATTTTTCGCAAGACGTCGGTTACACGGTGGCACGTCATATTCGTCATCACGCTCTAAATTACATAACATCGACACGAAATACTGGCGGACTACGCAGCGATGCCTGCTGCGCGTCGTACCAGTCAGCCCACAAGCATTATATGGTGTATTCTCTGCTCGGTTACTGCATCAACCATAAGCACCATCCACACAATGTTAATACGGCTTCAACATCACCGCGTGATTCTCAGTCATCAAGAATCAATCTATCAGCAGTTGGGCGTCGACTTGATACTCGCCATCGGCATGGAGACGTAAATTGGCGTTTTTCTGACATAGACGCTGACCTGCGCGCCAATTGGTTCGATCGTTCGGCCGGGTATTCCAACATCACTGCGTTCGTTTTAACCTTCGGTCATTTCTAAGTAATGCGGCTCGCCGCCCTCGACTATCAGACGCACGCTACGCTACTTACCAATATTGCATCGGTTATCTTTAACGTTGTCGAAGTGTTCCTCGAATGCGTTGCGTTACGGGATGGCCACAACGACGGCACTAATTATCCCAACCAACGACGAATTTGTCCGATCTGGTAAAGCTTTAAGAACGCTTCATCGCGTGGATTGTCGAGCAGCATAAAGAGCGGCTGGAAGCCTCGTGAAAGTCAGCCTACATCGACAAGATCGGTGCTCCATTTCGGGCGCTCTACACTCTAATCGCACCGACAAATCACTGCAATCGGCATCAATGCCTGCGACCACACGTTTTTAATTTGACAGCGCTAGGATGAAAACCCTTTATGCTGCCGCTTCGACCAGCTTGTCCACTTTGTAAGCGGCCTAACGTCGCCGTTTACCAACACGGATCCGGTTGTGAGTGAATTTTGCGGTTTAACGGTATGTAAAGATGCTTTCAACCAGTCACTGACTGACCTTTCTCTTGTATAGTTCTTGAAGTGCAAGCAGGAAGACATGCTGATGCGTTTAAAACAGTAAAGCGCGTTCGTAAACCATTATAAGGCATAATACCTTCTCTGCTAAAAAGATAAGGTGCTTGATTTCATTTGAATTGGGGAGACCAGGCAATTGCCTAATTTAAAGAGACCTGGTCATCATCGATAGGTGCGTTTGTTGAGGCATACTATCGAGCACTCGATGCCGTGGGTTCATTTTTAAGCCGGTCGCTATGTAAGTTAGTTTACTCTGTGAACATAGTAGTTTTACTTTTTTTAGATGATGTGATGTTCAAATTTAAAGAAAAGTTCAAGATTATGGTGAACGAAGTAGTTCATCGTGTCCAATTTTCATCTGATTTTTAGCTACTCCAGTCATGCTACAAAATCAATAATCCAGAGTTGACTTGCCCACGGCTACATATACTTGATGATCGTTCTTACGATAGCGTCAATGAGAGGGTTGACATGGCGCGAGAGCTCCGTGCACGACCGCTTACTGAGACGGCTCTCTTATAACGCGAGTGACTCTGCAAATCATGGTGTGCTTGCAGCCCCCCTATTCTGCCCAGTGCTAATGGACTCGACGATTGCTGAGCTGATGATGGGGGTGAAGCTGCTATAGGTATCGATATGATGTTGTGGCACTAATAGAGATGCTGAAAGTAGTGCTGCTTCTAATTTTATCGAGCAAGTGACATCTTCCTGAGGCCGAAGTGCTGGAGGTCCGAGACCTATTCTACTTAGGAATCACTTGACGTTTGTCATCGTCCACTTGATCGAGAACTGTATGCGTCGTGCGAACGTCACACGCACTTACACGAAAGTAGCTGCTGAGGAAGGCGGTATGCTACTTAAAGCACGTTCACTAGCTACTTAGCCGTTACATTCACCATCGTTGCTGACCACCTTCAAATTGAACAAGCTGCCTTCTTTCCATGATATGGTCTCACGAAAATGCCGTCTTCGTCAAGAATGTTGTCAGATTTGGTATGTAACATGGTTACACGTCGACTGGTAGTCGACAATAGGTGTGGTGCACACAAGGGATGGGATCCCCTTTTAAAGTGATATCAGAACACAGTATCAATTGTTGAAGAATGATGTCTGTCAAGCATTGATTTCGAGATCTTTTAAGAGGTTTATTTAGGACATTAGCGAGTAGGTTAATCACGTTGTTCTTAGGTGTTCTCTTAGGTTAAAAGAAGTATTAAAATTCAGTTCCCATTTTGATCAACAAAAGACACGTGCCTCTCTGAGGCGTCTTGCGATCGTTCAGGAGGTAGCAACGCCTTGTTAAGTCAGCTACTCCTTGTGCACTCTGTGCGTTTGATTCTTTGAATCGTTTGGTCCCCCTGGAACAGGGACCGTAAGCTCTCTGAGCTTGTTGACTCTTTGGGTCGGGTAATTTGAACCAAACCTCAGCTCTCTGAGCTGTTGACCCTTTGAGTCGGGTTCTCAGAGCCTTAAGTTGCTCATTGAGCGTTAAGTGTTCTTCTGACTTAAGGAGCTGTGTAGCTCCACTACATGGTAGCACTAGTATTTAGTCTACGCCTGATTCGGTAACGACTGATCCTCTGTAAGGATGGAGCAATCCAGACCCCTCTCTGAGGCCCAAAGCGTCGCTCATAAAGGATGACCGAGGCCGTAAGATCAGAGTATGTGGAGTTTCTAGCTGCACAAGGTCCCGATGTGCTCAATGCACGAGTCGAGACCTTCATGCAGTATGAAACGGCCTTGTTACGGCAGATTCAAACCAAGTATCGTCGGCTATGCCAGACGCTTTGTGGCGATGCCAAATGAATAGGCTAAGCCTCGTCCCCTTCAGGTGGACGTTAAACATTTATCCGGGAAGGAGAAGGGGAAACCTGACCCTCTGGTTCCGTGAAATTGAGATGGCCATGAGCTCTGGCCTTATCTCATTAAAGTACCAGCAGGTCTCTCTGGCTATCTCCAAGCTCGATGGAAGAGCTAGAGAGTGGGCTCTGACGTGTGGCACGTCTGTCAATTTGAAGTTTTCCACATGATATTCGCTCAATTCAGACCTTTTGCAAGTTTTCTCGCCGCCTATTCAGGGGTATCGCGTGCGCTCATGCTTCTTGTCTACCCGTTGGGGATAGAATGAGTTAACGGACTATGTCCAAGATTTGAGAACTATGATGGCTGCTATGCAGTCTGAACTTCTTCCCGAGGCAATCTGTGTGGTTGTCTTCATGGAAGGTCTTCGCAATGGCGCTTCCAGTACCGAGGTGTTTCGGGTCCATCCCTCTACTTTTAAGGAAGCTGTTGACATCGCTAAAAATGCTGAGCACAACTTCAAGTAGGCCAGACTTGAAGTTGTGCTCAGCATTTTGGGTACAACCCAAGCTTTGCAAGGGAAACCTCTGCGAGCACTTTGGCTTACTGTAAGCCAGTACCGACGGATCTAATATATGCGGAAGATGAAGGTGAAGCGGAGCTTCATGTTTTAAAGCAACGACAGGAAGTGAGACGCTGTTACATGTGCGGAAGCACTAAACACTTGCATCCAACTTGTCCTTTGCGTAAGCAACAACCGACTCCTATAGGCCGAAACCCCGACCCTAACCAGAAACCTGGTATGGCACGGGGAAACGTCGGCACCCAGTAGGTGCGGGGCGCCCTACTGGGGTAGAAATAATTTCTGTTTCTTCTCTACGAGGTCGAGTGAAACAGGGCTTAGCCCCACCAAGCTATGTGCCCACCAGCACAGAGCGTGGATAGAAGCCTGACTTGTTAGTCGCCGAGGCGAATATTATAGGTTTTGAAAAGAATTGGTCGATCTTAATCGACTCCGGAGCATCATGCAATTATGCTCGACGTCGTTCCCTTGAGGAAAGTCAGCGATACGCTGAAGCGATCAAAGCGCATGAAGGTGATTCGATCACCGTTCGTTTAGCGACTGGTAGTCGCGTCACAGTGCCTAAAGTTCCGTTGAACTTAGGTGTGAAGTTTTTGGACTTTGATAGCATTGAGCGCTGTCTTGTCCACGACTTGGATTCGAGATATGATCTCATCCTGGTAATGGCTTTTCTTGAACGCCATGAGCCATGGATTGATTGGAGGTCGAAGGCCTTAGGCGTCATGCGCAATATTCTTAGCGAAGCAAGGGAGAGTCATGAACCCACTTTTGCTAGGCAACAAAAGCGCTATTAACGCGAGCCATTGACGGAAGATGTCAATGTGCTGGACATTGGTATGTCAGAGTTAATTAACAACAATGTCAATGACAACCATTTTAGGCGGATCTCTTTCACCGTATGTGAACGGAGTTATACTCCATTGAGTGATACTCGTTGTGATACTTAGTCACTGCATGATGCAGGCATGGTTGACCTAGGGCCGAGACATCAAGAATGTAATTCCTCTGACGTGAGTGGGGTGGCACGTGAAATTCCACCGAATGAAGGCGGCCGTGATGGCACCTCACTGAATGTCTGTAATGACATTGATGGCGAGAAGCCAGAGTGTTCAGGGCTAGGCCCGGATGCTTTACGTGAAGTGGCACGTAAAATTCCACCGAGCGAGGGCGGCCGAGATGGCACCTCACTGAATGTAGGTAATGACATTGATGGCGAGAAGCCAGAGTGTTCAGGGCTAGGCCTGGATGCTTTACGTGAAGTGGCACGTAAAATTCCACCGAGCGAGGGCGGCCGAGATGGCACCTCACTGAATGTAGGTAATGACATTGATGGCGAAAAGCCAGAGTGTTCAGGGCTTGGCCTGGATGATGTACGTGAAGTGGTACATGTGAATCCACTGGGTGAAGTGTTCGAGTTACGTAACACTTCATCAGATGTCGTTCAAGACATGAGCTCTCGTATAGATCGTGCTTAGATAAATAGCAACCACGGGGACCCTACTGTCCCGGCCTCTAGGAGGCGTAAGGTTTCGTTGAGGAAACAATCCTAGCGTAGGGTGTCAACTGCTAAGCTCCCAACTTATAAGAAGCCACGAAGTGATAATAGTAATAATACAATATATACACTTGTCAATGGGTTGACTGGCCAGATTGATGGCAATATTAGTCTTAAGACTCTTCCATCCTTGGATACTCTCTTTGAAATAGACGAAATGTCTGACGGCGAATTTAGCCAAGCCTTACAGGCTGGAGAATTATCCGAGCTAGTGGTCACTCGGTCGGATATTGAATTGAACTCATCCTCGTTATTGGACGAGTCTATCCTTGAGGACAGAAAGGCGGCATTGTATGCCCGTAGTGGATCTTCGATCCTTAAGGATCCTCTTGATCCGTTCTACCCTTTGGTAAAGGAGTTTCAGGACGTGGTGTGTCACAACCCACCGTCCTTCTTACCTCCCAATAAAGATGTACGTCATGAAATTGACTTGGTTCCTGTAACTTAATACTGCGTAACAAGGCAGTGGCCTTTACCGAAGGAACATTGTGACGTCATTGACGACTTCTTTCGTGCAAAGCACGCGGCAGGAATGATACGTGAGAGCAAAACTCCCCATTCCACACCGACCTTCTGTGTCAAAAAGTCCAATGGGAAGTGGCGCATTGTTCATGCTTACAATAAGCTTAACGCTGCCACCATCCCGGATCAGACACCAATTCCGAGGAAGGATGTTCTTCAAAACAATATGGTGGGATGTACAATGTACAGTGCGCTCGACTTAGTCGATGGTTATTACCAGCTGCTCATGCGAGAAAGCGACATTTTGCTGATAGCGGTCAGTACTTCGAGCGGTATGCTTTGGGAGTGGCTTGTTATGCCGCAAGTGTTATCAAATGCCCCGGCTACATTCAATCGTCTTGTGACACAATTGTTCAGAATTCACCGAGAATATGCACAGACGTACTTTGATGACATCTTTGTCCATAGTCGTGCTATGAACGGTCGATCAGATGTGGACAATCACAATGACCATTTACGAGCGGTGCTCGAGTGCATGCGCACGAATAAGTTGTACGACAACGCGTCTAAGTGCATCTTTGATGCAGAAGAGATTATGTTTTTAGGGTGCTTTATTGGCAAGCGAGGTCTTAGAGCGGATCCCACTAAGGTAAAAGCCATAGTTGACTGGCCGGTTCCAAAGAACCAAAAGGAATTACGGAAGTGGCTTGGCCTTGCTAATTACTTACACAAGTACAGTGCAAATTACGCAGACATGGCTCGGCCATTATTCAATCTTCTCAAAAAGGATATGTAATGGTGCCGGACTATCACCGAGCATGATGCTTTTCAAGCAGAAAAGTAGAGTCTTCTTCATGCTTATATCTTGTCTTTGCCTGATCTTGATTGTTCTTTCAGTGTCGTCTGTGACGCATCTGACTTTGCCATAGGCAGCGCTCTGTTACAAACAGATTTTGATGGACGGGAACGCGTCATTGAGTTTGAGTCCCGGCGGCTGAAGGCTGCAGAAAAGTACTATCATGTTCATGACAAGGAGATACTTGCAATGAAGTATGCTCTCGTCAAATTCAGAGTTCATATTCTTGGCTCTAAGCCGTTTGTAATCTATACATATCATGCGTCACTACGCACTGAGACCCAGTCGCCTCACCAATCTCAGAGAATGGCTCGTCGGCTTTCCTTCTTTGCCGAGTACAACTTCGAGATGAAGTATAAGCCGGGCACGCAGAATTCTTTGGCTGAAGCGTTGTCACGCAGTCCTGACTATGAGCATACTCAGGTTACGACTCTTTCGTCGTCGGTCACTGAACTAATCCGTACGGCATATGCCAAGGATATACACTGTGTAGCTCTGCTACGTGCTCTAGGGAGCGAGAAGTTTAAGGACTCAGACATAGAATTGTCGGCATGTTTGCGTGCGAGGCTACATCGATGTTCCATCGATCAAGGCCTGTTGTGAAATCGCACGTTTGTGGAGGATACTCCTCGTATTGCTGTCTCTCGTGATGAGGCGTTGAAGTATCGGATCCTCTATAGGGAGCGTGATACTGCGTTGAGTGTTCATTTCGGCCGTGAGAAGACCTACGTCTCAGTTATCCAATGCTATTGGTGGCTTAAACTTTACGAGTGGATAAGCAAATATGTGCGTACGTGTCATACGTGTCAACGGGTAAAATCTTCACCTCACGCGGCCGCGCCGCTGGCTAGTATGCCTATACCCAAGGGGTGTTAGAATTTCATTAGCATGGACTTTATGCTCGGTTTAACGAAAGATGCGCATGGCAATACGGGTTCTGTGGTCTTTGTTGACCGTTTGAGCAAGACGACTCAGTTAGCGGCGGTGCCGGATTCTACCAGTGGTGCGAGTACAGCTACGCTGTTTATCGATCGAATGTTTTAACAACATGGATGCCGTTGGCAATTATCTATGGTAGAGATCCTCGCTTCACTGGGAAGTTTTGGAAGTCCATCTTCAACGTGCTCGGCACACGTTTGGACATGTCCACAGCGGATCATCCACAGACTTATGGTCAAACCGAGTGAGTGAATCGCATCATCGGTGACATCTTGCGCAGTGTTTGCGCTAAACAGCCTAAGCGAAGGAGCTCGATGCTCCCTGTCGTTGAGTTCGCATTAAATGACGCTGTGCATGCCTCCGCCGGCTACCCACCGTTCTATTTGAATGGTCTCACACACCCTCGCGTTCCGTTAACGCTACCACTGCGTGGTTCAGGACTTGGTGGGGGAGGAGTTGCCGATCGGCTTGCTGATATCAGCCCTTCAACTGTTCAAAAACAGGTAAGCGAGTTTCTCGCAACGCGATTGAATGTCTTACGACAAGTGCGTGACGCACTGGCTGATAGCCAAGACAAGCAGAAGGAACAATCTGATGCTAAAGGCACATGTTGTATTGAACGTTATGAGGTTGGAGACCAAGTTCTACTCAACGCTAAAAACCTACCTACAAATGTATTGTCTGCTGTCTGTAAGACAAAGTTGCGCCCGCGCTTCATTGGACCATTCACGGTCGTCGCCAAGAAGGGACTTGCGTATACGCTCAAACTTCCGCGCAAAATGCGCACACACCCCGTGTTCTACTTTGGCTTGCTTAAGCCGTATCGGGATCCGTCTCACGTGAACTTGGAGGCGCTAGCGCCGCATAGGTTGGCCTTGCCATCGGCTGTTGCATCCGAACCAGGAGGTCAAGCTGACCCTCCATCCGGGCTTGGCCCATCTCCAATGCCTGGACATGGGCTTGACCCAACTCCAATGCCTGCACGCGGCCTTGAATTGCGTCAAACGCACTCTGGGTCTTACCCAATGTCTCACAGAGACCATCAGCTCAAGAAGCACCTTCTTATGATCCTCCATCGGTATACCGACCACCTCTGACGCTGCTCGATGAGCAAGGGAACCGCCAGTTCCATGTGGAGCGACTCCTGAAACGACGTCATCGTCAGGGCCAATACCAGTATCTGGTGAAGTGGAGAGGGTACCCGGAGACGGAGATCTCGTGGGAGTTTGAGACACCCCTTCGGCAGGATTGCCCATACGCCGTTGATGTTTTTGAACATCGTGGCAAGGGACATCCCTCGACCGAGAGCGCTTCTCACCAATAGTGGTGGAGGAAGGTGGGTAGTTGGTATTCGCTTGACCAACAGCCATATTAGCCAGCACAGCCGGAGCACAGCGTGTGCGAGTTCGCAACTGGCCTCTGGTCATAATCTTGGTGAAATCATACCGAAGCTTTGTTCTAGACGAACATCTGCCACATCGGCACTTGCTCTAAGAGCTAACACGCTGCTGAGGTGTCGTTTTCAATGCACCCAGCGAACAAAATCGTTGTCTTCTTCCTCCTGAGATTCGCCTGCGAATAGAAGGATGGGTATACCTTTCATCGGTGGAACCGATGCACCCCGTGCTTGCGTGTCAAGTCACAACTTGTATTGACTCTAAGTCGTCAAGTGAGGTTGCAGCCACCTCTCGCGAAGTACCTGTCGACTCTCCACCTCATCAGAAGATGTTGGCTTAGCGCCAATAGCCCCCGTTGTCAAAGATCGACTGTCGTTTGGTGTATACACTCTTCCACATTGAGTGGGGTAAACAGATAGCCACGACGACCCTCAAGGGTTGCAGCAATCTTCATACGGCGCTGAGCGCTCTCCTCTCGGTGGAGAGCCAACTGTTGTTGCTCATCGAGCGGATTAGTGATGTTGGCATCGCCCACGATGGGTGTTTGATGCGGCGCCGATCGCGCGTTGGATTTGCCACGCTCGGCAAATGGGTTTGGTGCAGTATGAGGCAGTGCCTCTTGCACTGGTGAATCGGACATTGTCCTCTCTTCACCATGGATATTGGTATAGCTATCATAATCCACCTCCACATCGATGCCAAGGTAGGACGAGAGAGTCGAGGGCTCATGGGGTGGCGATGCCATGGTGTTTTTTGTTTTGCCAACCATAAGGTTGAAGCGCACACACACCGTCCTCTTCGTGGAAAGACTTCGATTGACGTTTTGTGGAAACGTCATTCTAATGGGGGAGGGTGTAACGGGGTTACACGTCGACTGGTATTCGACAATAGGTGTGGTGCACACAAGGGATGGGATCCCCTTTTAAAGTGATATCAGAACACAGTATCAATTGTTGAAGAATGATGTCTGTCAAGCATTGATTTCGAGATCTTTTAAGAGGTTTATTTAGGACATTAGCGAGTAGGTTAATCACGTTGTTCTTAGGTGTTCTCTTAGGTTAAAAGAAGTATTAAAATTCAGTTCCCATTTTGATCAACAAAAGACACGTGCCTCTCTGAGGCGTCTTGCGATCGTTCAGGAGGTAGCAACGCCTTGTTAAGTCAGCTACTCCTTGTGCACTCTGTGCGTTTGATTCTTTGAATCGTTTGGTCCCCCTGGAACAGGGACCGTAAGCTCTCTGAGCTTGTTGACTCTTTGGGTCGGGTACTTTGAACCAAACCTTAGCTCTCTGAGCTGTTGACTCATGAGTCGGGTTCTCTGAACCTTAAGTTGCTCATTGAGCGTTAAGTCTTCTTCTGACTTAAGGAGCTGTGTAGCTCCGCTACATGGTAGCAACATAAAATCGTGGATGCTCGTCACGGTAAATCACTGCGACGTAAAAATCTTCTCGACCGATAAATCTAGATGATGGTCCGTAATCTTGAAATTGACTTGCCGTAGTGAAGGTCTTACGTCGGCGTCCTCAATCTACTATCATCCAAGAGATTACCTGACGCATCTATTGGTACTCGTAATGACAGGTGCAAATGAAGATGCCTTCGATTACCATCTAATTCGTGCATATATTTCAAATGCGCACAAGCTATTGTGCTACCACGAAGATTCCACAACAAAGTACAACTCACTCTCGAGTACTCTTGTCCAATCAGCATCTGCGGCATCGATACTCGTCATAAGCTTGTTCCCCTGCGTTCATAAGTCGCCATCCCATCATTTAGCATTGGAAAAGCTACAACATGGGCTTTCCTGGCTGCCACCATATGATCGTAGACTTGACGCTGGCACTTGTATGCTCGCTCCGATTCCCAAATTTTCACGGTTCAGCTCAAGCCAGTCTTTTTCCCTTTGGGGCAGTCAAGTCGGAGGGAATCCTCCCCTTGGGGAGCCGACGTGGTCGAAGATCTGACGCGGGCACGCTGCACTCGCAGTCGCGGGAGTGGGCGTAGGAGACCGACGGGTCGCGCAAGCGGCCCTAGCAGGGGTGTTTTACGGACTGGAGGCGTACCCCGCGCCACGTGGCGCCGCTGCGGCGAGCGCACACTCCACGTCAAGGGGCCGCGCGAGCGGCTGAAGGGAGCCACCATCGCAGATGGTTGAGTTCCTCGGAGAGATATATGGCGGGTTGGCGTTCTCCACGCCACGCAGTCACTTCGGTGATCGCACTCCACGTCGGGGGCCGCGCAAGCGGCTGAAGGGAGCCACCATCGCAGATGGTTGAGCTCCTCGGAGAGATATATGGCGGGTTGGCGTTCTCCACGCCACGCAGTCACTTCGGTGTTCGCACTCCACGTCGGGGGCCGCGCAAGCGGTCCTAAAGGGGTTTGTTGCCTTATATGGCAGCATACCCGCGTTGTACGTGCTGCCGCTCCGGCGGTACGCATGTCCCCAGTCTACTTGGTCGCGCCAGCGGTCATGATTGACTCGTAGTTGGCTTCGGTAGGAGGGTCTCTGACCTCGTTGCCGTCGCCCCTGGCTCTACGGAGCCCTTTAGTTGTCGACCCGATACCCGGGCCGTACTTCTTGTCACACTTATCAGTCGTTAGTTATCATAATAATGGACGTACTTGACACCACTTGTATGCTCGCTCCTCCTGATCGCAGATCTTGCTCTTTGGTCTTTAGACTGTCACCACTTGATCGCAATACATGCCATAATCCAGCGATATGTCGCAGGCGGACGGTACGTACCCTCCAATTTTTGCTATCAAATAGACGACGGCGTCTTGCCTGGGATGGGCGCGTGGGTTGCGAACATCGCCCTATGTAAATGGCGAGCATGCACCAGCTTGATTATCTCGCAACCTTTATGGATGCAAAAGTCAGGCCACATGGCGATGAGGCATGATGCATGTGCAAATGTATATCGATATTACCTACTAGATCGCACTGTCGGTAACTGAAGATGATGGACGTTGCATCGTTTCACAGACACGCCCTGCCATCGTGATACATTTACTGATTCGGATCCCCCACAAATCAATGTGATGCGTCAAGCACAAACTTGGCAAGTTATGGAGCTTGGTCCATTGGCATAGACGAGATGGCGGTAATGCACCTCCACGTCATCGCTTGTATCTACTATTTGGATAGCTGCGTTCGATATCGTATAGGTTGTCTTTACACAAAGCACTAGCAGAAGCGTAATTAGAATGCACCCCATCGATTGAACGAAGCGGTGTAATGACCCGTCGACCCGTCATTCGATACATGAACTATCGGACTGCAAAGATGTGGTCAACGGTTTGATGAAAACACAACGCGAGCTACCACGAACGAAAAGATTGTGATCGTTGCCGACCTTGCACCATACACAGCGTGAAGCACCCCGTGCTCGAGCGCCTGCACTTACGTTGTAATCTTGTCGATATGAAGTGTACTGTCGAGGACTGACTGTATCGACCGCAGAACTATCGTCGTGTAATGGACGGACAAAAGATCGCGTGTGCAAAATTAACTGCGCCACAGCTTTGCGACACGAAGTGAAATCCTGCACTGTAAGTGTAAGAAGAGGTATTTGACCATACAGGGTAGGTGCAAGCCGCACCATCAAGCGTGGTCACAGCAGAGACGATAGGACGATAGCTAGGTCCTCATAGATGGGAGCGACGTGTAGTCGAGACAAGGTAATGGTGCGAAAACCGCTCGCGAAAAATGGCGATCCTACGAGTTGGAAAAGTGCGACACAACAACGGTGGCGTCTCGCTTTCCCCAGCTCGTGGGATCAAGCTATGGTACCACGTCTTTGTTTATGATTCGGGTGCGATTTGAGACGACGACACGCTCCTGGCTTGTACGCTCGTAAGAGGAGCGGCTGTGTACCTCGTATTTTGGTGTCGATCATTCCGTCCAGAGAATAACATCGTGCGCTGGCTATGCACGCACCTCTTATTATGATTGCGGCTCGCGGCTGGGTGACGGGTCGTGTGTCATGCGTTGTACCACAACTGTGCTGTCGTGTAGTCACGACGCAACTCGTTCGTGTTGTTGCTGTGTTAACGAGAAAGACGAACAAAAAGAAAGACAACAGCTGATCTTCTGTGTGCAGAAGCAACGATCACAACGACAACACAACAGAATATGATAGGTGACAACGAGAGAGCGACGGAGAAAGAGAATGAGAACTATCTTTACCGCTGAGTGAAACAGTGACCATTTACGTCCTTCTTTCTTGTTTCTTACGACTAACGGACGGAGGGAGCGGCATGCATGTGTAAGAAATGGCACTCTACACACGCGCAAGACATGCAACAACAAGCCGAATGTCAAGAACTAAGCCTTGTACCGTGCGCACACTCGCCAATGGCTTTTCCCTTTGTGGCCACAATATAGCGACCAAGACGTGACCTTAGCATCTGTGCGCCCACAAACATCACGATATCAATGGCCAGATTTATGTACGCGTACGGCCTTATGCGCAAATGTCGCGAGCAGGATCGCCATGTTGCGGACTGCGCTTAGAAAATATGCGACATCAACGAAAGAGACAAATTCTGGTGGAGTACCGGCATCCACTATTTCACTGTACCCACGGGCGCTTCCGTCGCGCAGATGGGCAGCGTCAGCAATGCGACGTTGAGTCTTTCGAAACGAATTTCCCGTGCAACAGGATCGATCGGTTGTCGAGCTCCCAATCAAAAAGGCACTCGAGCGCTCCGAACTCTAATATATTTGCAAACGTGGTGACACGATAAGAACGCGCGATGGACGACGTTAGTTCCCATCCAGCTCTGTGCGTGCTGGCTACAGCTGCGCACATCGTGCGGAGATACTGGAGATTGGGAAACCAGAGCCAGACGCTCGCGGCAGCAGGCCCTTCAGCACACGCAATGAATTTGATGACCCCGTCCATCCAGCCATCCAGCACCCGCGGCTTTGAGACCACAACGTGTTACTCACTTTCGAATTTGACTCGCCAGCGCCTCCTCCCCGCCAAGGTCTCTTTCTCGCCAGCGCCTCCTCCCCGCCAAGGTCTCCTTCTCGCCAGCGCCTCCTTCTCGCCAGCGCCTCCTCCTCGCCAGTGCCTCTTCCTCGCCAGCACCTCTTCCTCTCCACAATGGTGAAGATCTTCCGTCTCCTCACGCTCGCGATCGTCATGTCTGCAAGCGGCAGCGTCCTGTCGGCCCCAGCCACTGAAGAGTCAACCAACGACACGACGTCGGACCTGGACCCGGAAGCACACACTCCACCGACTTCCGGAAACGTTCGAGGCGCTGACGGGTTTGACCTTCTTGCACACCAGGGGGGTGAGGAAAGGGGGCGCTTCCCAAATTTTTTCGGCCTGGACGACGGAATGTCTAAAGTTGTGCCTCTTGAGAGTTCCGTTATGAATGCGGACGAGGTGGCTCGAATGGAGGCAGCGACTTTGCTTGCTCGGACTGATAAGCTCCGGGAAAGTGCCACTATTAAGAACTTCTTGAAAAATCGGGCAGCTCTGAAGCAGATTTCGGCCAAATCAAAGCTCACTTTAATTTATCGCCTAGCCGATAAAAAAGTCTCACCTGATTCCTATGCTAGGGCTGCTTTGTCCAAGGTGGATCGTAATGACTTCGTTGGCGGCCAGAAAGTTCTTGATTGGAGGAATTATTATGCTGATCATCTAAAGGAAGCTGGTAATAATTTCTCCAAACTCAAAAAGAACTTGGAGGCAAAATATTTGAAGGACGAATATTTGTCAGAGGCACAAAGAGCTAGTTTGTAAGTGGAGTGTCCACAAGCTTTCGGGTCTACAAAGCAGCGACTGTACGTACATAATGTGTGAGTTTTATCATTCGTCTAGCTGCTGCCGTTTTGTTCGAGCGTTGACAACCAACGATGATCGATGTTTTGATGGTTTGTGCTTTTAGCTCCGCCACGAGAGGCCGCACGGGTCCCGACTGAAGAGCACACGTTGGCGAGGCACCATTTCGGACGTTGGCGAGACACCATCTCTGCTCCGTCCGACAATGCGCTTGAGCTGGCTGAGAGCGCCTGTGACGCCCAGTTTTTGATGGTGCCCGCGATCTACACCATCGTGTTAACTTCCTACAATATACGTTGTTTGACTTTCTTGCACGGCCCCAGCGTTCGTCCACATGCATTATATATGTAACAAAGTCGTACATGCGTTCTAATTAACTCCCGCTTCGACTTGTATATGCAGCAGATAAGGTTCTGCCAACAGATCTGCGCGCGTGGGCATGACCAGCACTTGTGCTCCTTTTGTCTCCTTCACCCCTTGGCGGCAATGCTTTTTTGCGTCGACTGCAGTCGCGTCCTCTTCCGTCGAAACATTGATCTAGTTGCTGCTTTGGTATACCATCAATGACCTCATACCCGGTCCTCTTAAAGTCGTTGTCGTGTGCCAACATCCTTTTTGGCAGCTGTTGGACGCGATAACTCATCAAGCGCTGCCCCGCGCCAGTGCATCGTGCCTTAGTTAAAGCCTAAGGCAGCGCACGGTCTAAAGCGTTCAACATACAATGGTCGTCACTTGAACGCCAACAAGACGTTGAGTTCGCGACGGTACCGGATACACTCCATGTCATCCGCGAAGCAGCGAAATTGCGTCAAAGTCAACACCGATCAATTCGTGGCGTTGTCTAAGCGTCTGGGAGTCGGTCGCTAGCCACTGATCGTCAGTGTTGGTCACTCGAGGTAATCACTGCTTCCATAACTCTCCTGCTCCCGAACGATGACACATTGCTGCGTGGTACCCGCCCCCGCTTCAATACCGCTGATGCGATCCGTTGTAAGCAGTTGTCATGTGTAGGCATTCATCAGTTCACTCTCGCGGTGAGTGCCGCTGACGCAGATCCCCGTTAAGCTAAGGGCCAGCTGCCAATGTCGATCTCTATCGCACTTTCTCATACCGAAATCCCTTAGCAACGCAGCTTGGCGTGCCAATGCACATGTGGGCCCGTACCATTAGAATGACAGGGAGTGCGTATGGCTTGTCTAGAGAGGATGCAGGCCCAGTTCTGCAATCGATCAAGACGTTCACTGTGTCAACGTCCAGTGCGATTAGAGTGTCCCGTAGGGCTCCACAACATAGGAATTGGCCGCCCAAAAGAGCACGCGGGATACGAAGCTCCTTCTTCTGGCGGCGGCGCATGGGAGAACGAGACAGTGATCGTACAAACTCAACACCCTCTGTCTCGGTGCGGTCCACAGCCACGCTCGCGAGCTCTGTGATGCACTGCTAGTTATTGCTGGGCGGCGCCGTCTGCACGCCGGGCACCATTTCGGTCTTACCACCACCAACCGCAGACTCTGTCCGAAGGTCCTTCGTACCAGTGCGTGAGTCCCACCGACCGAACCGAACACGAGGATGCCACCCTCGAGATACTGACCGACCCCTCTCCGCTCGTCGCCAGTGGTTTGGTTACCTTCCGTCGACATTTCGACCCCACTTCAGGGCGACAACGTATCCCCTCGACAAGGGTACACACGCACCCACTTGTCTTCCGGCCGAGATGTCCCAGATGCTGCGCGGCCACTCGCGTTTCTCGAGCGCGACCGACAGCATCTGCATCGGCAGTGGTCGCTTCCTCGTGCGTATTGCGTCGTGTACTACTTCGATTGCATCGCGCAGTGCGATAGGCCGTCGTCGCAAGCTGACGGTGTGTTTTGTATGGCGGTTTCGATGAATGGGGCAATGCAGCGGTCAGTGCTCGTGCCACGATTCGAGCAGCTGGTGGCGCTGTTGTGGTGGCCCAGACACCCGGACACAGATTTGTCCGCGCGTGTGAGGAGGCGCAAGGAACGTACGAAGTGGACGTCGTTCGAGTCGATGGCAGTGTCGAGACGGAGGAGATTGAGGTCGAAGACGTGAGTTATCTGGAAGAAGCAGAAGGCCACGAGTAGGCAGGTCTCGTCTGCTAGCACCTGTCCGAGGAACGCTCTCCTGTGTTGGAGCCTACCGTGGAGCACTGACGACGCTGCACTTGGCGGGTCTGGACCACCTTGTGACGAGACGGACCTGTCTGCTATCCAGGAAGGGTTCAAGCATCAGGATGCCGAGGAGTACGTGGACACGGTGTTCCGCCTAGCTGGTCTCAAGTACGCGGCGATGACAAACATACCGTTTGAACGGGAGGAAGCCCAATACGGACTGGTTAATCCAACCACAACAACGCCGCCGCCTGCATGGTCCCGCAAGTACTTCCGTTCGGCTCTGCGGGTAGACCAGGTCCTGCTTGGCGATTGGGCGTCCATCAGCTCGACGCTGGACGTGTTCAAGCTACCATATACGCTTGCGGGTGCGCGTTTGCTTCTGGAGAAGTGGATCGACATGATGAAGCCCGAGTACTTCATGGCTGGCGTGCCCATTTCCTTCGAGAGTTCGGATGAGATCGTACGAATGGCCGGATGAGATCGTACGAATGGCCGGATGAGTACACGCCTGCTTCTGCTAGTACAAACGAGCTACCGAATGGTGCGGCATAGCTGCTGCAAGTACCGCTGCCGCTGGCTGAAGAGAAGGAGCTGCCGATTGCGCTAAAGTTTGACAGCGTGCTTTCAAACAATGCTTGTTATGGTATGGCCGGCGACGGAGTAAAGCCCGAGCAACGTGAACATTTTGACCAAGTTGTTCCCTATACGAGGTAGAGTGCCTGGCCACGTTACGCTCGCTCGTGAAGCAGCACGAAGTGACCGTGGAGGCCGACAAGTTCCGAATCCTGCATCTGTATGGCTGCTGGTGGTACTGCAACAACCCGTCGATCATTGAAGAGCTCACGCGGATGCGTATCGAGACCCTAAGCACAGCGTTGACGAGCCAGCGCTTGGATACGCGTGTTCTGGACCAGTCCATGTACACGTGGAGCCACTCGCGCAATGTGATCAGCAAAGTGCTCGTGGACATGTACGAGAGAAGCTATTCGCAACGGGCTGGAAGATGTCCAAGAGCGGCATCCAGCGCGACGTACAGAGGTTGTTTGGCCAGAGCCACGAGGAGTTCATGACAAAGAGCATGTGAGGAGCAGCAGCGATGTGATCATGAGCAGCCACAGAAGGACGATACGCAGTACATTCGTCAAAAGCATCAATTTCTTCCGTCTGTCTATTGCAGCAAACTCGCTAACTCACGCACTCACTCTATCCATGGAGACTGTCCCGTCTCGTCCAGCGCGTTCACAAGTCTCGCGCGCAGCTCCATCACCTGCATCAGAAGCTGCTGCTTTGTGACTTTCTATTGAACTCATCTATGCTTGCTTGAGTTACAACCGCTCGCATCGCAACGTCTGCTGCTGCTTGCACTTGGTCACTACAAAGTCCAGTTGACGTATCTCCATTGCAAAGAGCTTCAGCCCGTCCGTACGAGCCGCATCTGATCCTTCAGCTACTTCCTTCTCCCGGCATTGCTCAGTCGCCTTCGTCGTAGATCTGGGCGCCATCCCCCTTTTTGGACTCGTTTGCTGGAGACGGTCTCGGCGCGTATCCCTTGCCTTACTCCTGATACTCAAACGCAGATCGGCATTGTTTTGTCATCGCGACGACAATTTGGTCGTTTGCGCTTTTTCTCGCTTAGAGAACCCGACGCTCGACCTTTAACATTGCCTTCCTCACGTACGTGTCCAGTCAGTAGAAAACATCTCTATCTCGATTAGTCAAGCTCTAGTTTCGTTCTTTTTCATGTCAAAGCTGGAAAGGTCGAAAACGTCACTTAGAATTTATCCAGAATTCATCCTGTTCTACGGTCCCAAAGAATCAGATCGTTATGATACCATGTCCGATGAGTAGAGTTTTAAAGAGTGTGCGCGAGGCAAAAGTCAATTTCGATAGTTACTGGTTGTGTGTCTGTCAGCTACGCGCGCGCACGCGCGCACGTACGTGATTTACTTCCAAGAAAGGAATACTTGACGTTCGGTGCAGTCCAAGGCTCGCACCTCTAGCACGACAACATCTGCCCACCAGCGCCACTTCATTAGCTGTAGCAGCAGCGGCAGAACAAGCAGCTAGAATCCAACAACAATAGTCATAACAGGAGAAGGGCTAACGTCTGCGAATAGGTCCGAGGAAGTAGACTTGCCAACGAATGAACGTCGCCGTCGTCAACAAAAGTTATGCGCAGAGCTGACTCACTCGACGCAACAATCTGCGAGCGCGACCGTACAAGTGCCCGCGGAGATGATACAGCAACATCAACTTGGCTTTGGCGAAATCTAAAACATCAAAAATGGCACTATTTACACACAAAAGAAGAGGCGACTACATCCTGTACCATTATGATTGCCTCCTCTTTGTGTGTGACATCTGCCGGTAAAAGACATAGGCGCGGATCGGATCCAGTGTTTTGATGCGAGCAATCTCGTTTCAGGACATAATATGTGTGTAGTGGTCATAGCCAGCACTCGTGAAGGGCTCAAGACGTAGATATATCCTGCTGAGCATAATAAAACTGTCAAATGAATGACTACCCACCTATTAACAACGTTCAATTTATACTAATGCGGCAACATCGACATGCATGCCGCGTTTATGAAGTGCAGGTCATAATACCCCGAAATCGTTACGAAGGAATGGTCAGACGCATAAGGGCAATAATGTGAAAACAAATATGATATAAAAGCAAATTGTATTAGTTAATTTTCAGCGTTTCGAAAAGAGGTAATAAGAGTTTTTTTGTCCGATCAGGATGCGACACACGAGAGATGTACTTCCTGATTGATAAGAATTGGCATGGCAGATTCCATGAGCGATCGTTGATCCCACCTTTTCAGCGTGAATCGGGTACTATCGGCTGTTATCGATCTTCAATAGACCTCACACATAAAAACAAACTATTACAAAGGTTATGCAAGGACATTGTGTGTTGATACGGGAATTCGTACATCGATATGTCACCCAATATTGTGGCAAAGCTGATGCAACTATAAGCCGGAAGACATTTATGGGTCACGGTTCCTACTTACATGTATTAAATTTAATTAAATTTATTTCAATCTATTTCATTAAAGAATTGATGGATAGATCCGCGGGCATTACGTTGATGATCAAGAAACATGTGGAGTATAACAAACTTATTTGGAAGACTTGCGAGATAGTCATCTCCATGTCATGAACTATATTATACTTTTATCGCGATTTTAAACCAGATATCTCAAAATTTTAGTAGCGATCTATAAAGGTGCTGTATGTCATTAAACGCTTAAGAAAGTTGTGTATAACATCTTTGATGGCTCAAACCCAATGATTTATTAATAGGATGTCGTACGAGCCGGAGGCATAACGTTTTTCGGACACAATTGGTATGATTATTGTTGAATAATGCAATATATGAATGTACGCACAATATTTGTACATTTACACATGTTCTATGTATATGGGCAATATTCTACGTGCTGGAGTTGTTTACTGAAGTGCGACGCACGAATCGGCTTATAAAAATTAAAACGAAGAAGACAGTTCACGAAGCTAATACGAAGTTTCAAACCTTCCATGCAGTGTCATATATTCATCTTTATGGTCGGATACTAGTTAAGCTGCCTTCTATAAGCCTTTAATCTTAATATCTACGCGCCTCAAAAGTTTATCTTCTGGGCAAATTTTGGCCTACCGATCCACCCTGAGCCATTATTGTGTCACGTCTTACGAATCTACATGGAATTAATGGCTAGTGTAGTAAACCATCAACACTGACTTGAAAATAATGCGATCAGACGCAGAAGCCACGCATAAGACGGGCAACAAATATCGACAGACCGATCTATCAATCACCGATCTGGGTATCGCATGTATTGTAAGTCTTCGGAAGGCACAAAAATTCTCCAAAGTTTTTTTCAGTAAACAGGCGCTTTAAAGACCAATACATAAAGCACTTGACGGTCTCAGACCAAGATCAATTGGCAACGGCGGGTCAAGATCGAAACACAAAAATAGTACCACAAATGTTTCCATAAAGCAGTCAATAAAAAAATCGGACTGATCTCAAAGCAATAATTACATTTGATGAAGCCGTTACGAAGATTGAGGCTAGTCTACGGGTCAAACGTTGATCTTCAGTGAGAAGTCACAATAATCGAAGTACCTCTCCCTACATCGATGTGAATCCCACAATAGATAGAGTAATATTGAGATAGCTCTTTGTATATCTCGACTACGGCACATATATATATTGCAACGAATATATAAAAACAGCTTTTAAAAGGCGAAAAGTATGTGCAGATCAAAATAATGATACTGTGATTAGACGGATAGGGAAGTTGTACAGCCATTAATTTTACTAAAAACATATTAAGGCAAAAAACATCCTGATTAATACTGGAGTGCAGAGAGGTGATCGATAAGTTTCCAATTTAGCAACAAACAATCCAAATACACCGTGTTGAACTCTATCCATAACCTCGAAATAGCTTTCATTTTGACACATACAGCGCGCAACTCTTTCCGCAAAAGTAACTTTCACCCTCCAGTATGGGTGGGAGCAATTGAAGCCCACAAATAATTTTTAGAGTAAAAAGCTGATATCGCGGAGTACAGAGCAACCAGACTTTAGTAAAATACAATTACAAGGCTCGAATCGCCAATATGTTTTATGATTGGAGAATACATGCAATACATTCAGTATTTTTTTTAAGGTTTTGTTGGTCTTCACACCCACCGGCATGATGAGAGAAGAGTCCAGCTCTGTATTCGGCTAGAAGTGCATTTAGTACATAATCGCGTTCCACAAGCTTCTCTACTTTGGATAATTGTCCTTTTCTGAACTTTTTAATGCTCGCGTAATTCATGAGTCAGAGATTGATGTTGTTGCAGCAAGGAGCGAATATAATAAAATATCAATTCGTGTATGCAAAGTAGACTCATTATTGTGTTTAAGTAGGGCAACCCTGCCCAAATATTTGGTTAGATATTTGAATGATTGTAGTAAAGCGGATCGAGACACGTGCATCTCAGATCGCGCTGCGACTGAGCGCTCATTTTTCTGTAGGCATGAGCAACATAATGATAATGCACCATACACCACGATCTAAGGTACCGCAATATTGAATGACGTAATCGTGGGGGCGCGATGTTAGATGATGTCATCTGAGCAGGGGTCTTGGGTAAAGTGATACAAGTTAAGGTGATCTCGTGCAGCGCAACCTTTAGATAATAGGGTCATATTAATTAGGTGTGGACCACTAAATGCGATGGAATTCGATTTTCGCCTTAGGCGACAAGTGTCAATTCATCTTAATAAAACAATTAGGCAAATCCAGAGGTTTAGACTTTTTTCTAATTTGATTTATAAAATATCAATTTGCTTCTAATTGCACAAGCGCCGTATATGTATCGAGGTAGGATTATTTACCCTAATAACGTCTAAGAAGATAAACTAAACACCAATAAGATCCCACTTGTTAAATATATTGGCGAGGCGTGCAAGATATCTGTGAAACTCTTCGACTACGATAGAACTTAGTGTGCAAGATCGCGAGACGACTCAAACTACGTGTGACACAGTACGATACTATGTATGGCATCATTTGCTTTTCACATTCATTTCGAAACTCGGAATGGAATAGTCATCATGAGCTCTCTTACTTGTCGAGTCAACTTGCGTCAATATGCAGGATTGACTTGCTGATAGATAACAGTATATGTCAACTAAGATATTTAATGCACATAATAAAACTTTCACATTGAAAAATATAGGAAAGGCAACTTATACCTAACAATGACATAAACATCCCTACAAAACTTTGAGGAAGTGAATAGTCTCCGACATATTAGTTTTTCAATGCTTCAGTTACAAGAATAGACGTTACGTCAGTCTCATTATGCTTTTAAATGTTTTGCAATATGTATAATATTGTGTCGAAGCGCGCAGTAGATAATCGCTATTTTTCAAGTCACTTTTCTGGTAACTGGTTTGATTCTCTACATACAAACTCTACGATTTGATGGTTTAAGATTCGAGAAATACTCTTTACGTTTATCCATGTTGCTAATTTGTCTTCCTTTGTGTGTGTAACATAATTTGCCTGCTTACACAACGTTTTCAGTAGATTAATGTATAAGTGAAACAAAAAATTTAGGAGTCTACTAGGAAGCTATCATGACCTTTTGTGAGCGATAAAATGCAAAGGAAAGAATGATATTGCATAACCTAATCCATTAGTTTATAAATTTACGTGGGAATAAGCACGGCTTTCTTTAAGGCTTCTTGCTATCCATCGTATCGATTGCATGGATCGCATTTCTAAGGGTGATGAAGAAAATTTTATCCAAAAGAAGACAACTCTCTTGTAGTGAAGAAATCTACAGACAAATGCTTAATCAATATTCAGATTAGTTTCCGTCAACTGTGCTCCGATAGAGCCAATGCGGGAAGCGTGCCCGTTCGTTCACCTAAACAATTTTCGAGGATTTGAGCGCCAACAAACTGTAGATTTGAATATCTCATCATAAACAGCTAAATTCATACTGAGTACTTTGGATCGACACGGGCAACACGACCTTTATCTTACGGAGTAAGGTAACTTGTGAAAATACTAACGACAAAATCGTTATTTATTTTTACGTTTGTGTGCCAATGGTCATGATCAGTACTCACGTCATATACTCGATTCGTGGCGTGGGTAAGTACTAGGAAGTTGTTCTCCATTAACAAGTTTGAAGGATTTCGATACGATTTAAATTATACCAGCGACCACTTTGAAGATTAAATTAGTATCGACGTGGAACGGATTTAAATCACAAAAGTGGAAAATCATAATGATCGTTCAAGGGTTATTGTAGTTTAGTCATCCAAATCATGCTTAAGTGCCTTCTTGTAAAGAAAGTTGTTGAAATTATACGGTCTTACGTATTTGATTTGTTTTGTAAAATAAAATCCTCGATCTTTCAATGAACGAGGTTCCTAATATTCAATGGACTGAATGGGATTTACTTGACGTACTGAAACGGACTTTAACGAGATGTATGTACACACAGCGTGATATCGGATAATGTTATAAAAGTTCGGATCAGAGCATACAATTTCGATGTCGGAGTAGGTGTCATCCAGTAGAATCGTGTACTTTTTATGAATCGACATTTTCGTTCTATATTCGTACTACTGACATTATACATGGCTTTGGCGATAATACTTGACTATAAACAGCATATGAAAATGGCACATAATGCGAGAATTATAGTAAATGTAGGATGTCGTACACAGCATCAAGCACAGACCACACCCTTTTGACAATGTATTAGACCGATGTCACTTATAAACTGATACATGTAAGGAAGTACATAAGATTCAATATCAGTGTCGTCAAACTATTGCAGGTTAAACCAAACATTTGTGATATGTGTAATTGCGACAAAATTTTATTCATTCACCGATGTAGATAGAATTCGCGTTTCTTTTTTTCATTTATAAACATTGTAGACTTTCCGACGACGGAAGCACTCACATATAAGTGGCAAAATGTATAATAAAATTAAGTTATTCATACCGAATCAGCCCCGTAGAACTAAATAAAACACGATGTGATACTAAGCGGCCGGTTCTGTATTAGGTCTCAAGCATAATTATTTTATTCTTTAAGTCTCCATTTTCAAATTGTTACAGGTCATTACATATTGAGGCCTCGTAACATTAATTGAGGTAAACAATATTCAATTATATTAGAGGAACGGTTTCAATTTTGCAATAATTATCCAATCGCTATGCAAAATTACTCCTTGTTGCAAAGCAATTTGTACAAAAACCAACTTAGGAGCGACAACTTTTAATAATGTGTGTATTAGCCTCGCTGGTTTAAGTGACGTGTTTAAAAGGAAGCGACACCGGTCACTTAGAAGCAATGGGACTGATAGATAAAGATAAAAATTTCGGCAGTCAAGTATGACGTTATAAAAAATTCCTCATTAAGATCAAATTATTGGATCCGTACTTTGGAACCTTACTTAAAAGAAAAATGAAAGGGGTCTCGCCACCAATAAAGTATTTAGTTGTCCGTGCCTAACCATATTTAAGTAGTTTAGATGCAGTGAGTCACTGACACAGACTATAAAATTTCGAGCTGATCGTAAACTGATTTAGGGCTCTCCCAATACCGCTAAGTTCCTACATGGAATCTATTGAATGTCTTAA
This sequence comes from Hyaloperonospora brassicae, assembly GCA_947650285.1. Classification (NCBI taxonomy): domain Eukaryota; phylum Oomycota; class Peronosporomycetes; order Peronosporales; family Peronosporaceae; genus Hyaloperonospora; species Hyaloperonospora brassicae. The sequence continues at coordinate 50,948 of CANTFL010000155.1, forward strand.
TAGGTACCGGAAGTTACGTGCTATACATTACATACCATTAAGTACGATCATTGGTAATCAGCATAGCGAATATTAACCTGAAGCTATGGTAACAAAACATGTTGTAATTTCTCGTCAATATAGCTCTGATTACGTAAAAGATCTGTCTAACGTGTGAGTTCGGTGCTTTACGGTTAGTGTTTATAGTTTTCGGCCAAACACTCTAATCAGTTTAGCATAAATTAGACCAACGTGAATTGTTGGAATAATAAAAAAATAATATTATCATTAGCCTCTTTATTTTGTATATATTGGTCTGTCTATATATTGTTGCCGCACATATGCCAAAACACGCGCTTGCACGCACACTGTGGAGGTCTCGCATCCTTAACAATTGCTGATAGCAAAGCGTCGACGTAGAGAGCCAGAGTCCAGAGAAGGTATCACACATTCGGCGCTACATTCGCTTCGTCAAATGAATACATAAGACTGGTTCTTCATCGACCGATTCATTTATCGTGAAGAAGTCTGCTGTCGAAAATCGCAAGAGCATGCGGCTAAACCCAGCCTCGATAAACGAGCATTGAACAAACGAAGATTGTGGAATATAATTTAAAACTTAGCACAATAGACCGTAGTCATACATATATGATTAATCTAATCCCGAGCGATGCTGTCGAAAATGCTACATATATAATTATTTACGTAATACATACTTTAAAGAAGCTACAGCCACGCTAAAATCATAGAACTGCTGATTTTTTCGCGCACGTGTTATTGGGTATAACCAATGTTCATTATTTGCCGTGGAACTGGCAAAGCGTACACACAATACCAGTATAAGCAAATGGAGCGTATTGTTTTTCTGTTGGTGTATCAGAAGGGCATTGACGTATAAACTCTCATTAGTGTGCACATATCGTGTAGCAAGAAGCACAACTTCAAGCCCTAGCATAGCCGAAAAATATTCACAGCTTTTTTAAGTATCACTAGCCGAAATTGTGGTGTACTACTGCATTATTTAAATTTCATACGGAAAATAGATGTCATCCGTCATCGAGGATTCTTCCCGAGCATTCATCATAAATTATTGCAGCCTCGAGTGCCGTTGTGGCCTCGAATTTATCAAAATTGTTTTACCTGAAGGTCGTGTACCCAAGTGAGTTATCTATGATGTAGAAATAAGGCTTGCCCGTTGTTAAAAATGTCAAAGTAAATAGCCAAGTCATCAACTTTAGACGCTCATATGTTTGAATGTGTGTTGGTGCTTTCCATTACGACATACTAAGCTACATCACCGCACTGGCAACGTTTTTGACATATTTGGGTTCGTCGCTATATAATTCGCATCTTCACATGATCGACAGGCGTCAATAGACAAGCAATATGTTGTCAGTATTATGACCAGTCTTTAAATTCACGATTCGCTTTTATGCCTGTCAATCGTATAGTTTACGCCAAAACATTTGCTCACTTACTAGGCTGTTTAATATCACGACATAGCTATACAGCATATTATAAAATATAATTAAATTATGGCCTAGATTATCGCATAAGCGTGTAAAGTGGTAGAGTATGACCCGCTATATCCGGCTTTGCTCGTTACTCTTTGGTGATTTATTATCGTCCTGCTCCTCCACGTGCATCAATCCACGCACCTCCGGTTCCCGGTTATTTTTAAATTTCACTTGGCCACTAAATTCGGTGATATCGGTCCATTTGGTAAATACTTATACTCCAATATTTGTGCGACAGCATCCTTATACCATATTGGTGCTACTTATACATCAATGCTTGTACGCTGACAGCGACGGAGATCTTTATACAGGCTAGCAACAATGTGTAGCGTGTAACGTTGAAAGTATGCCTCGCTTACCCATAATTTTGCTGTTAATGTTACTTCGCACTAGTAGTAAACGCTTTTGTCCATGCCCGCCTAAACTGGGCGAACACGGTAAAGCAAGATTTAACCACACTTCCTCGCTGATCTGTTTAAAAATTGCATCATAAACTGCTTTTCTCGACCTCATATTATCAGTAATGATCGTTCCTAACGAAATCAAAATGTGATAAGGAGTATAAATCTATCAATAGGGAAGTAAAAGTTGGGGTTGGTGCGTGGTGCGCTACAGCCGAAGCTTTCACGTTTATTATAAAGTATTTTACGACTGCTGATTCAACAACACGAGATATATGTCATTAAGCATGCCAAAGTGCGTCCATCAAATTCTGTACTATCTTTCGGTATGTAAGGTGCATCAAAGGCTACACTGGCGCCTAAACAACCTCCTCTTACGTATTGTATACATGAATATATCTGGTACCCCATTGTAGCCTTGTGACCGTGGTTCATGGCAACAACTCATGAATAAGATTGAGATGCTAAAAGAACAGATAAAGACGCAGGTATACGATTATAGACCAAGAATGCAATTGGTAGACCAGGAACACACCACATTTGTTAAAAATTGACAACTGATTGTGAATCGATTATATATAAACTTATTTAGATGAGATACAGCAATTTATGCTTTTGCGCATGGGCATACCTAAATGAAAAATAAATGGTCTCGCACCACGTTTGCCCCACAAAACAGTTTTAAATTAGTATGCTATGCAAAGATGGTATCGGACCATACAGTACCATTTTAGTCGACAATGGCGATCTCTATATGTCCTCGAGTTTTAAATTAATGTGTCTTGGAATTTCGATGACATATTATTAGTTCTTAAATACATGTCTGCATAAAATCGTCATCCCAGCGATTTATCACAAGAGAGTAAACATAACTGCTGAAGGAATACAATCCGACTCTCGCCTATCATTAGTGCAGACCGGGCGACATGAAGCACAAATGTGCGCCACAAAACGACGAATCTATTATAAAAAAGTATTTAAAGCGACGTGTCGAGATGGTCTCGTCTCTCATTTGACGAAGTTGTTCAATCTAAATCTTATGAGCTGTTATGTATATTACTAAAGATAACAGTACGTTTTTAATTTTTCTATCAATACCTTAATTAATTGTGCGTTGCGCACTATTTTCTGCAAGAGACTATGCGCCACATCGAACGCTGTACATAATTTTTTGACTATAAGCAAGATGCAATGGGCCACCTCGTTACATAAGTAGTCTCGATTAAGTTTATATGTTACTTAAGTAGGATGGCTACATCCGAAGTTGCGGATGTAGCAAGTCGCATATTTGTAGCGTGTTTTAATGGGCTCAACCAATTATTAGCCAGTAAGATATCGAGACATAGATTGAGTGGTTCTTATGAATCCATGAGAACTATTCGTACTTAGGACTATAAAGACAAAAAAATATAAACAGTTGAAAAACTTGATACCTAAAATTTGGGTTTAAGGCTTCCAAAGCATAGATGGAGTAAATGAAGTACGGGTTGTTCTAGCCCCGTTACACAAGAATAACCTGTATGAGGTATTATTAAGCCACAAATCAACAACGTTTTATACCTTGAAATCAGATGTCATCAGAGGCGGTGCGCTGCAGAAAACAATTATAAATAATACTGAAAGGCGTGGTCTTATCCGTCTATCACATCAAGCTAGTCCACAACTGCTATCCCGCAATTCGTTTATACATTGTTTAGGATTTCTCTTTAGAAGGTACACACACTATGTCACTGGATTGGACATTGCGTCAATACTATAAATCTCTACCACTCAAAAATATGGGTGCAACGTGACATTAAGTAGTGGTCGGTCGGTCTTTGAGATGCATTATTCTCGAATGCCAAGCCTGCCCGGTGCCCGTAATATACAATGAACCATTTATTTTTCATTACCATGCAACGTGACCGCAACTGTACTATTCAAACCGTACACAAATTTTACGCGCGAGGATTGATCTATCATTCGAGCTTGATGTAATTGAGAACGGCTTTATAAAGCCGTCCTCATGCGTGAATCGGTGCAATTGGGAAAAGATACATAGACGCTCTGACAACCACACGAGATCTGTGTGTCATCGCATTGTATCTGGCATCCACTTGAAGGACATAATCCGAAATCACTTACATAGTAATGTAAGAGCCCGGTTGATAATCTAGAGTCAGGAATTTCAACACTTACGAGAAATATCAGCAATTAAATTATCGGCAATTACCACAAAAAAGTAAATAGGTCACTATCGGTGTGAACATATTTCTCCCTTTCCGGCTAAGGCCAATGATCAGTTGATGCCATGCGTCGATTGCGAGGCAAGTTGACCAGTCATCGTCGGTAGGCTCATTCCTACCTCATCCTACATGTAAGAAATCAATGTAACTGTATACTATTTTGCCACGTTTTTGCAAACATTCTATGTAATAGAGAATTACAAAAAGTGATTTCAAATGAGACATTCTTCAATAAAAATAATCTAGTCGAACAATCTTATCATCGTTTAAAGAGACAGTTTTTCACCTCATTATATGCTTCGATCCTATTTCCAGACATTATTATCGGTCACCAATGAATTGTGCCAGCCGAACTACTACAGCGGTAGCACCATCTCTCTTACAGACGTAAAAGCTTGTGGCTTTATGGTAATTCATCATAACTATTTAGTGCAGTAATTTCAAAAGTTATAATCCCCCATATCACATCACTAATTAGAAAAAAGAGCAGTATCGGTCACTTGCCCACTGATGAGACTGCCGGATGGATCAGATCATTCTGCAAGCACTGTAAATTTTAGATTCATCGCAAGAGGCAGCCCCATATGCCAATCCTGATTTCACGATTGAGATTTATGTCCACCATGCCACCACCGTGAACTCTATTACTTACACGTAGTAATACTATATTAAAAATGCAGGTTTGTACAGGAGGGGGCTTCGATAACGTCTTACATCAAAAGGGAGTGAGAAATCGCTCGTTGAAATTGTAAAAAAAACTCTGTTTATATGTACTTTCGTTTACTCACACATAGGTGCTTATGTGTTCCCTAGCTCATTGGAATCACTTAAACATATACCTATTGACTATAAGCTACTTATTGGGACTGGCACCCCAATAATCAGCCGATTATAAACAGATGCGCAATATTCGCTTATCCGAGTATTGCCTATACCGAATTATATGTATTTATGTAGAACACCCTGTAACTGCCAAATATATTAAGTTGCCCCATTACAAGTTGACAAATAAAACTGGTCAATCGATAGCTGCAATAATCGCATCACTTACTTAACTATGTGGCGAATGCAACAGATTTGATAAATACCCTTTTAAATTTTTCCTCTTTTTGGCTCGAGTCTAAGGCTTTGTGCAGATTCTGGCATGCGATTTTCATGAATAGACCAAATGTCTTGATTTACTCGCAGACACTTGATAGTATTAACTTAAAAAATCCCGAACAATGCAAAGAATGGTCAACTAGTTAGTTGAAAATTGGCACACGACAATTTCATGCATCGATATATGGCCTCTACTTCCACCACACCAGATTCTGTTTATGTACCCGACCATAACGAGTCTTACGTCCCCATTGAAATACGAAAGCACATCTGCTTATACATTGTCAGCGTCGAATTCGATCTCACAACTATCTCCAACAAGAGAGACTCATTAAAATCGACGCGATTTACACTGTCATTCATCAATCCATCATTTGGCCGATCTGGATATTTTACCACTCCTTTTACATTGTAGACGTGCACGACCTGAAAGAATATGTATAGCGTTTTTAAAATTTCGGATCGAACAGCATGGTCTCCGCAGAGCTCAGCCACTCAAAACGGCCCATGACACATTTTCGCGAGCTTGCGGGTGTATCCGTCCTAAAAAGATTTAAAATGAGCCAAATTGCGTCCCACACGCTATGTTATGCGGCTCGTTATCTGCATTCAGTCGATCTGCTCGATTCCGGACCGCGATCTTGAACCGCTCGTTCATCGTCGATCCAGCTCGCTGGTACTGACGTTGAATATTGTATCGCGATCTTCTTGAATCCCGATTCCGTGTCTTAGTGCATTTTAGTGGTAGCGTTGCCTCCAACGGCGATCTCAATTAATAGCCGTATATCAGGTAAAACGGAGTGTCTCCGCGTACTCGATCTTGTGCCATATTGATAGCAAACGTCAATATTTCAGCGTTCTCGTCCCAATTATTTTTATTCAAATCTGCGAGGCACAACTCAATGGCTCGATTTATTGAATGCACCATGCGTTCTGCTACGCTATTTGCTTGAGAATGATAATCCATAGTAGCATGTTGCTTATGCCCGGCAATCTTGTTAAATGCTCGGAATAAATCTGACATGAATCCGGGTGTCTAATAATGCCGTATTATTCCATTTGGTCGAAGCCTTTGAAACGCACGCTCATTGTATCTTCTTTCAATTGATTGTGCCGTTATTGATGTGCTTGCCCTAGCCACCACATTTCCCGAAAATAGTTCCACCCTTAAAAGTGATTCGTAATTCCCCTTAGAATAATCAGGAAAAGAGGCTATGTGGTCTATAGCTATCATTTAAAACGAATATGTGTCTTGCAAATTTCCTGTTGATCTTCCATGGATCGAAGGAAGTCAATACATAGTAGTACAATCCACACACTCACCCATATACTGTTGGACGCTCCGATGTAAGCCTTTCCAATTAAAAAGAATCTGATTCGCTCGTTAGTCATTACAATCCCTTGGTGGCCCCCTTTGAGACTCGTATAGTAATGATGCAAAACAATCGTGCTACAGCAAATCAGGCACCACGAAGCGTATCATCTCTGTGCTACCTTTAGCTGAAATAGACACATGGTAATAAAAAAAATAGCAGCCCGTTTTCGTCCAATTTATGATCTGGATCAATCTGAGAATACGCTTTCACATCTTCATCATTCATCCAAATTATATTACCAACTAGATAATCTTTCATGTTGGCGATCCAACCTTTCTCCTCTTGCGCTTAATTGATCCAGTCGATCCGAATCTGTTGTACCACTTCCTCGTGCAGCACTTCGGATCGCCTACGTCTCTGCAACGTAGATCAAGTGATCGCAGGCATCTTTACCAATTAATCTGGTCTTTCTGTTATGATCATATTATGCAATCAATTTAGTGAGATCAAGTCTTGCATTTCTTAGTCCGAGGTGACGATCGCGCCTGTCTCCCGTTGCAGAGCTGAGTATGCTAATCTATCAGCACCTTGGTTCCATTCCATTTCATGTGTAAAAATTTGTGCTTTGGCCACGATTGAATTCGTTGCATTGCTATGTGTCGTAACAACTGTAATCCTGGCGCCTTGCAATCGATCTCACCTGGCGGATCACCAAGTTGAAATTAACACATATGATGATCCGTTCCGTAGATTGTCTATATTTCAGATCGAACCTAAGCAATAGACCTCGATATTATGCTGCATTCACTATTTAACCCATCGCATATTCTAATGCAGCTTCCACAACAGTTCATTATAGAGGCTTCCACGCGATCGCGCTGTACGCCCCACTCTTTCTTTAAATACGAGCTGATCCGTCGAAACTGATCACTAGTAGGTTCTCGCCATCTTCCATTGTAGGCGACGATATTGAGATAGTAAGTCTCGGCCGCCTCTTTGGAGCGATATTAATAGGCATATCTTTCACCTCGGACCGGGATACCGAGTATTCATCTTCCCCTTTCTCACAATTCCTAACTTCTAAACTCGAATTCGAAAACAACACGGCCCACCTCCCTAGCCTTCCAATGAGACCCACAGATTGGACCAGCCAAGCAAGGGTCAAACATCGAGGGAGAACTTTGATCTCTCGGGATATTAGCATCACATTGTCCACATTTTCGATTCTGAGTAGGGCTTTCACCGCTTTCTATGCCATGTCATAATTAATCTTGTTAGGCTTGAGTGGGCGGCTTACAAAAATCACCAGCCAGTATACAACATAGTATTCCTGAAGAGGTGATGCTGACACCGCCCACTTGCTTGCATACACAACAATCACCGGGATTCGGTCTGGGTCAAACTATTAGAGTATCGGGTTGGTTGAGGTATTGGATTTGAATATAGTGAAAACAATCGCAGTCTTCTCCCACCGGGCTGTTCCGTTGGGATCGAGCTCTTTTCCTTCATCCATAGTTGGATCTCGATCCTCTATAAATGTCTTTGGGATCATTGTATCGCCGGCGCCCATTTTGTTGATCTTAAAGAACTCGGACCCTCTCAATTCATACAGCACTGATGCATATATCGCAAATTCTTTGATAAAACAGCTGTAATAATTTTACACTACCCAAGAATGACTGCATAGAACGCCACGATAGAGAAGTTAAAGGAAGATTCACCAGCGATCCCAGGTCTTTAAGGTGAGCTTCCATCCCGGCTCCCAATACTTGGTGGTCCAGGTAATCTACTTTATGTCGTCCCTTGAGACTACTGGTTAAGCCGATTGATAAATTATAACATTCGTAAACCGATAAAAAAATCGTGCAACCTTGGCGTACATGGAGGTCCAAGTTGTAGCTGGAATGATCATGTCGTCAATTTAAGATCGTCTACCCAGCTCTGATGGAGATCAATCTGTCTCCGCTTTTCCTTCCATAAACACTTATATCAACTTATGATAATTCATGACGATTGAGTTCACGTCCTCGCCGATCTTTAAAATACATACAAAGCGTTGTCAATCAGTCTCTGGTAAATCAATGAAGCGTTTTTCAACCCAATTGGCTTTCATAATCACTCATATAAGCCTGAAGGGGAATTAAACGCGGAAATTATCTTGGCCCGTTCGGTCATTTTCACAGCCCGAAATCCACTATCCATATCCAACGAACAAAACCACAGTTCTTTGTCTACATCTTGCAGCAGCTCGCTGATAAGCGGCATGGGGTAGACCATAAGCCGTTTTATCTCATTCACCCGCCTATAAGCAAGACATAACCTGATGTCCTCGTCGTTTAATTAGATAAAGACGACAATTGGTGACGCCCATGGCGATATCAAAGGTCAAATGATTTTGGTCGCCAACACCTCTTGATTGGATCTGCCAATTTCTTCCGAAACTTGAAAGTGTCCGGCCGTACACTCTATACGATCGTATTCGCGCCACCGACAACGATATCGCATCCAGCACCGCGTGCGTCAAAAGTTAAAGCGTTGCCTTTTCCAAACAGCATTTTTTTTCACATCAGCTGTCGCAAAATCTCTTGATCTTCGGTCAAAGGGCCACCAGGGCCTCTAAATTGGACATCATCAATGGTTATCTCTGTTGACGATGTTGCTACATCAGGGAGCACGGACAGGTGTTGTTCGAACTCTTTTGCAAACAACTCATCTCATTCGTGAAAATCCATTCGTAAGGATTATGGCCCTTCTTCCTTATCGTCCCTGCCACCCGTAACTATACCGGCTCCTTCCACTAGTCGATCAGGTCGATCTATTAATTCACAACATTGCAATCCACGATCTTCCGTTTTGATGTCATAAGATTGGCAGCTAAACTCTCCCGTTTCCTCACTATTTACAGTTTTGATCTCGTCTGGCTGTTAAATGTCCGGTCTTTGTCCAGGATCAGTATCTCCACGTTCGACCTCGTCGCTTATTAGTCCTGAAGTCTTACTGAAAGATTTACCGCGCATGAATATTATATCAATCTTCGATTCTGTTTTCGTTAGCAAAGTCAATTTTCTGGCCAGATCGCGAACGTCAAATGTCCCTATAAAAGGTTCCACATTTTCACGACGTACATCCTGCGATCCGTCTCTAATTCGTATCTTCGCCCTTATCGCTGCAATATTTAAACGATACAGACAATTTAATGGCGTTTGTTCTAAGCGCTTCTTTGCATGCTAGTTATGCCTTCCAACCGACATACCTTTGCCCCCATATTTCACAAGAAAACATTTCAGAAGGTTCTTTAATGAACGAAGAATAAAAAGGGTCAATTAATTATAATCTTTTCGTACTGAACAGATGGGGAGATCTTCAAGCCCTAGGCAATTCTTTTCATCAGGAGTTAGGTCCTGCAGGAATGCGGACTAGACCTTGCTAATCCAGCTCCTGGCCCGATCTTCATCAATGTCTTTTCCGTTAAATTCCTTCAGATCCGCGATCGCAGACATCCGAATCCGCGGAGCGCTAAGTTCACCACCCAATGCCGTTTCCATAGCAGCTACCAGTGGCTGTCACAGATTGCCTTGCCCAGCGTCGTCGGAATCGTCTCCTTCTGGGTATTATGAATCCGGTAGGTCTTGACGCGACTCGACCGACTCCATATCGACATTCGGGATGTATGTCTCCTTCTCCTTTGCGCGTCTTACGTTATGACTTAAAATAGACTACTTGGCGAGATTGTTCACGTTGTTCTTGTTTAAAATTCATGGCATCTTCGAAATACGCCTATAGTGGTCCTGGTATGTTCGATATTGTGACCTATATGGCGCATGCAGCTGTCGAGCGTAACTTGCCCATGATCCTCACCAAAGATCTCGCAGATGAGTTTCCCACTTGGACCCAGTGTTATCCGTTTAATACCGGTCGATTCATCTGGTTCAATCTCTGATTCAGCTGATGCGTATTGCGATGATCCAGTGTGATATCCTCTTGGAGCATTAGCTATAGCTGGAAGTGTCTGATCTTTGTTCTTAAATTCACCTGTCAACGGGATTATCCCTTCATATAGCGATCGACGCGCTTTAATCACTTAATCTTGTTGACAAATCAAGAATGATTCGTGGAGAACCCCTTTGCGACAAATCATGCATCTTGTAGCAGCTGGATGGTTCCGTTAGTCCCTTCCAGCGTATTTGATGATGTTGCTGGAGCTGAGATCGGGTCTCAAATCTTACCGATCTGCTTTGACTTCAATATCTGCAGCACCGGGTTGCTTGACAGCAACGTCTTGAGTATCTTCCAATGATAAACTTTCACTAGAAAGTTCAATTTTCAACCTTCCGTCGTCACTTCTTCAATTAACGAACTTAAACGGCCGATACTCGACTCGAATTGCGTGATTGCGTTGTTCGAGCTCTGACACTACCTGTGTCCAAGCCACATTAGACTATTTCTTCTTCGACGTCCCAAGAGTGGACTTGGACGGATCTTGTTCTGTTTTGACCGAAAGGTTTCCACCCTACGATCCATACTTTGCAGCACGACCTTTTTAAGCCATTGAAGAGAGGTCAGGAAAAGATCGAGATTTATCTTCCAGATCGAGCGATCAGTCTTACTCTTCAATTTTTTTGTTATCAAAGCCCCTCTTAAAAATATGATGATCCGAAATTTACTTCAGCTCGCGCATCTGCGAAGATACCTCTGTCTATGACGCTTCAATCCTAGGTTATGTCTTAATCTTGACATTTTCGCCAAGAGACTCACCGTAAAATTTCGAGTCTCCAGATGATTCGGGCACGCGCACCATTGTGATGGAGTGGTGATCGCCTTTTGAGATGTCGATCTCGACTTTCCATTGGCTTCCGGGCGACCGATTAACGGATTGGGATCCAATCTCGTGTTATATGTTTTTCTCACTTTGTTTACCCGTCGGTGGGGCGGGTCGCACTCTTCCAGGTGGGCTTGAGTCGATGCCAAGCTTGAACGTGGTGGGGATTGGTGTTGTCGCGTGGTATACTTTACACAATAACGGGTGTACTAGTAAGGCGCTCGATATGATCCCCCTTGATCTCTACGAGATTGCCTTGTCAAAAGTAGGCGCTTGATCCGCGAGCCTTCTGACCACATAAGCCGTCTTGCGGTCTTACACATTCTCTTTTACTTGTCTGCTTCGTCCGATCGCAGTTAAAGTTGTTGTGTGAGAGTCTATTATCCCTGGCGAAACAATCCAGGGACATAACTTAATTAAAGTATGGAGCTTTCTTGACGTCGGGTGTCCAGTAATCAAATCCGAAATGGATAGCGACACGTAAAATTTAACTCTCTTTAATGATAATTAATTAAACCTAAAACAACCCACACATCGCTAGGCCGTATCAATCACACGACTTTCAAATACAACGCGTCGCCCTCCCAGGAGGTTTCCCCCTTGTACCTGTGTAGTTTACACGAAGTGTATTTTCTATAGAACCTTAGCGTGACCCACACACGACTTGTATACAGCAAATCGAGATGGAGAGATCAGATCGAGATCGAGATATCTGATACAGAAATCGAAATCGGATCAGAATCCTGCATCACCAGTTCCAGCCAGTATTCTTACAGTCAGAATCTTCCTCGGAATTAACTGACGTCTTCGATCTGTGGACCCCGCTACCCAATGAAACCTTAATATCTTGAGGTCACTTTACCACACACGGATGCCCTTACCTGGACATGGAATAGCCCGTAAAATGTGCGCATCCAATAACGGCGTACGCTACAAAATTTCATGCCGTAAAGACTCGAGATTATGCGGGCTTCTGCCACGCTTTGTTCTACGACTTTTCTGAACTACTAATTCCTCTGCGTCCACCGGGGACACTCATAACGTACATGTAGAAGCCACCATCATATATTATATATGTTATGGATGAACGTGACAGGCAACTTACGCTCTCCAACAAGGGAATACCGCAATCGATTATTAAGGTGAATACCATGGCGGCCTGTGAGCAGATTATTTCACGCGCACATGTCCCGCCTATACGCTTGTTGCACACCCAGCAATGACGTGAATCACCCAAATATGAACAGGCACGTGTCGCTGACACCCCGTCTCAGGCTTTAAAGAAAATCGCATCAAGGTTGCTCTAGACAGCAAGGATTAGCAAGCGAGATTGACGATCACAAAGTCGTGAACACACACTTGTAGCACACAGTCTAAAACTGGTGCTATGGCACTTTATACGACGTATCCGTGCCATATTTCCGTATGTATCGCAACGCTGTACCGACTCACGTGTAACCGTTTTTCACTCTGGAACCTGTCTACGAGCAACCTGTCGTGTCTATCCTCCGAATGATATTGAACGTACTATGCACCTATTGTTCATATTCCTGGTAGTGCCCCTTCGCCAAGCAAAACTGGAGGTGCATTTGTGAGGTCTGGGATAGACTCGGTCGTTTGAGGGAGGATGAATCACCGTTTTTGTTTTTTCGAAAGCTTTCACATGCTCCGTAACATGGCCAAGAAGCTTGAGAAGTCTGCCATGATGCTTCAAACAAACGCTGGAGCTTTGCAGTGTCGATTACATTTCCCACATTATGTTTGGAACGGCTCAACCGAATCGGGGATCCTACAATGTCAGAGAAGAGCCATCATGCGGTATCCCAATTCAGGTTGCGTTAAGCTCTCTCATGATTCCACAATTATGCCGACCAACCTGGAGGTGGTAAATGGGAATACGTGCTGTCGAGAGTGCGCTCAGCGTTGGCAGATGAGCTCCAACAACTCATTGAGCCTCCATTCCTGCTGCTCCGACCTGTTCTACCAACCTCTGCAACGGACCTGTTTTTAAAATTCTTCGATTGTAGTTTACGGTATAACCCCGGCCCAGGAGGCTCCGGCTCTGTTATTGTACGTATCAAACCACAGACACATGCCGCTACAGTAGTCTGGATGGCTATCATTTCTCTTGAAGCGAAGACCTCTACAATCTTTACGGCCGCTAATACTGTACTTATTTATAGACTACGGCAGGCAAAATCCAGCGAATTTTGACCGTTGCATGTCTACGAGGATATTGTACTGGTAATCAACAAACTTTCTGGTAATCGCTCACCTCTCAAGCCTCACCTAGCTGCATTATACCTTAAAGCACTAGCAATTCCTGACTATGTTTCCGTCACCAGCTTGGCCCACCATGTCCTGGAATATTATAGGAGGGCTAACCTTGCAGTGAACATTTCGATGAATACCAATGCAACTCTTCCAGTTCACGCTCACCCAAATATGAGCATTGTCTCTGACATCGCACTTCATATCCGGCACGACGTCATACACTGGCTCGAGACACCGGCCGAACTCGACAGTAGATCGGTGTCTCGCGACAAGCAGACTGTCCGCGAGAATGCTTTGACAACACAACGAATGATGGCTTGGAGAACCGATCTTCCCGCGTTAGCGCCCTCCCCCACCATAAAGAGCAACGTCAGATAGTTCAATCTCTTTGACAAGGGTATCGTTGGTCGATAACGTTCCTTGATGTATCCCACCTTTAACAATAACATTTTACCTGTATCTTTTTTTACGGCAGCCAAATTTAAAAATAATTTTTCCGCTCTTTTCGCACCCGAAAACGTCTTTTTCAACATTCCCGTCGCTCTGCACACAACAAGCACTTCATTTGCACTTTCTCAACTTTAATTAATGTACTAATCAGTCAAAATTCATCAACAGGTCGTGCCTCAACAAACGGCTACGGCATTTGCGTGTTATGAGGGCAGTTGCTGCGCCCGCAGTTTCATCTAAAAATAAGGTGAGTCTAAAAGCTAAAAAGGGCCTTTGGAAAAGACTATCACTGCGGCGGCCATAGATCAGTCACCCTGGATTCCATTGCAAACTAACCTTCATCGAGTTGCTCTGGGGAATACCAAATGCCCTGCTCGAAAAAAAGCCTTGAGCACCTGGTCTTAAAATCTATTACATACGTCCCTCTCACAAATATCCACCGCTATTTTTGAAACGATTTCGGTACATGGACGTATATCGCAAACTCCTGACCAGGAAGGCTGTCGAATACGCCGTCAAGAAATATCAGCCGCATTGTGAGGTTTTAATTTAATGTTAATGGATATGAACGTTTTAGATGCTGCCCATTATTGTGCTTTGCATTTGCTTTTGCAACTACGTGATTAGTTTCGATTAATTTGGATATATGAATACGTCAATTTTGGTAAACAAAGAACTTATACAGGCAAAACAATGCCGTTTAGGGTGTTGACAGCCAATTTTGCACTTTTAAGACTGCAAAAATGATTCTAGTATGCTAATTTATCTACTTATTCATATGATTGCACGTAGAATAATTGAAAAAATCGATAAGCATAAGTCTACGCGGGGAATTGAGGGCGGCTATATGGGGTTCGCCGCATGCCAAAATCAATGAAATTTTCCGAACTTAAGGGTCCTACAACTTCGCGAAAATTTTGTCAAATTACATTCGAGACTATAGAGACGAAGCCTGTAGCATATTATAGCCATCTATGGCTCTAGATTTGTGTGTAGAGAAGATCGGAGTGAGAAGTAGCGAGTGTCAGAGATCGAACATTATTACAGGTTATACAAGGGGCACACTAGACTAAAGCACAAAGAAAGCCGTCGGCTAACCTAATGCCGTTCCACTTAGAGACAACATTCATCTACAGCATTCATGCTGCTACACGTCTGTTCGATATGATAAACTCACCTTGGACCTTGCGTGTAGTTTGGACGAAAGACGAAAAATTCAGACTGATCTAATGTGCCACTCTTTGCACATTTTACAACGATATCAGCACCAAGGGATCATGAAGAAGGCCGCAGCAAAATTGTAAAAGGACGCAATGTCTGATCTTGGAGGCAAGCATTGCCAGCAATCGTTTTACTTGATGTCGACAGTTTCTAGGATTCCACGTCCAGCGGAAGGAAGCTGTATCAACTCAGCGCGACGTTACGGGACCGCGCAAGTGGTGCTGTTGCAGTGTTGTCGGATGCTCCGTCAGACCAGATCACGTTGCTCACACTTGCCAATGCAAGTCACCTTAACGTTGGAAAGTTTCTGCACTACCCGGGACAAGAAACGATTCTACGTGTAAGAACCATTCTTTCGGCGTGGGGCGACTCGAAGGCCTCACTTATACTCTCCGGGACTGCGCGACGCACACAAGGGTCGTGCAAGTTAATATCCCAGAGGACGTAGACAATGGCAATGAAGTCGGTTGTGTTTGAGTACAAACCAGCGGCGTTGCATTAATTTGCATCGGGACTTCCACCAGAAGTGCGGAGGGATTTAAAGCCTCGGTTATCGGATAGATCGACATCGTGGAATAGGCCTGAAATCGAATTTGGTGAACAGCGTGCTTTGTAAGCGCCTCCACAATATAGACTCAGCGAAACAGGAGCGCTCATGAGCAGGCATATGCATCCGCCAATCGAGAGGTCGTACAGCTTCGTCAAGTACTTATTCGACACCTTTGCGCGGTTGATAAAGAAAAAGCGGCATGGTGGAGATGGTCACAATAGTAGTCTGTCCCTACTGGCTACGGACATACTTTACGGGAAATCCCACGAGCGATTCGCAAAACAGAGCCCACAACAGCGCCAGGAGCCATCTCCTACAGGCTCTCGAGTGTCTTACGACTCGGTAGCAATCGTGTACTGCAATGGTATACAGACAGTCTGTTTGCTCTACTTCTCATGTCGCGAAGTTTTTCTCGCGCGGTCGTGAGTTGGGAAGAATTCCTACGTGTGTGGATCGAACGAGCCACGCGACCGAGGCGTCAGATGATCGCACAGCAGAGCCTGCGATGGAATAAGTCAAAACTAGATAAGTTATAAGGAGTCGAGTTAGACATGTACACGTGTCAACGCGCTACCGCATATGCACAGTCATTCCGTCAAATCCGTAGTTGAAAGAATCCGGTGATTGTAGCGTTGCAGGATGATCGATTGCCTGCTTATCCTATAGAAAAGCACGCCGCGACAGCCGCAGCCGCTCGTGCCAGACAAAGAACCGGAGGTCTCTCGTAGCAACAGCAAACGTTTGCGCGCGTTTGAGAGAACGACATATTTGGCGTAATCCTAAGTAGTTTTGAAAGTTGTGAGATCCTTGTATCCGTTCGCTACTATTGCGCAGTTGGAGTCGTTCGATACTGCTTTTGTATCATGAACGAAGTCAACCACTTGTCGGCTTTCCGACAGTCTGTCAATCGCTTGTCCATATACAATGACTCAACCACTGAAAGCTCAACAGCCCAAAAACGCAGTGGTGGGTGTGCGTGGACGCAAGCCTGGGACGGTCAGGCAGTATGTACGTCGTTCCGGCCATCAAATTGTCCGTGCTGGACGACCGTCTGCTTGCGATGTTTCTTGTCATGCATCAACAAATGCTGACGTACGGCAGAGAGAGTTGCTCTTGTCGTGTGGGCCCGCGAGTGTGTGTGTGTGTGCGTCATAACCCAACAGGTACTGCATCTTTTCTGAAAAGCAAACCATGCGATAGGGCCTGCCCCCTATACATCCGATCGTATGTTCGCTAAAGCAGATCGATGCATCTTGGCACGTACCAACCACTCTGATGTCGACGATCGCACGTACGCCCTCATGCAACGGTACATTTCTCACACAACCAACTGCTTGTTGTGGCATCCCATCCTGTCGCAACACCGCGACGACGCGTCGGGCTGGCTCTCTTTGCTGAGCAGCTGTACATAATATGTTTAAAGCAGCCTGATTATACGCCGCAGAACCAGCCTATCACAACCCTCTGAATCCCGAACTATTGGATGCAACGAGGAAGTGTGTTGTTGAGATAGTACATTTCCGTATTGTCGACCATTTGTAGTAACGCCACACCAAGTCGCACGATTCCTAAGTAGTTTTGAAAGTTGTGAGATCCTTGTATCCGTTCGCTACTATTGCGCAGTTGGAGTCGTTCGATACTGCTTTTGTATCATGAACGAAGTCAACCACTTGTCGGCTTTCCGACAGTCTGTCAATCGCTTGTCCATATACAATGACTCAACCACTGAAAGCTCAACAGCCCAAAAACGCAGTGGTGGGTGTGCGTGGACGCAAGCCTGGGACGGTCAGGCAGTATGTACGTCGTTCCGGCCATCAAATTGTCCGTGCTGGACAACCGTCTGCTTGCGATGTTTCTTGTCATGCATCAACAAATGCTGACGTACGGCAGAGAGAGTTGCTCTTGTCGTGTGGGCCCGCGAGTGTGTGTGTGTGTGCGTCATAACCCAACAGGTACTGCATCTTTTCTGAAAAGCAAACCATGCGATAGGGCCTGCCCCCTATACATCCGATCGTATGTTCGCTAAAGCAGATCGATGCATCTTGGCACGTACCAACCACTCTGATGTCGACGATCGCACGTACGCCCTCATGCAACGGTACATTTCTCACACAACCAACTGCTTGTTGTGGCATCCCATCCTGTCGCAACACCGCGACGACGCGTCGGGCTGGCTCTCTTTGCTGAGCAGCTGTACATAATATGTTTAAAGCAGCCTGATTATACGCCGCAGAACCAGCCTATCACAACCCTCTGAATCCCGAACTATTGGATGCAACGAGGAAGTGTGTTGTTGAGATAGTACATTTCCGTATTGTCGACCATTTGTAGTAACGCCACACCAAGTCGCACGATTCCTAAGTAGTTTTGAAAGTTGTGAGATCCTTGTATCCGTTCGCTACTATTGCGCAGTTGGAGTCGTTCGATACTGCTTTTGTATCATGAACGAAGTCAACCACTTGTCGGCTTTCCGACAGTCTGTCAATCGCTTGTCCATATACAATGACTCAACCACTGAAAGCTCAACAGCCCAAAAACGCAGTGGTGGGTGTGCGTGGACGCAAGCCTGGGACGGTCAGGCAGTATGTACGTCGTTCCGGCCATCAAATTGTCCGTGCTGGACAACCGTCTGCTTGCGATGTTTCTTGTCATGCATCAACAAATGCTGACGTACGGCAGAGAGAGTTGCTCTTGTCGTGTGGGCCCGCGAGTGTGTGTGTGTGTGCGTCATAACCCAACAGGTACTGCATCTTTTCTGAAAAGCAAACCATGCGATAGGGCCTGCCCCCTATACATCCGATCGTATGTTCGCTAAAGCAGATCGATGCATCTTGGCACGTACCAACCACTCTGATGTCGACGATCGCACGTACGCCCTCATGCAACGGTACATTTCTCACACAACCAACTGCTTGTTGTGGCATCCCATCCTGTCGCAACACCGCGACGACGCGTCGGGCTGGCTCTCTTTGCTGAGCAGCTGTACATAATATGTTTAAAGCAGCCTGATTATACGCCGCAGAACCAGCCTATCACAACCCTCTGAATCCCGAACTATTGGATGCAACGAGGAAGTGTGTTGTTAAGATAGTACATTTCCGTATTGTCGACCATTTGTAGTAACGCCACACCAAGTCGCACGATTTCGATTGCGTGTCCAGTCTTGTTTGCTTTTTACAGATATTCAACGCTATTGCCATTCCATCTTTTGCACCTCGCATCACAGCCCAACTCATCCAAACAACCGCAGACCCATGCGTGCCTCAGCTGCGCTTGCTATTGTGGCCTCCGCTGCCGCTTGCTCTACCGCCCAGATGTGGCAGGCAACACCTCCATGTGTATGGGAAAATAGGTGCGCGCTAATCCACCCACGCTGGAATGCTCCTATCGCCATATCGTGCACTGGCGCCCATGATTTTGATGGCTGCTGTCAAAACCATTGCCATCAAGCAAGTTGCCATCCAACTATGTCTTGCACGACGAAACTGAATGCCATCGAGGGTACGAAATTGTGTACACCGGTTGGTCACGATCCAATGGTAGTCGATCTCTGCTGCCAGAATGAATGCCGACGCATGCCCCAGCCCACAGTTGAGCCAGAGAGGTGACACCGTATGGCGACGAACTACTCGCCGAAGGGGATCTGGCTCTGCATCCTACGCCCGGAGAACGTAACGAACTGCACCTGTGAAGTAGGTTACTTCGCTACCGCGCGATACTAAGTT
Organism: Hyaloperonospora brassicae; assembly: GCA_947650285.1. NCBI lineage: Eukaryota > Oomycota > Peronosporomycetes > Peronosporales > Peronosporaceae > Hyaloperonospora > Hyaloperonospora brassicae. Next base: position 70,526 of record CANTFL010000155.1, read on the forward strand.
CGATCGTCGGCGAGTAGAAAGGGATGCATAATCGAATGTAAAAACTCGGCACATGCCTTTTGAACGTCCCGTTGTTCTTGTTATAGGTTCCTAAGTGTGCCGCTCACATGTTACTTACTAATTTTGGAGACCTTACCTACTTGTCTACAAAAAAGTTTGATCGTTTTGGTACTACGTATCAGCTAATCTGTTCAGAATCTCAATTTTTTAACAATAGGCCATTCATATGTGGCTTAACTCAGTCCGACCTTCGGTTGTTTATGCTCAACGAAGGGAATGGATAATTTTACTCCCCTTTTGATAATATCCTGTCCTTTTCAATTTACGTGGTACACATTGCTATACATCAATTATTTTGACCGCTTCAGAAACAATTATAAATGTCTAATATCAAATTTCGTAGGCGGCTAATTCACTTAACTAGCAAGTCTAAACCTTGAGGAGGGAGCATGCCTGGGGTGTTCGCACATCAAAGTCGCGGAAGGTGTGGCATCTGCTAAGCGTCAGTCAATTTTGTTGAAACCGAAACGCAATGTAATGAATCGAGAACACACAATTAGATGCAAAAGAAAGAGTGCTATAAGTTTCTTTATCTCCTGGCTAGCTATTAAATCCTTGCAGCAGGAAAAATCGTAAAATGAAACTTGCAGGTGCTCGGCGCAAACATGATATCCAGAATGATACTCGTACCGCATTCTTGGTGCATCAACTTGAAGCTTGCCTTTTCAACAGTTGTGTTATTGAGGTAATGGCAGCAACACTTTAGGAACCGTTGTTGTTCAGAGGATGCAAAAAAATAATCTTGGTGTCGAAAACAAGTCGATTGCTTCAGTTGCTTCTGAAAAAGACAGAAAGTGTGGTATTAATCAACATTAGATTTCTTTCCATCATGGCTGCATTGCTAGAATGAGCGGTCTCTTCAAAGTACCGATTCCACATGCACAGTTAAAATTGGTGTAAGGTAAGTCGCGAAGAGGGCAAAAGATTCTTTTGAATTTGGAAGTGGAGAACAAGTCGGTTGCATCCGTTGAATTTGAGTAATCACGTAGACGTGACCAGAGCTTTTGGTCACGCGGTTCAGACGGAAGTAAATCGAACCGACAAAGGAGTGAATACAACAATCCGTATAATAATGTGCACTAGGTGACGTACGAGAGAGTGAATATAATCCAAAGCGAGTGAATGAAACCCCCGATAGTTCCCTTGAAATGAACGTACGTAGAACTTATATATGTGTAGGTTCATTCGACGTTTTTCCGTCTCATCTGCAAGGGGTAACGTTATATCGATAGTTGATACCGAGTCCAGCAGTCGTTTCGTGCTGATATTTAAAAGGCGTGGTAAATTTAACATGCGAAATACTTCAATCTTCGCTCGCACATTGTGCAATACTGATGCAAAACGTCGCGAAGCATGCCTGACAAAAGTGATGGCATTGTAGCAGCCACGGTAAACGAGGCGATGATGTGAGTGGATCAAAATACTTCTGTCGGCGATGCACGTTCTAAACACTTCGGAGACTTGACATTTTGAAGGCGGCAATTACTTTCGCTTAAATAAGTAGGACCAATCGAATTAGCCTACAAAGCTGTCATGGCATCGCCTCGAATGGCACGTCCGTGGTTTGGGCAACATTATATGAGGGGCTTCGTCGATCATACGTATGACTGCCGGGCACCCACGCTGAAACAACGGATACTGTGTTCGGTAACGCCATTCTGGACGACATGCTGTTAGCTTCTCGCTTTGCTGTTCGATATCAAACGCATCCGGATAAATCATGCATCGACTGAGGCGAGATGATGCTGGATGTGCCCCGTACGTTTGCCCTTTACAGTTCGTTCTATTTATATTTGTCGATAAGTTACTGATGAGCTATTGAAATGTAGAACATGGTGCGCTATCAAACCCGCTTTTACTGTGACTAATGGTGATAAAACTTTCCAGGATCAGCTCTCGTTTGCGATCAAATGCCAAGACACTTGATCGGTCATATCAAGAAGAAAATACTGCGAACACTACTCGAGTTAATCGCCAAGAAGCCTGTAGCTTCCGTAGTGCTGACCCTCTCATTTTGCTACTATAGACGCGTTTGCTGAGTCGGCCATCAAATAAGTGCTGGGACGTCTGGCTGGCAGGTCTCATCAGGGCTAGGTGTCAATACTGCGGTTACGTGTGACGCTTGGCACTAAAAGCGTAGTGTGGGTTTCTACGGCTACACAACTTCATTTTTTGGAGCACGTTTGACTACCGTATCTCACGTATGCTGTACTTGCAAAGGGTAGATAGCTCTTGGCAATTCACATAACTGAAGCCACCACTTCATATACAAATTCGTAGCTGCAAAGAAATGGACTAACCCGTGTTTATATTGTTACCGCGCACACTAGAATGTGATAACGAAGTGTTGTGCATCATATGAATCGCTTTCGATACGATCCGAATGACATGCCAACACTTGCAGATGCAAGCTGAAATATATTTTGCTAGCATGATTGGCATGGCCAATCGACAAAGAGCAGCACATATCCAAATCGTCCTTTAGTCAGCGTAGCGGCGACTCGCTGATAAGAGTACCCCATAGACAAAATGCACCGGTAAAAAGAGCGACCATCTGAATTGCCGCGATTCACTACGATCTCGTCGAGTCTGAAATAGCGGCAAGAATGGATACGTGACAGTAGAAAAAGCCTTAACGTAGGTGTTGGGACTCCATTGTCTTTTCAAAGCTCGCACTCCGTCGACTAAAGCACTTACTATGCACCAAAGTATCATCGTAGTGCATCAGCGCGGTAGTTACATTTTAAGTAAATGACCAAAAAGCACGAAACGTACTGAGTCGGTGCTTCGAACCACATAAGTTGTTGTTATGCGGGTGCCGCAGAGTGTAATGAATTAGCTCACCCCAGTTCATGTAGTGAAAGACATCCATATGGTTTATCAGCACCATGAAAGGAATATTCACCAAAGGCGACGCACTACAACAGCAAAGTTACTAGCAAATCAGGCAATGAATTAAAGAAAGAGTATACAGGTTGACATGAGGAGTTCCAATGGACGAGGCTCACACGGTGTAACTCGTAGAACTGGTAGGGAGATCTGTAAGTCTCGGGACCACTACCTTTTGCGATGTACTAGTTATGGAGTATCATGCCTGTATTTTAGGAGAAACAAGTCATTTTCTGCCCAATCGGCGAAGCTCGCGTCCTGATCTACAACTCTACGTTCGGAGATAGAACTTCCGGTGAAACGGACATTGCAAGACATAGGGACACTAAATTAATAGAATACATCAAAGTCAAAATTTGAAAAAGTGCAAGCAGTTCCGTGGTCTAATCTTGCCAAATACTTCAACATTCATTTAAAACCGTGAAACATAGCGTATGGTATATTTGAAAGCCAACGATAGTTGTAAAAAGTAATATTGCCACATTGGGATGCGTAAACGACTTTCCACTCGACTAGGGGTTTGATTTTGTGACACTTCATATAGATTCAGCTAATCAGAGAATGTATGCACAAAGTGTCTTTCAGTATGTAAGGAGTGAGATGAACGACATAAAGATTCACGTAGCTCCAAGAACTGAGTATAAACCGACCTAAATAGTCAGTTAGCTTGTTGGATAGAAGACTACAAAATTACTGCACCAATTGCTTGACAGTAAGACGCCTTCGTAAGATTTGCCCTTTTTTTACTCAAAGCCTTATCAAATGGTTTATTCGATCCGACCAAACGGCGACACACCCTACTTGAGATCATCAATGTGAAGATTAATGTATATCATAAAATGCTAGTACTTATCGACCTGGTTGGCTAAATCGTACCAGCCTTACGTTGTGCGTACGTCGTACACCATGTTGTACCTCATTTTAAATAAAACCGCGATAGCCCGCGACTAAAATAATCAAAGGAATTACGACGTTGGTAATACAAGTTCACTGCGGATTCCGGTCACCCTGGATGAACTGTCAAACGGTAATCAAGTGCACACGACGTGCCTTCATTTCATATTATGGCAAATACTACTCACAACGCCATCCAACCCCCAATTTGTAGATTTTTGTCCTCAGTGAAGATTCATCAACGAGAAGATTGAAGATGGCTTTTACAAATCCGTCGCTTGACAACACGAACCGTTCCTGTACAGCTTTCAAATGAATTTATTTTTCATTTGTCATACGTGTATGATGCATTTGGCACTGCGATTGGATTTATTCCCTCTGGTATGTATCGATTTGATGTCCTTCGTAGCATCGAGGTCCGCAAATTACCATGATTTGTCGCCGTATTTAATTTAATTTGCTTCAGGCAAGAAACTGGCCCTATGATCGTAAGAAGTATTCGTGATCAATCCGCGACACCTGTTGCTAGAAACAAATAATCAGTTTTGTGGGGGGAAATAAGCTGTATCCAGTCAAAGAGCAATATACGATGTCACTTTTAGACTTGTTTTATCGGAAAGAAGAGGTGCACGATTGTATACCGTTTGTTTAAACAATGGTTTTCTAAACGAAAATAAATTTGTACACCCACTGCAATGGAATTTCTTCACTAAACAGCATTGTATGCATCAAGTATCTTGCGGTGTTTATCGTAATCTTTTTCTAAATACTGGTTATGTTGATGGTGATATGTAAGATGTCCGAAGCGCACATATGCCCTCACACGACCGCGAAGTAATTTAACATTGCAACGACCGCTCAACAGCCCATCAATTGCGCAACAAGCTCTGTGTTTCTTCCACTTTTACACAAGCGTTCGTACGCCGCATAGCCCATGCCAAAATTGACCGTCTTCGCTATGTGCGACATTTCCGAGAATCTGGACATCCTTTTAAGCAGCACCGTTTACGTCAACAGCCACAGTGATACAAGATTAATTCACTGTCGTTCTTGCACGCAGGGTCCATGTTGGCACCACCAGAAGATCATGCCGTTTTGTTCAGACATTAATCTCTGCTATCATACACGAATTTCAGTATTAGTTACATTGATGTGCATTATTCTACAAAATAGGTTCGCCAAGATCGGCGTTACCTGTCTCAAGCTATTGAAGAATTCCGAACATTATCCCCTGCTACTTCATTGAACCCGTACCACTTTCATAATCTGTATGGTAAAATCATATGCAGTGAGGAAATTCACATTGTGTTTAGCCTATACAGCGCTTTTTCGAGGCATTAAATTGTGGTAAATGATAATCAGGTGCCATAATAGAAATTACTGCAGTGTCTTCATAAGTACGTAAGGATCCTAGTTGAGTTGAGTAAAATCAGAAAATATTTATCAACGACAATTTGACACGGCTGTAATGGATTATGTAGATATGCTTTTGCTTTGGGTCAATCTACACCTACCAACTGGCAACATCGAGTGGTAAAGAGCTATATGATGGTTTATCTACTGATCATGAAACGTGACTTGTAAACGATGCGATGCATTGTGGTTAGCAATGAACGACCGGCTTTTAATTGGTTGATGTTATGTAAAGTAGGCAATATGGCTTGGAAGAAAAGGGGAGTATCATGCATCGTGGGCAATAGGCGGTATAACGATTCTCGAACGATCCAATTAAGGCCATTATTGTGGTCGTGATCGTAAATTAAAATTTAGGCCTTGATCTGTCTCCGTAGCACACACCGGTATCCCCCGAATTATCCATCCAAAATGAATACATTTGCGATTCGATAGTGGATAAGACCACGTTATACAGGCGTAGAACACAATGATATCCACAATCTAGTACCAAACTCAAGCATACCGACCGCGATTGTGTGACCTCGATCAAATATCCGATTTTAATCTGTACTATCCGTCGTGCACGTACTTCAAAAAACAAGAGGCCGCCCACGACGAGAAGGACGAACGCGACAGCTACCTTTAATACATGATGTACGGATGAACGTAGTTGCTGTAAAAGATTTGATCGATCATCGTAAGCATACTGTATTCAACTAAAACTAAGATCTTTGCCATACTCTCGAGACAGAACTCTGTAAGTCCTGAAGTCTCAAAGCTGTCCAGTGCCACCGTATTGCACAACATTTTGCCTTCGGGTAACAAGCCAAATTCAACAATGATTATGCAGACGATTTTTGAAATGCGACAGATAGTGATAAATATGCGTAAATGGACAAGATCGCTAGACCACTCAAGTAGTCAGCAGGCAAGATAATAGAAAAATCCACACTTACATCGTTTTACAAAGCAATCTCAATACATTCCTGCCGACTACGATACACGATCCAACCACTCTCAAGATCAATTGCGATCGAGAAGGCGTTCGTGCGATCTTACCGATCTATACCAACCAGAATCGTCACCAACACAACTCGATTCGGTTGAAGATTGTTTCGACCGCGCTGAAAACGACATCGACCATGATCATTCCGAAACTTTCGTAAGGCTTGTAATATGCCACGCTTCTTGCCATATGACTGGAAAGATCTTTTGCAGACTTAACACAAGGCTGCGTGCTCCTGACGTCACGTACACGTGGCGAGGAAGAGCAACCGAAAAAAGCAGCACTCGAAAGCTCTGTCTGAGAAAAAGTAGAACTGTTATTGTAACGGGGCACCCCCTTGCGTGAACTTAACGCAAGGGTATCGTTCACCGACAAGCGTACACGAGGCAGCCGAGGAAGCGGTAGGTAAGACAGAGGCAACACTGTCTTAGGGAAAAGTAGAACTGTTATATTAATATAATTAAGTCTTTGACCACTGTCTCTCTGTTTAACTTAACTTAATGATGCTAATCTAACTGAATGTATGACGACGTCTACTCACCACTCATTGCGCACGTCTTGCGGCGATTGGTGGGTTGATATCGTCAAGACATCAACCAATGAGCAGACTCTTTGGTCGACCCATCAATATCACCACTATTGGTGGTATTGTTAAAAGAATATTCAACATAATATTCTTTATTGTCATGATCTCTCAAATGACAATTTCCATGTAACGGGCTGCCCCGTTACAATTATATAATATAGTTATGTGTCTGTATTAATTATTTTTCGTCTTAATCTAATTATATTAAAATACCGTATCCTATATGGGTCTCTTGCTCACCACCCATTGCGCGCGTCCATGATGTCAGTACATCTACCAAAAAAGGAGCACCCAAGAATATTACCCTCGGGGGAAATATTCAAACAACATCACCTTTTCCCGAGTGATGTTGATGGAGTGTTATCGAAATAAATAATACTCAAAAGTTGATACATTTGTACCAATTTTAAGTAATGGACTCACCCCGTTACATTCATAGTATATTTAGATTGATCATGCCGTCCGTGCGGCAGTGTATTATTGGATATAACAGTAGAAGGAGATGGCTTAAATATACCAAGCAGCTTGGTATGCGACTGCACATGTCGACGTGTGGCGAGCAAACTGACAGAATGTCATATTATAGATGTTACATTAATGAATCCTTGAACGGACAATCAAAATCATATTTTTGTTATTTACATACATTGGAATGTGGTAGTGATATTACTAGAGAAAAAGAAGCGTCAGTCTTTCTTTGACAGTGCATTTGTGACGAGCACAAGATAGGACCCGAATCATGAATTTTCCCCGATGATGAAGTCTTTTTTTCGATCTGAAGCTGAAGAGAACCGATATAAGAAATCGATGTCAGCATATATGACATGGTGAACGGACGTAGAACATGGATTATCCTCGCCATTAAAATCATTTGGCGACTTGTTACGATGTGCAAAGTGATAAATAACGTTGACAAACAAAACCGTTAAAATGCGACGACAGGCGAACATAGCGGTAACTCGCATTGTCGAATAGGATTGCACTTGATGTTTACAATCAGTCGATCAAACTTTTATTGACTGATAGGTTGGATAAAGCGAAAAGTATTATTAAGGACAATGGCTTACAATGAAGTTGTACTACAAATTGTAGCATGACTGATTGAAAGATGATCAGTGAAAATGATGTAGACGTAATTATGGTGATTACCTGTTTTACATCGCTGTATCAATGAAAACTTGCGATATCAAGGCTGTCATTATGGCACGGTCATTTAGCGGGATATAGCTATCATTTTAATTATTATATAAACAAATTGAAAAGGGTGGGAGATATGACAAAATACAGGCAGATTATCTTGCATATATTTCTCTGAAATGAAGTTGGATCGATAAACGTGATATGAAAATCAGTTCTACCAATCCTGCGATAATTTCTACACCATCGTTTACGCAATACATGATTAGCAAAGAAACTTGAGCTCGTTGATTAATTTTGATGATAGCCGTATGTTGGTGGCATGATCGAAGCGTCCAATGAAAGATACGAAGTGATTTGGATGCAATTATTGCCATACATCTGCTACTTTTAGGTAATTTGATGAAACGCGAATTGATGACTAACAAATAAACAAAAGGCTATATTATTTGGCGGATGGTTGACACAGATAAGCATGATCAGATGGTCAATCGGTTGATGGCGCTATGCAGAAACTTAATTATGATACGCGATCTCGTGACTAGTGATACAAGCCAGCACTTATTAAGACCCAAAACTTATATATTACATGACATATTTTGCAAAACGATTCAATTGAATAAAGCAAAACACGACTGTTATGATCTGTGACAGACAAGAGACAATAATAAATACTTTGTTTGATATTGATTAAATTTCTATCTGATAGTACAAGCATAACACGGTTCTAATCAGAAAGTATACACCTTTCCTGCGACCTCCCTATGCCATAATATTTTATGTCTTTCGGTTTTTTAAGCTTTCTATTTTACCACAAAAGTTAGGCTGCGTGGAAGCACAACAGCTAATATGTTTGACGCAAAGGTATAAAAGCAATCGATCGATGAATCGTAAATCGACTTAAACGGTGAAAAATATATAAGCATCTACTTACTAGACCAAGTAAAAACAAGTTGATATGAGGCAAAGTAAGCGGCGATCCATACAAATCTTATATCGAATCACGCAATCTTTGGTTAAGTAACATCGTTTACGCTAAGAGATCTAGAGGAAACTTTATAATTTTGTTCGTATCGTATGTCGCGACGCGTGAGTCTTATTGATATCCGTTTAGCGAACAAAACCTCATCTTTTTCATGATGAAGATTTACGCCAGCCGAAGGCTGGTTATACAGTTCAGCAAAACATTCTTAAGCCATTATCATCATAAAAACACAATTGAATTGGCTGGTATCCGATTAGCGTGCAAGATTACGAAGCTGCTATCAGCATTATGATGGTAACATTGTTGCACAATTCTTGCCGGAGGAATGTCGAACCTTTATAAAACGTACAAGGGATGTGACTTGCGTATACATTACACATAAAACGTCCGTGTCGTGCTACTGATTATTGCGTTGGCAGCAATACATGATTCTGATGGAGCACGAGATCTTCTGCTTGATGCAAAGAACTGATAATATCTGATTATACTTTTCACTTCATGCTTTAGGTTCATGTAAGTAGGCGCTGTCTCTATCGAACCGTACCATCTTTATCAATTGGTGGAGTTTTATAGATGTAGTACCAGCATGCGAAAACGGACGCAGTAGTAGAGCGTTCGTTTTCGTGGGTTCATTCTCTTTCTCGAATTTTGCTGTCACTTTTTCAGGGTTTATAGGGTGATAGCATTAAAACGTCTCACGAGGTTAGTAAAATTATGAGGTATAAAGATGACCATATATATTTAATACAATAGTCTTTTGCGACGGATATCGTGATCTATGGCAAAAGTAAGCTTTTGATCATTATTTAAGAAACACAGTGCTTGCTTAGCATGCAGGGTGCCAGCATTGCCGAATTACTAGATGATTGAAATAAGATACTTACTTAGGCATAGTAGAAGCAAAAATAAAACGCGAATACTTCCTCCAGTAGATGTGCTAAATGGGGCGGCACGTGTAAATCTATATACCTCATATGTAATATTTCTAGTGGTGTGGGTCACATCGACATCTTCTGGTCTTATAATTAAAACATTGTGCTACAACGACTCGTTTTTTACTTGTCGATTGTACTACGTTATACTATTCTTTGCACATAGACACCCGAAGTCCCACTCAAATTCATCTGCCGGCATTTCGCCGACAAATTCATTGACTGCGATCTTGGATAAAGAATAGATCTTGTTTAAGCACGCAATACGGTCCGCTCCAATTTATGGCCAGCTTCACATAATAGAAAACATCAAGGCAGTGTGTCGAATCATTTCGAAAATGTTTTGTTAGCTTTCCTGGTTTACATGCTTGTATACTCGGTTTTTTGTTTCGAACACGCACTGTTTGCGCATATGTGATGCTATAAAATAACTTGAGTGTTCGCATCCTACCCTATGGACCCACACAATGTTTTGTGTATCATTTACCACGCGAATATGTACAGAGGTGTTAGATTTGTTCAAATCGTCAAATAACGGATTACCCTCAATTTAGCTATTCGTCTTTTGTTATCCCACTCAAAAACACGTAGTCGGTTTTTACAAATGTAGCAATTTATTAATGATGGGGAATTACTTATACTTCACATATGGTATCTAAGAATAATTTGCGTTGGTTAATTAGTTTGACGAAGCATGTAATCACATACACACAGCATCGCAAGACTAGGAGACAAAAGCTGCACCAATCAAATAATGATATATAGGGAGTACGACTTACGCACAACATCCGATTCGAAAACAAACTTTTATAGAATTTTGATATCTCTAGTCCACTTCTATCCTGCTCATTTCCAGTATCATATCATAGGACTAAAACATTTCTTTTTGTTCTGTAAACCGTTATTGGATATATATATAACAAGCTTTCCTGCGTTTTGTAGAAACGAACGCAGCGTTGATGATTTGATATACACATCATCTTTTATTTCACCTTATCCAATATTACGGTTTAACACAACTTATATATATATGTTGCTTTGTATATTTCATGTCGTTTACTACTACTGAACGATGAGACAACGTAGCATCATTACAGGGGGTCTTTAATAGGTTAGAACGCACACACAAAGTGTATGGACTGATAAATTTGCTTAATGCTGACAAAGGTTGATAAATGTTAACGAAGGAGATGCATCTGGGTAGTGGTGTCAAGTACTTCATGCCGCCAACACGTTCGCCAACTTATGACAACGTCGTCTGTCGTTGGATTCAAAACCGATACTATTGTAATATAAGCCACAGCTTTAGCGTAAGAATTTAGGGGGATGCCTTCGTCTTCATTTTGTGAAGTGCATCACATAATGAAATTTATCATGTTATATTCTTTACATTGACAACAACTTGCGAAAATAAGTGTGACTTATATATCTAGTAGCATAGTTGTATGTTTCCCGATAAATTGGTACTTGCCTGTCATCGCATTAGCTCTAAACGCAAAAATGAAGGATTTTATTGGGTCTGGTTGTATATGTAGATGTTCCTCGTGGTCATCGAAGTTGCGCGTCATGTTTATCCTGTTCCAGCTAAATGAGCAATACTTGTGAAACAATAAGTTAAATAATCTAATGGGCAACTTCATTTATTGCTACAATATCGGTATCCATCGTTACAAGCAAAATAAATTTTGATCAATGTGATCCTGAGCAAGCGTACAAAGCTACTGTTTTACTGCTTCCATTGTGCTTTTCTATATTTTACTCTTCGTGCTTTCTATTACGTATACAACTTTTAATGCAGTTCCATCTCTTTTGTGTAGACGATTCTGAATCGATTTTATAAATTTTTGAAGAAATTTATCTTTTTGTGGCGCTTTATAACGGCTTTATTTTTTCCTATTTCCCTTCCTCTGTGTTTTGCCTATAATCACGAGATACCAGTACGTTCTTCATATATCTGGTAGAAGTGTGATGCAATATCTATTACTTCCATGCTAGTGTTGTATAAATGCAACATATCGTATGCGATTGTATGTAACGTCAAATACAAATAGTGAAAAAAACGTGATCACTTCAACGAACATGTGGATGAGACTTGAATGTTCAGGCTTCTTTGTCTGTGTATTATTTGCGTACCTTATACTAAAAGCTTCTTTTTCTGTAAATAATGCACATAAGTTACTAGACCTAAACTTGCTTATCATATTATCTGGCACCGGACTATGCTAGGCGATCATTTACCCGTCAACAAGGCATTCTATACTCCTCTCTCGTGTGCTCAAATACAATCGACTGATATGACAATAATTTGGGCAACTGAGTGGTATATTAATTTGGCACAACAAGGCGGTACTTAACCAATTTTGACAGTGTCCGGAGCGAGACATGCAAAGAACCCCACAAGTATGTTCGAACAAACTTTCTACATGGAAAGCAGCAGAAAGTTTGCAGATAAGATAATTCTATCATGACCCATTATTACAACGTGCCTGATTGCTGATCAAAAAGTAAAAGCTAGATGACCAGCGTAGTACTTGCACTGAATTTCATCAAGCAACAGACACGCTTCGAAAATGGTTTCCGAAAGCAATTCGGTGCTCGGTGTGATACTATATCTTTACAAATCGTATGTTGATTGAAGTGGCCGGATCGATGATTGCTAATGTTCAACCTTTAAAGACCATATTTCGGATTTGGGGCCATATTACGCTCAATCGCCGAATTAATTATTGCTAACTTTCAACCTATTTCTGCCCCATTTCCGATTTAGGGTACCACTTTTATTGGCATATCTTTGCATGTCAGCACCACTTCTGTCACCATAACACTCTATCGCCTTCTTTGCGTTCGCCAGACAGGCAAATTCCTCCTTGAGCTGATGACGTTCCGCCACTTTGAGCTCTGGATCTTGCGTCAGTCTGGCCAGTGTCGCGTCCGTCAACTCGTTGAGCTCCTGTGCCATTTCGCCCACGAACTTCTTCAAATCAAGTCATTCAGACGCATTGGAACCTTGTCTGCAAAGCACGCGGCCGCCACCTTGATGTACGCTTCCAAAGCCGCATGCATATCGAGCGCTTCCAGATCTTTCATAGACGCTGACGCTGCTTCCACAGCCTTCATGACCACAGCGAGATTCACTTTTCCATCCGCATCCGTTTGAACGGATGTGCTCACTTGTTCTTGAAGAGCCTTCGGGTGTTCTTGGTCCTATTCGGCATACAAGCGCTTGTTTTGCGTGTACGGCCGACCTTCCCCTTCAGCACCATCCTCATCTCCATACTCGCATTCGCAGCCACTCGGTCTATCACATTGGACGCAGTACTTCTGAGAAACTGCACAACTCGAGATTTTCCCCAACCTCCTCAGAGACGAAGTCCGACACCAACTTTGTCTGCAACCGATACGCACTCACCAGTGTATCCGTCGGTTGTCCCCACTTGTCAACGGTCGTGCGAAACAAGCTGCAAAAGGCTTGGTACGACGTAAAAATCGGGAGCTCATCGCCGCGGTTTTCACGGATAAACTTTTTCAGCATTGCCCGTTCGTCGAAGCGCCAATGGTCCTTGCTCTTCCACTGCTGGTCATACTCCTCGCAGCAAATGTCCGTTCCATTGATCCCTTTCACTCTCCCACTGCGATACTGGCCGTCGATCTCAATTTGCACGGCACCCCCAACTGCCACTTGTTCGTGGTCTTTCTTCGCATCGGCGTCGCCAAACACACAGTCTTTCGACTTGTTGATAGCCACTTGAAAATTGGCTTCTTTTATACGCAGAACGGCTCTTAGACGGACATCCATATCAGCCGGAGTCGAAAACTGGTCCGAAGCTATTGGTGTCGAAGAAGACGGCAGTGCTTCGTAACGTCCGCTCATTGCTGCTTCAATCAACCGCAAGTACGAATCAACCCACTTGCCAAACTGCTGAAGTTGCGCCACGGGTGTTTCCAATGGCGTGCCTAGTTTCGCCAATGACTTTTGCGTCTCCGTCATGCGCGAACTGATCTCCTCCACCACCTTTGGTAGCGACCGACGGATATTATCTTGCAGAATTGACATCAACCGTTCACTTAGTCGTGGCACTCCCCACAAGTGCGTCGGCAGTCGGCGCCAATACTCGTGCTCGCCGAAAAACACCTTTTCGACTGCCAGCCCTCTTTCAATGCTCATGCGCTTGGACAGATCCCGTTGGCTTCGGCGCTTCACGGCGTGGTAGCCCAAGTGCATTTTCTTCTCGCGGTTCAGAAGTAACTCGTGCACTGCAAGCTCTGCACCAGCGTCAACCAAATCCACTTTGGTCACTACGGCAATGGTTCGCGTTCCATTTGGGCCGGCCTCTTGAGCCGCTTGCAATATCTCAGAATTGTTCATGTCGACATTAGCTGGCACAACAGCAATGATGACCGTTTGCTCTTGCTGCATGTAACGGTTGATCATTTGCCGAACCTTTGCAATGATGCTATGGTCTTCGTGATCGCCCACAGTGCGCACAAATCCCGGCAAGTCGGTGAGAGTGAGATTTGGCATGTCGAAGCCACTCATTTCAATCACAGTTTGATCGTCACTAATGTATTGGCCTTCGTCGATCAGTTTCTGCGTGAGCTTCGTGATGGCACACGGGACGTCGTCTAGATGAGTGAGCTTTTCACCCTCTTCCCCGGTATCCGTCTCACCCTCCTCATCAGTACCACCATTCGAGCGAAACCGAACGAGGCGCACCGTTTCGCTGAATGTGCTGGCACGAGAGAGGACGAGTTGAGTAGGACACCTCGTCGTGAGTTGATCACTGGATGGAACCGAGACGCCTGAAAGCGCCGACAGGAGGGACGATATACCACTAGAAGTATCTCCCATCACCACAATTTGTGGGAGCTCAATGTATTGGCCAAGACCAATATCACGGAGCTTGTCGATCAGCTTTCGCTCTTCTTGAGCTTCCACTTGAGCGATCAAACTGCTTTAAAAACCCTTGGTCATATTGGCGAAGCTGGTACAGGAGGTGGCGCTGAAGTGTGGTGGAAAGGCGAAGTGCAAATGTGAGAGCGAGCATCGCAACAAGTGGGGCACAGTTGATACATCGAACTGTTGGTTGGCTCACTCAATCAATCGGTCCATCCGACCACGTTCTTGTTGAAGTTCCCAGTTTGATGGATTTGACTGGATCCAAAGCGACTCGATCACGTTGATTTTAGGATTCGTCCACAGTTTGCTTCATTAGTGTATCTTTTTTTATTTTCGTGATATCTGGTGCTTATATTCTTATTTTACCGTACCAAAATCTCAAAACAACATCGAAATGTAGCAAGTATGTACCCTGCCATTTTCACTATGCATCGAATTCGTCGGTCACTGGCACCTTATGAAGGTTCGAGGTGAATGTGGCGTAACGAACTGGCTGCGCGGTACAACGGTGCTTTTGCTGCACACACGACAAAGGCGGTGTAAACAATGGGTCTACGACAAAAAGCAAACGGCTTATGTTGCAGCAGGGTTTGACACAAATAAAGATCGAATTTGATCACGGGCTTTTCCACGGGATATGGCAACCTCCTTTTTTGGGCACAGCTTCGAGCACGACCCAATCCGGAATAGCGCAAAGCAAAAGCCAGAAAACGGTCTCGTTAGTAACGCCACTTAGTGAGGCAATGAGACGCTTGTCCCCCATCTTTGACAACTGCCATCTCCCGAGATGCCATCAAGAAGACACCAGCCACACTTTATACGCTTCATCCCATTGTACACTTCGTCCGAACTTTGATCCTTGCAGTCGTGCTCCGACACAAACGAGGTTGCCAATGGTCATTCCACACAGAAAGGCGTAAACGCGCCGTCGTTGAGACGCCGTCGTCACTGAAAGAAGTGTCGACACCCGTCTGGGTTATGCCTAGTTCTGTCTCGTGTCATGGCATCGACAGGACGCAGGCCAACGGCCGAACCGACGCGCTAACGTGGCTGATGGTGCCGAGCGTGTGTGGACTGCGTCGGGCCAGCGAGCCGACCGATGAAAGTAAAAGCGCGTTGCCGTCAAACAGTAGTTGATGCTTCAACGCCCGCCGCTGGACAGATCGATAATCCATCTGTCTGCGTGCGAGTAAAGTGGACTGCTGAGGAGCGTATGTAATGCAGTGCGGTGCCCTTTCTTGCACAGAAGAGCAGACCGACACACCACTGTCGACCACATCGCGACAATCTTTGCGGCACAACGTGACACGGCCGTATCGTCGAACAACAGCACAACGGCAGTCGTCGACCAACAGCACGTGGCACTACTACTGCGCCAGATGCGTTTTGTTCGTGCGTTCTCATCCGTGATCATGCGGCGGCCAAGCAGTTGGTCCCTGTCGCACATCATACCCCGTCGAATCCGTTCACAGCCGTCCACCACCACCAGCACTGTCCCCCCCCCTCTGACTTGGACCACCGCCCCCCAACTCGCATCGCCGTCGTCTCCCCTGCTTCATCGCATGCACTGTCAGAGCTAATGCCTCGCTCTGCCTCACGCCGCCCCGCTGCTCAAACCCTTTCACACCGCCACACGCTTCACCTCGACACGCCACCAAACAAACCGCTACTCACTCTTTCTCTCTCTCTCTCTCTCTCTCTCTCTCTCTCTCTCTCGTTTCCGTCCCATTTAGTCCATCGCTCGACCGTCGCGGCATTTCCGCTTTTCCGCTGTGGCCAACAGACGTCGCCCGTCACGTGCA
Source organism: Hyaloperonospora brassicae (assembly GCA_947650285.1). NCBI lineage: Eukaryota > Oomycota > Peronosporomycetes > Peronosporales > Peronosporaceae > Hyaloperonospora > Hyaloperonospora brassicae. The sequence continues at coordinate 87,109 of CANTFL010000155.1, forward strand.
GTCCGTCCGTTGAACCGAACGCGCACTCTCAATGTCGACGCCCGCCGCTCCGCTGTCGACCGTCGCGCCCGACAAAGCGCTGCAGTGCCAGGACGACCACGTTGTGGTGCTCGAGCACGAGCCGCTGCCCCACGGCGACCACAGCCGTCGCGTAGTAGTAACAGTAGTAGTCCTGGGGCGCTTGCGGCCAGGAAGAAGCTCCAGCTCGCGTGTCTCTGCTCGTTCCTCTTCCTGTGCGTGCAACTCGCCGGGGGCTACTACACGGACAGCCTCGCGATCCTCTCGGACGCGGCCCACGTGCTGTCGGACGTGGCGAGTTTCCTCGTCTCGCTCGTGGCCATGTCGTTGGGCCAACTGCCTGCGTCGGCGACGATGCCGTTCGGGTACCATCGCGCCGAAGTGATTGGGGCGCTCGGGAGTGTGCTGCTCGTGTGGGTGCTGGCGATCGGCCTCTTGTGGACTGCGCTCCAGCGCGTGTACGACCAGGGACAGGGCGGCGAGGCCAGCACGGACCTGGTCGACGGCAAGACTATGTTTGTTGTCGCCATGTGTGGACTCGGGATCAACCTGGTGCTGATGAAGATCCTGGGCCACGACCACTGCCACGGACATGGTGCTGGACAGGGCCACGACCACTGCCACGGACATGGTGCTGGACAGGGACCGTGTCGTGACGGCGAGGCCACAAGTGTCGGAACGGCTTCGAGCGTGCAGGATCGCGGTCGGACGCCCATGTCGGCAATGGCGTTGATTGATGGGGTCGAGATTGAGCCGCTGGCCACGGAAGTGGAGAAGCTGGCACCGAAGTCGTCAGTGTTTGAGAACATCAACGTTCGGGCAGCGTACATTCATGCGCTTGGGGATTTCGTCCAGAGCTTGGGCGTGTGCCTTGCCGGTGGTTTGATCTGGTACAACCCGTCGTGGCAAATGGCGGACCCGATCACGACCATCTTGTTCTCGTTCCTCGTGCTGGCTACGACCGTTGGCGTGCTCACGCGCAGTGTGCACATTCTGATGGAAGGTGCACCGCCAGCACTGGATCTGCGTGTGGTTGAGAAACGCATTCGCGCACTTGCGTCGGTGTACGACGTGCATGATCTCCACGTGTGGATGCTCACGGAAGGGCACTACGCGGCCAGCGTGCACATTCTACCGACTGGGGAGCCTCGTGTAGCCCTTCGCGCTACCCAGTGCCTGCTAGCGTCACTGGGCGTGCGTCAGCAAACCGTGCAAGTCGAAGACCCGACGGATCGAGACTGGAATGAAGACTTGTACTGCAGCTGGGTGTCGCATTCGAACGTTGCGCTTGAGGCCGAGAGCAAGATGTCCGTGCCACGTGCTGGAACCAAGAAGGCTGCGCTTGAGCCTCTGCCTGGGACAGCAGCGACCTTCAACTAGACATGTATCGCAGCAGTAGTGATGTTATTTATTGCAACATATGTTCTCTGTACCTTGCCATCGCATCGTGACGCTGTCAGCCCTGTACTTCTGCAAGCTGTTGATCTGCCAACGCCTACGTGCGTGCAGCTTAGCTCAATGTGGTCGTCTGCGGTTTCTCCACAACCTCGTGCGGCTCACTTCCAGCGCTAGCAGTCTCTGGCGAATCTTTCTTTGCCGCGTCTGTAGTAGGTTCGTCAACCGTGACTTCCTTGGAATCTGTCGGAGTGCCATTCACCTCGGACTCGGACTCGGGCAAATCGGACTGCTTGGGCTTCGAGTCCACACGCTTAGGCTCCATCTTAGACTTCAAGAATTCCATGAGGCGAAACCCTGGCGTCGCGTGGTGGTCCTTTGAGATCTCGCGCACGATATCTTTGATTGACAGTATCCCGACAAGCTCCTTTTCGCGCTCGTGGCGCAGCGCACCAATCACAGGGAAGTGGCGGCACTTGGAAGTGGCTGCTACGTTCCAGCACTTCTCTAGCGAATCTTCCACCTGGAGCACCGGACCCACGGATGACATTACATCCGTCACAAGCAGCTTCATTGGATCCTTCAGCTCAGAAAGCACCTTGCGAATATAATCGCGCTCCGTAAAGATGCCAACGACACGCTGTTCCTTGTCAACCACAAGAACAGCACCAAAATCTCGCTCGGCCATGGCCTCTACCGCTTCTGCCACACTAACGTTGTCCTCCGGTCGCGTATTCAGAAGCAGCTTGATTCGCTTGTGCTTCTTCTTCAGCAGTGTCGCAGCAGTCACAACAGGAGGTGCTGGGACCGCCGACTGTGAAGAAGGAGCCGCAGTAGCATCCGTCGATGCTGCCGCCGTCTCACTCTCGGTAGTCTCAGCCGTCCGCGACGCATTCTCATGTCGCTTCGTCTCCGCATGTTCATCCGCCTCTCTCTTAGTGGCACCACGCTTTGTCGATGCCGCCACGGAGGCCTTTGATGCCTCAAACTCTGCAAACGCACGGACAATGTCCGTGATCGACAGCACGCACCGCATATCTTCTTCTTGCACCGATCCTCGCTTTACGGCACTTGAAATATCACCATTCACCACGGCCAAGTGCCGAATATTCTCTTTCGTCATTGTCGCTAGAGCACTGTCAGTCCATCCATCAACACGAGCGACAAAAGCCCACCATACAAAACACAACATACACAACGTCAACACATAACACCAACAATATGACGAAAAGCAGCAGCGATACCGCAGAGGCTACACAGCGACTCGGTACGTACTCAATCACTGTCGTGCTTGGGTGGATGCACATAATATGCGACGACATGACGTCCCGCACCATCATTTCGGTCCTCAACTCAGTCCGTGGCGACACTTTTTTGAGAATGTCTCGCTCCGTGACAATCCCCACAATCCCTTCTTTGGCCTCAGTCACGATGAGCGATCCGATGTTGCGCTCCCCCATTGTCAGTACGGCGTCGTGCACTGTCCCCTTCACATAGCAACAGTACCCATTGCATCCGTCAGTTGCATTACATTCACACATTCAAATACACACCTCGCGCTTCGTCAAGCGCTCATTGCACTTGTCGCACCGTATCGGCCACGCTCTCCCACTCTTCATAGTCACACAGTGTCTTGTTTGCCCCCAGCGCTTGTTCGCGGGTGTTCAGCACATCAGCAATCGTCAATACCTTGGCGTCCTCGGCTCCAATTGTACCCAAATCGATAGTTATGTGGTCCACGCCATCAGATCCAGGCGTATCAGAATCTGAGGCGGTCGGTCGTGACAACGACGATGACGACGATGGAGACGCAGAGACTGCAGACGACGCGAGCGACGCGTTCGAGCGTGCACGGGCGATCAACGGTACGTGGAGACAAGGAGCAGTGTAGTGCGAGAGAGTGGCGGGTGCGACACGCGTACGGGAATGCGCACGCGCTAGACGTCCACGCGCGCGAAGTACGCTTCGACGCATGATATAGAAATGAGTTATACTGTGCTGCGAAAATGGGTCATTTCGGTTTAATGGCGAAAATTGAGTAAGACGTACGAAAAAGGGTGTGTGATCAACACATACGCTGTATAAGAATTGAAAGGTATATTTTGTGTCGATCTTCTTTTATTACTCGAACTGCACTAGACAAGATCACAATTATTGTCGTGGACGAGTCTTAAATGGTGCAAACCTGCTCCAAGTCTGTCCGTTTCGTGCGCAACTGGGCACACTCATTCGTCTTTATCGTTCATTAAGCCCACAGGACGCAAGATTACGCAGCAAGTGCAATTGTAGCGAAGACGACTAACAATCCGTCTTGTATACGCAGCTCACTCGTTGTATCCGTATTAAGCATGAAAGACGATGTCAGCCTTATCTGTCTTGTTGTGACACTTGACACATCGGCCTGATGGAACTAGTTGTGTTTCAAAGCGACATCAACATGATATATGTAGCGAAATTTCGCCAAAATTAGTGCGTGCAATCGCTTCCATGTAGCTATAGGCATCGTAGCGTTCATGACTCTATGGAAAAGGAGCGGTATGTATATTCGATGTTTCAATCGACGATAGACGGTAACAGCAAATATAAAAAAACTCATCACCCGCGCATGACGCGGTGCGAGGGCTCAAGACTTGTAAACATAGCGCTGTGGCTACAGTATGCACGGCGAGCACCATTCTTCACGCTTACAAAACCTAATCTACGCTACACAGTGCATGGCAAGAAGTGCCCGAAGCGAATAGATACGGTGACTCATTGAGACATGTGAAGCTGTGTTTTTCTCTCCACATCCATCGAGCGAGTGTGTTAGAGTTTTGGTAAAACTATAGTTCTACCAGATCGAGGCATACGTGGAATCAAAGTATATCACAAAAGAAGAAGCACACTTGCCGGTCTGCTCCAATCGGAACCAACCAAAGTCACACGGTCACGAGTAAACCGAGCACTAGAACACGCCCGTCGCGGAAAGCGGCTGCGTCAGAGGGCCCCGATGTGGTATCAATTTGGAGCTCGTAGTGTCGCTTGTGAATTGTGAAAGAATCGTATCATTGCGGTTCGTCCTACAGCACATGCGGAACCTAAGTCCGATCCGAATCGCAATGCGTCCGTCAAGGACGGATAGACTACAGTAATAGATAATATCATAATGCAATATTTGAACTTGATCATGCGTCAAGATTCAATACTAAGCTACTCCAAGCCTATTCTGTGTCGATTGTGGCGCCCGCTCGGTTAGGAAAGGAATTATACTTCTTCTCGTCTAATCTTTCGATTGATAATGTAGCTAATATACAGTTCAAACCTCGACGAGACTCGGCTCGAAATGTTTAATATATAATGATTATTGCGTAGCTTGGAGAAGGATCGCTGTTGACTTGTGCATAACTTCGCCATTTGATTGTAGTCGACTGTAATATCTTGGTTTGACGCGCTATAAGAATTCGACAAACAAGTTTGAGAGCCTGAAAGCTGCTAATGCTTCATTTTTACGACAGAAATCTCGTCGAATGAAGTTCCGACGTCACTGGAGACTTACAATCGTCCACCGTTGCGTTATATCTATATGTGAAGATCGGCTCGTCAGTATTCATGTCGCTTTTGCATGTTTTAAAATGTCGGTAGTCGGTTTTTCATGCCATTCATGATCAGAAAATCATGGCCGCTTGAATTTTGGCGTTTCGAATGTATATCCTGGTGTATCGAAAAATTCATCTGGGACTTGTATAATGCGTACGTCGTCTATTGAGCACAGACAAATCCATGCATAATGCCCATATGGTCTTCATTTTTATTTACAACAGCATTTATAAAAAATAATTTCTATAGTCTTCACTTGCTTCTATATTTTGCACAATTCTCCCTTGGTGGTCAAGCGTATGTCCGAATGTTGATAGCAACTCTTTTACTGCGAACGTCCACCAGATACTATAACAGCCTCAGATTTCACGCTCACTCGCACGTGATTTTATCGGGAAGGTCAAGTATGATCGTACGTTGCAGTATGGAAATTGTAGCTGACACAAGAGTCAATTGACCACTCGGCGTTGGTACCGATGTCATGACAATATGGTTAGCGTGTATACTGAGGCAGGCAAAGATGTTTGACTGTAACAAATCTGGGTTTCTAAATCTTTGCAGGCAGATGAGGAAGACGATTCGACATTTTCACACGGCATATGCATTCGGATCCTCCAGATTTACCGTCTGATAGCTTCAGAGACTGTGGTCTAAGTGCACAATTACGCTGCAGCCGCAGTCTTCCCTCCGATTTGTTAGGAACACAAACAACGCGGAGGACGAAACCGCTGAGTACGAACACCGTGGATATCAGTGCACATTTAGTTTTTTATTCGATCAAGACGATGTTACGAACGTGTGAATTTCTCTTGGCAACTTCTGATAGCCTTGTGCACACTATAATTAGTGTGTCACGTCCATTCCGGTGTGTCACGCCCATTTCGGTGTGTAAGGCCATTTTGAAAGCAGATCAATGAAAAAGAGTCTCAAATATGGGTACAGACAAGTTTGCTTTTGGCTGCCTCTATTCCGGGACATCCAATGCTAAGTCAACATCATTGACCGACAATTGGGTCGCAATCGGCAACGAAAGTTGCATCGGGTCGTAAGATACGAGAGCTGTTGTTATAACAATACATAATGCTGCCGAGGATGCATGGAGACCACGGGCCGTTTGTTCGGAGGACGAAAGCGCGTCGCAGCACACTGGGTGGAACTAGCCGAGTAATGGACCGGACAAACAGCGCCTTGCTAGCGAATGCTCGTGGGCGCTTATGCCAGCAAGTAAAATACCATCCCACCGGGAGATAAGCCTAGTGTATGGATGATGGATGACACGGAAGCGATGGAACGCGTGTCTGATCGATATTTAGCACATCCTCGCAGCAAGACGCCGAACCCTGGTTTGTTCAAAGAACATACTATGTCAACCGAGCAGCAACGACCGATGTTCGCTGAAGCATCGACACTTTGAGGGCCTCCTCTTTTATTCAGATTCGTGCAATAACAAGCATTGAATAGTATCGCAAGCGATTATAAATGCCACAAACCATACAAGCACAGAGTTACTAAGGTGCGAATGGAAAGAGTGACGGACTAAATTACTACACATCTACACCCTAACTTAGAGATTACCTTCCGCCCCGTAAACTGTTCGCAACAGGGCATTCTGATCCTCTATCACTGTGATTACCAGGGCATAGTCGAGTCCGTTTACCACTTCGCGATGTAGATTGTCCATTGCTTCATGATTGCACGCGAGAAGAGAATTATAGCGTTTGTTCGTCACAGATACTTACAATATCGTATTCCCTGCATTGTTAATGACTCTCTCAGAGTCACGAAAGCTCATTGATGATCCTGTCATGACCCATCTGTGTGGTCACGTCAGGTGGTATTTTATGAACAAGCTGATACATGATGCTGTGTCGAGCGATACCATATAGTCTATCCCCTTCTTTTGTAACAATCCGACATACTTACGTTTGCAATAACAAAACTGTTTTGCTTTCGAATACTGCTGTGCCATCATTCTATGATATACACATCGAATGAATATGCAACTATTCCTGTAGGAATGCATACGACTGCGAAGATGATCGCTGGCAAATGAAACAGCCTAGTTTTGCAAACGTCAACTGATTCGTCCTGCTTGCCGCGCTATCCAATACTGAGGTGATCTCTCAGCTCATGTTGGGGGTAAACCTTAGGCTCACTTTACGGTTGTTTGACAGCGGCAACAACACCACGGCCGTTTGATTTATATAGTCTTCATTTCATACGAAAGCTGATTTGTCCTCATCTGTGCCGGCGTGGCCACTGACATCACGAGTGCTCTGATCACTGCGATCTCGCAACGCAAACTGCGCCAATGTCGTCGAAACGACATCGGAATGGACGACTTAACCAATCCTGGAACCCTATAACATACAGTCTTCTTCTGTCTACAGTCAAGGGATGACATATCGAGTCGATCTCAAGAAGACACCCCCAGTCTCGGTGGAATCGGGGGTTTGAGGGGGAGGGGCTCAGCGAGAGACTATGAGTCGGATGTATCGTCCGAGTCTCCAGAATAGATGCACCAGAACTTCGGTTCGTATAGTGCCCGTCGCTCGCTGATGATAGCTAAGTCCCGTACGACGGCTTTCCACCACATGGGCCTACAATGATCGATGTTGCTGGTTGACTACTTAATGACTCAGAAATGCTTCTGACAGTATTTTCACTGCGCTTTCCAGCACAAATTTCTAAGACGTACTGCAGTGTGCGGCACTACGAGCTCCAAATTGATACCACATCGGGGCCCTCTGACGCAGCCGCTTTCCGCTACGGGCGTGTTCTAGTGCTCGGTTTACTCGTGACCGTGTGACTTTGGTTGGTTCCGATTGGAGCAGACCGGCAAGTGTGCTTCTTCTTTTTCGATATACTTTGATTCCACGTATGCCACGATCTGGTAGAACTATGTTCTACCAAAACTTCAACACACTCGATCGACACATGTGGTTCGTGACGTTGTCGACGGACATCATGGCCTACATCAGCCAATGTGTAATGATGTTCAAACGCTTCGGAAAACACCATTTATCAACCTCATTCCCTCACGATCGTTCTGTAAGGTAATATGTAACGATACGACTTTGTGATAATAGTGCATAGTATTAAGTACCAAGTCCTTTTCGACAGTTACACCTAAATAGACTGTCAATGTCACGTGTCAGGCGCATCGTGTCGCAACGCTCGTAAGCAACAAGACAATTAAGGTCTACATGAAGGTGATCTCGTACGCTGATGTTACCCCAAGGAAATCAAAGCACTCGCGGCTTAGCCTAGCGTTCAAAACTCGTTTTGGATACAACAAGTGAGCTGCGCGCAAGCAACAAAATGGTCGCTGTCGTCCAAGCGAGTTCGTACGATATCGATCAGAGGACTGTGCCAGAACAAAAAGTGAATGGCCACACTTTCATAAATTCTACTCCCGGTACATCCGTACTAGCCACAACGGTTGAGCTTTGCAAACAACTGTCACTGACGAGATCTCTGCAGCGAGTTCGGTTCGGTAAGCACCTGTGGTATACCGCCTGTATCGACGATAAGATAACGCAACAGACTTTCGCCTGGTGTGCCTAGAAAGTTGCGAGGCATCGGCAAAGTTCATGTGACTACTGCGACGCTGCTAGCTACTTTGTATCCTGCTTACCAGCCCCGTCATCGATTAATTATGGACTGAGGATGATGGGTATATATGTAATATTAGCGGATCCGGTCTTCTTGTCAGTCGAGCATCATATTTATCATCGACACAACTCGATATGCCGATCTCTTGCCTGGTAAGGAAGACAATGGCTTCTTATGGCACACTGCCACAACTCGAGTAGCATTGGTAATTTAATGATTCGTAGCTGCCTACCGGCCATCACCGGAGGTCGGAAGAAAAGATTGTGTACATGCCTTCTACACTCGTTTCGTGAAGCCGTACCGTTGTACATTTATCAGGAAAGGGAAGCTTTCATTTACGCGCTGCATGTTGCGTTACATATCTCGTTACACATAGAGAGCATGGACTTCCCTTTTGATCGTTGGTCTTTGACAACACCGCTCCGTTCTACGCTGCTGACCACCTTGTACATGATAGCGTCGTTGTACCAATAGGCAGATTTGATAGACAATGCTCTCGTGTGCAGACATGCATAAGCGTCGAGCAGATCGGTAAGAAGAGGATCAAAGTCGGTGACGACACCGATCCACCACATTATTTTCCTTCTCTGATGGGCTGCGTCATGGTTTCTCACTCAGCATTTGCACACTGCTCAACATAGAGCGCGTTAACCGTCTACCGCACATGACAGATCAGCATCCTTGCATGCCAGAGAGAACTAGAGTTTGCTTTGATTCAACGAACGGTGGTGATAGGCGTAGAAACGGCATGTTCGACAAGCGTCTCACGCAGGGTACAGATAAACGTCTTTTGGCATACAGCCTGAATATCACTGCCGATACGACCACGCTGTCTTGATTGCAGCCAGATGCTTCGATATTGTGCTTCTGGTAGCAACCGTCAAAGAATTGGAATACTAGCTACCATGGCGTGGCACTAGGATGATGCGGGAGACAGTATACATTTCGACGTTGCGTGAGGTGCCAAGATTGTAGAATGGACACGTTGAAGCACCTGTCCTAACAATGTATGATAAGAGCAAGACAGAAGATGAGCCACTTGCCATTCCTGACCATTCCTGAAATGCAGACGACAACGGGCGTCGCTTGTTCGGGTTTAGTTGTAAGCGTGTTTGACGTATACGCGACTGACGACTGACGATCAGCAAGGTCATCATCGGGTATATAGGTATATATCATCGTTGTAGTGCATCGAATTCAGAACTGACAGAGGATGTCATACGGCAAGCGGCCACGTAGTACTTCGGGAGCTGTTGATCTGGAAAAGAGGGTGCATCTGTGAATTTGGTCCATGAGAGGTGTGCAAGAGTTGTTCCTTGCTGCAGCTCCACATATCGTAAGCCAGCTATCCAGTGGAACGGCGGAGCCTAGCATATCGAAGAGGAGCGGTTGCTGTGCGTTGTTCTAATGTCGCAAGATGGGATGGCTCTGTTGACAGATGGATTGGTACTGGACTTCCGGTACACTCGGCAGCTGATGATGTCACGCTGCTATTACACACAGGACTCGACTTTCAAGATACCATTCTCGGACAATCGTGAACCCACAGCTACACATGATTCGAGAAAACCCATGCCTATCGTGCCAATCGTTCCGCCAGTATCATGCCTGTCGTGCTTGTCGTCTGTTTGGTTCCTTGTTCCTTTCGGACGCAGATACAGCGCTATATCCGATAGAAGACGGGCATAGTGGACGGATGGACGGAGTTTTCTATATCCTTGCGGACGTCAACAATTTAGTGGGTAATGCGTAATAACCCCCACAAAAGGTGGGGGAGCACACAGAAAACGATACAACGCCAACAAGACACAAACGGCCAGGAAGAGACAGGAAATTGGTCCCGAGATGACATGTCTTAAGATTGTTCACAAGGTACTTCACCCGCAGGCATCTAGATAGATAGGTCACATGTCCAAAGGAGTGAGACCCTCCTTCGCTTTATTGCATGGGATTCGAGTTCCTGTGGTAGCTGTAACAATGATGTATGATGCCTTCGTATGAAAAGTGACAATGACTCGTTGCATGTCACGGATTGTGTGAGGCTTGCCAATGTCAAAGCTCATCGATTGCCTAGAAACGACGGCCAAGATCCAGCTGATGGAGGTTCGCCCTCATCGCGGCATTCAAGCAACACTGCTTCCGTTCGTATCTGCAGAATGCAATCGATTATGACGAGCATGGGAGGTCGACATCATCGACAAAGTTGACCGACTTACTGCCTGCCATACGCTGGACGGTAGCCACTCCCTCTTGTCGCTCCTGTGCTACGGAGATGCTTGGAAGGAACAAGGATGGATCGAGTGAGATAGAGGAGGCAGAGGTTGAGCCGGAACAGAAGCTGCAAGCTACGACCGAACAGCTGCGTGTCCAGAACGAACCCACATCAAGTTGGAGCTTCTTGATCACATCAAAAAGAATGAGAGTGCTCAGCCGAAGTTGTCGTGAGACGAGATGCTGGAAGAGGTTCATAAGACAAGAGGAAAGGACAAGCAGTGGACAAACTGGAAACGTGGCATCCGTTACAGAAAGCTAGTTCACGTGTGCCGAAAGATCTACGTCCTACACCATGCCTGAAGTGGGGTGTAGATGTTTAGATTTGGTGCTACCCAAGAATTTACTGGGCTGCTTAAAGAATCAATGCAGCCTTTATCTTGATGTTCGCAACGCAAGCTGTACCCTTTGACTTGTGGTTTGAGCAATCTTTCTTCCAGACAGGATACAGTATCAATGACAAACAGTGCTTGATACCCATCCCACAGCGCTGAAAAAAGAGGCAAACTCTGAAAAGAACTTTGTCTTGCAAAGTTTAGTTACCCTTGAGACTGGACCGTGTGACTTATCGCGAAGGGTCAAAATCGAAGCCGGTGAACATACTTTGGCTGCTGATAGGCGAACAAAAGTTCGTTGCGACAACTGATCGAAGGGAGCACAGGAAAACTCGCGTACTAAATGAACGATGCTTGACGACAGATATCCTCGAACTAATCGAAATCGAAACGTGCGTCGTACACTCTTGCCGTACGTAAGCACAAAGATGTGTCTTATCGTTGACGTGGATGCCGATGACGAGTCGCGATGATACAACGGCTATGTCGCTTGTTGGCTTTTGGTACAAGAGATCCCTCACGTGATGGCATACGCTGCTCGTCGCTGTCGGGTCTGTACTTTACTCACAGCAGTATCACACAAACTACTACTTTCAAGATTTCGTGCATTACTCACGGGGATATGCATCAGTATGTACGTCGGTTCTTTGTACTTCTCGCTCAGTCTCGACCTCGCGACGCAACGACGACATCAACAGTACCTTCCTTGTTGCGACGGTATCGTGTAAAGGTAACGTCTCTACCGGATGGACACCTGTGCTTCTCATACGCTCGTGTTCATTTGGTGGAGACGTCGGATGGCCAGAGTAGCTCGCTCAAGCTCAGTATCCCACCGAGCAAGCAAAGCCACGGGCCAAAAAGAAAGGTTTTAGACCGTGATGACGACAGGCGACTTTGCCGTACGACTTTCCCTTTCTATAGCACTATAGCCTCTGAGCATGGCCCGTTGCAACGTCACGGCACTACGACAGCTGTTGACGTTGACTTTACATTGACACAGTATGCAAACCCATACTGTGTGGTCACCCACCGATCCCATCGAGAGCCCGAAACGTAGTGCACTTTTCAGCCGTCGTCGCTCATCGATTTGCAGCGTTTCGCTAGCTACTAAACCGATGGCACAGCTATGCAAGAAACCGCCCAGCGAAGCGAGTCGATGAACGGCGCACTCGCTCATGAGCTGTATCTGGCCAAGATTTTGTGCCTAGCGCACAGTTTGTATATAATGTTATTACGCCCAACCCGATGTTCGTCTTTCGGCAAACGTCGGTTTCTGTACTCGACGAGTCGACCGCGGGCCAATCGTTTGCTCGCAGTTTCACAACTTGACGACGCTCTCTGAAGTAACACTTCCTGCAAGCAGCCTCCCAACACAGTGCAGCAATCCTTCCTTCCGATTGGCCGCCAAAGTCGCTCCTGAAAAGCCCAGTGCACCACAACGCGAAGCAGCACGAGAGGGCCACGCCCGAGCAGGTGATCGAGCAGCTCGACGCTTTCATCGCCGCACGCGCACCCGCGTTCCGAGCGTTCGCCCCGCCTGCTGGATACGCGTAGCAGCGGTCGCAGTAGGCACGCGGATAAAACCCGGATAAAACCCTCTTTCCTGACAAGTTGCCCTTCGCCGATAGAAGAGGTTGTATCACTTGCTGGCTGACAGACTGACTAACGGACTGGCGTTTCCTGTCGTGAGAAAAACCTCACGTCCCGACCATCACTCTGCGAAAAACGCAAGGGAAACCAAGCGTGACGTGACGTGACGAACAAACACCATTCCGCACTGGCGCCAACGACATGGGGAAAGCGCGCACGCTCAGTCGACAACGCGCGCAGAGCGCCGCACCCGGCAACGGCGCGACGCCAGTGCCGCTGTTGTCTGCCCATGAGCGCGCCTACATGATCCGCAAGGCCAAAGAAGCGTCCGTCGCGCTCGTCGAGCACGCGCACACGCTGGACGGACCCGTGCAGTGGCACTACACGGGCAAGTTCCGCGGCATCCAAATGTACCGCGGCGAAGGCAGCTACGACCACGGAGGCAGTAGTGGCACGGAGTTCCTGTGCGGTGTAACGACCATGATGGGCGCGATCGAGGAAGTGGCCGACTACTTCGACCAGCAGACGACCGAGCAGATGCGCGCAAAGAAGGCCGAAGACGTGCTGGACTGTGGCGTGCTGTACCTCCTCGTGCGGGGGGACCCCAAGAACCCGTTCTACCGCGTATCGGCCAAGTATCAGCTTCTCGAAGGCCCGTCCGCGTTCTCGCGCGAGCGCGACTACTGCTTTCTCGAGTGCCAAAACACGTTTCGTCATGCGTCGGGACGTCGCGGGTGGGTGCTCAGTATGCACTCGATCAAGCTGCCGAGCTGTCCCGAGATCGACGGCATCGTGCGAGGCAGTATGTACCAATCTGGCTACGTCTTTGTCGAAGCCGAGAAGAAGGGGTACATGGACGTCATGCACAGTCTGCAGATCAACTTTAAGAGCACGAATCGGTTGCCGCACTTTCTCTTGAACTCCGCACTGAAGCGGCGCATTCTGTCGGTTGTGACCATCAGTCGCGAGATCCAGACGACGCGCATGGGGCGACAGACGCTCTTGAAGAAGAAGCAGCTCATGCCGAAGCGATCGCGCGTCTTGTGCGTGAACTGTGCCCGCAAGTTTTCACTGTTTGTGCGTAAAACGCGCTGTCGCGTGTGTGGCGAAGTCGTGTGTCAACCGTGTGCGCCGCAGGTCACGATCTCGACCAAATATGGCGTCGTCAAGACCCGCGTGTGCACGAGGTGCTGCCATTTGTCTCCTCGTGACGACTATGAAGAAGAGGAAGAGTCGCTGCCATACCCACGTGATGGAGACGAGGACTTGCGACGCATGCAGAACGAGACGCGGTACTCGGACATTTTACAAGATCACCAGGATCATCCGGATAAATACCGTGACGACGACTATAGTATAGAGGATGACGAAGACGAGGACGGACTCGAGGAACAGTCGGACTACAGTGTGTTTGCCCAGTCTCGTTTCACCGATGCGAGTCGCGATTCTGCTGGTACGAGCCAATTTGGTGCATCAAAGTTTGACAGTCACTTCAAGGGATCGAGTCACTTTGGCACGACAAATGAACTTGATGACAGCCAATATAACGGTGGTGTCAATACCAGCGTGGACAGCTCTGTTAGTGGCACTAGCACGTCAGACTGGACCGGGGGCAATAGTGCTGCGAGCAGTATGATGGAATGGAACCAGGCCAGCAGCACGAGGCCCGCTGATGGCTACATTTATGACCCTCAAGCCTCGACAACGAGCAACAACTTTTATGGAGCAAGCTCTGGTGGGAGTAGCGACTATGAAGGAAGGTATCGTGCGTATGAAGGGAAGCCTGACAGGCGAATAGGAAGGTACGACGCAGCAGCACCTATCCCGGAAGACGAACCTCATAGCCATCGCGGCGGGTATGTTGCAAGTTACAACTCAAGCACGAAGTCCAAATCGATGCGGCAGTCAACGCACAAGGCAGAGCAAGGCACAAAGTCCAGATCAATGCGGCAGTCAACGCACAAGGCAGAGCAAGGCACGACGTCTAGATCGATGCGGCAGTCAAAGAATAAGGCGGAGCAAGGCACAAATTATGACGAGAGTTACGACAGCCACGCACTAAACACAAACCATACCGGTAAGACTTTGTCGATCCAAAGTCTCGCGAAAACCCGCGCGGCACGCTATGGAATCAAGAGCGAGTTCCCGCCTCCGCCCCCGCCGCCCCCTCTTTCTCCACTGCTTCGAGAACGCGAAGTAGGTGACAGTCCGTTACACCTCGGGGCGCTCAAGTCGGACAAAATCCAGAGCTTACAGGATCGAAAGCCGAAGGGTATTGCTGCGCGGAAGTGTATCACCTCGCTGTCTCCAAAAGAAGGGCGCCGTGGGACAGACCGACTATCATCAAAGCGTGCTCCAAAGATACCCCCGAGCGTGGCGTCAACTGCCGGAGTAGCTGGCAGGAGTTCTCATGCTTCCCGTGCTAGCTCAAGGGGCTCGAGAAGCCATGATAGTGATCGACCTTCTGCGATCCTGGAACAAGTACGCCGCAACCGCAATCGGGCACTCCGTCATGATTCGGGAAGCAATCGGTCGTCGGCGGCGCTGAAGTCTATGGAAGAAGAACACTTAGCAAGGATGTGCGAAATCGAACGGATGCAAGAACTGGTTTCGGAAAAGGAGGCAAGGCGACTCACGGTACCGAACTGGAGTCGTTCGTCTGCTTCATTTGCCCAGAGTGATGATCGTTGTCAGAGCGATCGTTCTAGTGCTGCTGCAATTGGAAGGAAGCAGCCTCTTCGCGGTTCCCGCCGCTATTCCAGCCACACCACTTCTGATTCCCCGATGAAGGTCCCGTATGCCTCTCCACCTGGGACCCCTCCTAGCGTGCGAAGCCGCCGGGTGCCCAAGAATGCATTTGTCGACAGTAAAGATATCGGATCGTTTGGTGGCAACCGTTCGCGACGGATGGGTGATAGCAGCCATTTCGAGAAAAGCCGATTTCTATCCGACCGGTCGAACAATGCTTTTGTAAAGTCTGACGATGTGCGCGTCAGTCTCGCGCCATCTGCGCGTAGTGAAGATCTTGTGTTCAACACGCATCGGTCTGGGTTTCGTG
Organism: Hyaloperonospora brassicae; assembly: GCA_947650285.1. Lineage (NCBI taxonomy): Eukaryota > Oomycota > Peronosporomycetes > Peronosporales > Peronosporaceae > Hyaloperonospora > Hyaloperonospora brassicae. Next base: position 102,967 of record CANTFL010000155.1, read on the forward strand.
TTAGTAAAGGCAGTAACTCGTCGTCCAATGACCGGCGGGTGAACAACTTGCAGAAGTCAAGGAATACTTCATATCGTGGTCGACAATCGGATACTTCGAGTGTCTCGAGTGTTTCCGATTTCAGGCATCCGGATGGAATTTCGCTCGATATGTCGCAGATTTCGGTAAATGGTGCAAATGCTTCCAGCAAAATCGCAATGATGGAGCCATTCGACAAGTCATCCGATAACATTGCAATGATGGAGCGATTTAGTGCCGAACGCAACTCTCTTGATTCGCTGTTGGATGAGGATTTGCTGAACCAATCTTTGGCAGGCATGACGGAGCATATTGACTCAATGCGAGCTCGTGCAGCGTACAAGCTGCCAGATGAGGAACGTTCTTTATCCGACGACTTGCAGCGACTACAAGAGGAGCACAGGAAGCGAATGGAGGAGCTGACTAAAATGACGGACAACCACGTCATTGCAGACGATGGTCGGGACAGCTCGTCCACTTTTGGTGGTCTTCACGACAGCTCATCTAGTCTTAGTGGCCTACACGACAGCTCCAGTAGCCTGACGGGCTACCCTGGAAACCGCTTCGGTGATAGCACCATGAGTTCTACCAGCTCTGCCGGCTCCGTCGACATTGATGACGGAGAATTTGATTTTGGATCTCGAGCGCTTGGACGCACAAAGCGCAGCGGTACTATTGCGTTTGCTTTAGGAGAATTGAGAAGCGTAGAAGGTGACGATGGGGAAAGTGAGAGTACGAATGGTTCTGAGATGTCTTACTGTCTAAGTGAAGACTATGCAGAGCGAGAGTATAGGAGTGAGGAAAAAATGGGGTATGACTCGAGCGAAGACCTTGATATAGTCTCTCACAAAATCATCCGACCGTCAGCAGGTCGCTACAGCGAAGAGTCGGACAGGAACGACAATGAAGACGAGAGTGAGCCCATGGATGTATCCTATTGCTCCAGCGAAGAGTCTGATGAATGCAAGACCAGAGTAAAACGTGGATTCACCACTCCTCCGCGTCGCTCGAGTGTGGAATCTGTGGAGCGTGAGTACGAACAGGTGAGCGGCTTGGCTACCCCGCCACGGGGCTTAACTGCGAATGCTGCGGAGAGCGTGTCTGAACGACTTGGTGACCCTGCCTTCTATCCGAGCGGGGAAATGCATGAAGAGAATTCGAGTGTAGCTACCCCGCCTCATCGTCCGCGCCTGGAGTCTATCGACAGCACGCACAGTCAGAATGCTGACCTACGCACACCACCGCGCCGTTTAAGCGTGGAATCAGTCGAGAGCATGAGCCAAAGTGTGCATGACGTAGCCGCCTTGCCTCGCCGCCCAAGCGTAGAGTCTGAGGATGGCGGCCATGGACCGAAGAGTGGTTTTGCTCGTCTACCACAGTACCAAAGTGCAGAATCTATGAAGGATAGGCATGAACGCACAGGTGGCTCGGCCACTTCACCGCACTTTTCAAGTGCAGGGTCCGCGGAGAGTGAGCACGAAGAGGATACAAGTATTGCTACCACGCCGTGTCGACCAAGCGTGGAGTCTGTTGAGAGCGATAGCGAGCATGAACAAAGCGCAGGTGTCGCCACCCCGATGCGCCGGTCAAGCGTGGAGTCTGTTGAGAGCGAGAGCGAGCCCGAACAAAGTGCAGGTATTATCATCCCGACGCGCCGGTCGTGTGTGGAGTCTGTTGAGAGCGAGCATGAACAAAGTGCAGGTATTGTCACCCCGCCCCGTCGGTCAAGCGTGGAGTCTGTCGAGACCCAAAGCGAGAGCGAGCAGGAACCGAATGCCAGTGTCGCCACCCCACCGCGCCGGTCAAGCGTGGAGTCTGTTGAGAGCGAGAGCGAGCCCGAACAAAGTGCAGGTATTATCATCCCGACGCGCCGGTCGTGTGTGGAGTCTGTTGAGGGCGAGCATGAACAAAGTGCAGGTATTGTCACCCCGCCCCGTCGGTCAAGCGTGGAGTCTGTCGAGACCCAAAGCGAGAGCGAGAGCGAGCAGGAACAGAATGCCAGTGTCGCCACCCCACCGCGCCGGTCAAGCGTGGAGTCTGTCGAGAGCGAACAGGAGCGAAGTGCAGGTATTGCCACTCCACCGCGCCGGTCAAGCGTGGAATCTATTGAGAGCGAGAGCGAGCACGAACAAAGTGCAGGTATTGCCACCCCGCCACGCCGGTCAAGCGTGGAGTCTATGGAGAGCGAGGTCGAGCAGGAACAGAATGCCAGTGTTGCCACCCGACCGCGTCGGTCGAGCGTGGAGTCTGTTGAGAGCGAGAGCAAGCAGGAACAAGATGCAAGCATCGCTACCCCGACGCGCCGGTTGAGCGTGGAGTCTGTTGATAGCGAGAGCAAGCAGGAACAGAATGCCAGTGTTGCCACCCCGACGCGCCGGTTGAGCGTGGAGTCTGTTGAGAGCGAGGTCGAGCAGGAACAGAATGCCAGTGTTGCCACCCGACCGCGTCGATCGAGCGTGGAGTCTGTTGATAGCGAGAGCAAGCACGAACAAAGTGCAGGCATCGCTACCCCGACGCGCCGGTTGAGCGTGGAGTCTATGGAGAGCGAGGTCGAGCAGGAACAGAATGCCAGTGTTGCCACCCCGACGCGTCGGTCGAGCTTGGAGTCTGTTGAGAGCGAGGTCGAGCACGAACAAAGTGCAGGTATTGCCACCCCGACGCGTCGGTCGAGCTTGGAGTCTGTTGAGAGCGAGGGCGAGCATGAACAAAGTGCAAGCATCGCCACTCCACCGCGTCGGTCAAGCGCGGAGTATGTCGAGACCGAGCAGGAACAGAAGGCCAGTGTTGCCACCCCGCCGCACCGGTCAAACGTGGAGTCTTTTGAGATCGAGGTCGAGCACGAACAAAGTGCAGGTTTTGCCACCCCGACGCGTCGGTCGAGCGTGGAATCTGTTGAGAGCGAGAGCGAGCATGAACAAAGTGCAGGTATTGCCACTCCACCGCGTCGGTCAAGCGTGGAGTCTGTCGAGACTCAAAGCGAGAGCGAGCACGAACAAAGTGCAGGTATTACCATCATGACGCGCCGGTCGAGCGTGGAGTCTGCTGAAAGCGAGCACGAACAAAGTGCAGGTATTGCCACTCCACCGCGTCGGTCAAGCGTGGAGTCTGTCGAGACCCAAAGCGAGAGCGAGCACGAACAGAATGCCAGTGTCGCCACTTCACAGCGCCGGTCAAGCGTGGAATCTGATGAGAGTGAGAGCGAGCATGAACAAAGTGCAGGTATTGCCACTCCGCCCCGTCGGTCAAGCGTGGAATCTGTTGAGAGCGAGAGCGGTCATGAACAAAGTGCCAGTGTTGCCACCTCACCGCGCCGGTCGAACGTGGAGTCTGGGGAGATTGAGGCCGAGCGTATGAGCGGCATGGCCACTCCGTTGCGCCACCAACGTGTGGGGCCTGTGGAGTCCGAGGTCGAATACACGAACGGTATTACAACTCCACCATGCCGTCAAAGCGTGGAGTTAGCAGAGAGCGGACGTGGACATAAGAATGGGCCTGACAATGCCAGGTCATCTCATAGTTCCAGCGAAGAACACGATAAGGACCTGGACGAGATCGTTGTGCGCAAAAGCGACAAGAAGGATGGTCAGCCGACGTGCCAGTCGGGCGAAGAGGCCGTGGAACAACAAGGTGACTTTGGACACACTGAATCTGCCTACCGCTCAAGCAATGAGTCCGAAATCGAGCACGCAAGCGCAATGGCAAAGCGCCTGAGTAAGGAGTCGGTTACGCTCGAGACGAGGTACCCGAAGTTTGATCCTGAAAGCTCGCAGCTCGTTTTAGGCGAAGGAGGCTCGGCCGTCGATGAGTTCTACGCTGACATGCCGACTATCGTGTCGGATAGCAAGCTTATTCGTGGAGACGAGAATGGCGAAGCGGACACTCATTCACATCGTGGTATGTCCCAGGTTTACTTGAACCACGCGCAGCTACACTCGAATGCCAACGAGGACGGCAACCATGAAAAAGCGTCATTGTTCGAGATGTCAATTTCGAGCCGGGCGTCGAGTCCTGATATATCGGAGCATGCGCTAAGTTCTTTTCGCGAGTCGTGCGCGTCAGCAATCGACGAGGAGTTGATGAACCGCCCAACAATGGAACTGTTTGACGTGATCCGTGCGAATCGTTCAACGCATGATATGGACGGAAGTCGCTCGCCCGACACGATGTCCAATCTTGAAGCGAGCCATTTGCGGCGGATGGAAGAGCTCAATCGGATTGCAGTTGACCACTTGGGCAACCGCATTTCCGATCTCGACGAAGACTTGCTCGGTAGCGCGTTCCGGCCGGGCCGATCACTGCATCCCGGATTCCGAGATGAGGAGACGGTGATGCAGTGGCGCTCTTCCGATGTCATGGAGGAAGTTCATAGCAAGCACGAGATGGACATGGAGAAACTGCGCCGCCGAATTCGGCGGCTCGAGGAGGAATGCCGAGAGTCGATCGCGTTGACTGCTGAGGAAATCGGTCTGTCTGATTCCGACGACGACGACGACGATGGTGCTTTTAACGGGTTGCGGAGCTTCCATGGCCACCAGAGCTTTGGCCTTGGCAGGAGCCTCGGCCACCAGGCGTCCTTCGCATCCGGACAATCGTCCATCATTTCGGAAGATAACGACGACATGGATGCGCCGCCCTCGACTGACGAGCCTCTACCTGCTCGGGTCCTTTTGGAGCAAATTGCCCAGCTGACCCGTTTGCAGCAAGAGATGGCAGACGCCGAGAACAGTGAGGACGAAGAGGAAACGCATGCGCGCATAAAGGAACAGTACCGTGTGCTACGCGCGATCAAGGCGAACAGCCGCCAGGATAGCGGCGGATCGGAGAGTGAAGACGACGACAACTGGATATAGCAAGGTTTGGATATGTCTGCCGAGTAGCGTAGCGTTGGGCGGCACCCTCTAGTATTGTATTTGTGGATTGCAGCTGGTGGGCTGCATGAACTTTGAAATGGACTTGCGTTCAAATTTCAGTAGTCCAATCGTGCGGATCTACATCGGTAACTCCTCCTCACACTCGGCCGTCTGCTACGCTCGCTGCTGGTCCAGTGTGACTAGCACCAGTCTGGATTGCAAGAATGCTCGGCGCTAACCTCTGCCGTTCAGGTGCCGAGAGAAGAAGGGAAGTGGTTGTTCACGCACCACGTGCACTCGAAGCAATTGTTTTCACGGAAGCCACCGCATGTCGAGTAGAAACGACGCCTGGTGTAGCGTAAATGCGCAGCATTTGGAGCTTAGTGGTAATCAGGACACCGTGCGTGTGGGGTCTTCGCTTTACCAGTCAGGAGAGCGTCGTCTGGCCTGGGGAGCCTCCATTGCTTGTTGGTGTCCAGCTGGAGCTCGTCTATCGTCAATAGCACATTACTTTTGGCACAAGCTGTCGCTTGTTCGATGAGCTCGGACAACACACGGCAAATAGGACTCGTTGACGCCAACAAGTCGGACTGGTCGAGACGTCATTGTCCAAATTGACATACCTTGTTGGTGTTGCTCTAGACTTGGAGACGACAACAAACATGGCAGCAGCCCTTGTCTCGGAACGAGAGCGGCTGGACCTCGTTCAGCAGAGCAGTGGCATCTTTGCCACGACGCAAGAATGGCTCGAGAAGGCCAAGGCGTCCCGCTCGTCGCCTGAGTGCAAGGAGCAAGTGATGACATTGCTGGAACCGTTCACTGTCTACGGATCGCTGGATGCCGTCACGGAGTTGTACCTGAAGGACGACGTGAAGATGGCACTGGACTTTTCCAAGTCGCGAGAGCTCGCCGTGCTTCAGTCTCCTACACAACAGCGAGCACTCGACCGCGTGAGTCTTCGATGGTCGCTCTTGCACTCGCCAAGTCGCCTCGTGGCCACAGACCAGGACTTTTGCTACCTGGAGGTCACGAGACCGTTTGAAACGGCGAGTGGCCGTCGCGGCTGGGCGAGGTGCTTGCACTCGGTCCAACACAAGGCGTGTCCGACGTTTCGAACGTCCTACGGAGTCGATGTCCATCGAGCTGAGCTTTTGTACTCGGGACTGTTCTTCGAGGAGACCGACGAGCTGGGCGTGCTCAAAGCCACTGTGTGCTACCACATCAAGCGAGACCACGTGACGCCTGTGCTGATTCAAAGGTTGTTGAAAGCGCAGTCAAGACGGACGATCGAGCTAGTGAATCATTACCTCAAGATGTCGACAACGATGCTCAAGTCGAGGAAAGTCTCGCTCACGAGAGCGCTGCAGCTACACGCCGAGAGGCGCTGTGGCGCCTGTGCGAACCAACTATCGGCGTGGAAGCCCAAAGAGCGATGCGTTCTATGCAGATCGGTACGTTCGTTGTGCAGGCGGTAAACAGTGTGTGCAAGCACTGGTGCTCATTATCTGTGCTGTGCGCGTGTAGTTGATGTGCGACAAGTGCAACGACATCGTGTCGCGGAACTACAGGATCGATCGAGTCGCGCAAGGACGAGTTGTGTGCTTCTCCTGCGCACACCGACACGGCACGAAGACGGCTTTGGAGAGCGAGACTCGATCGGACGACCATAGAGCAAGAGATAGCAGACAGCAGTCTACTGAGACGGCACACGAGATGATGACAGCTTACCAAGAAGACGGACCGCATGAGGATAGTATCTCGTCGCTCAGTAGCGACGAGATCCTTCATTCAAAATGCCATGACGACGAAGGTAACCCGTTGCTCGTGCCTGCGCCGAAGCGCTCTTCGCGCCAACAGGCTGAGCAGCAGCTAAAGCGCCGCCAGCAAACGTTGTCTCGCGAGTCAGACTGTACGATCTCGGAACTTCCGTTACAGCTGTCAGATCTCTGTCTTACATGCTGACTAACATTGTGTTGCGCTTGTGGACAGTCCTCCCGCTAGAGACGCTGTCTTTGCCAACGGATCATGCCACAGCTCGTCAGCAACAACGGCGACGCTGCAGTACGCGAGTGTCCAGTCGTCGGCCCATTGTCCGACGGGACAAAAACGTTGTCACACGTAGCCGCAGTCTGACGGCGATGGGGGGGCCTTCCACCAGACTATCCACCAGAGCGCAGCCAACGGCGTACGTGCCCTCTCGACACAAGATCCCTCTGCCTGACGATGGGCACCAGCGCGACAAACGCACTGTCCACATGACCTCTTCTCCGGTGCGTAGCCACGTCGATGCTGAGCTTTCGTGGCAGCGGAATCAGTGCATGAATAACGCCGTTGTCCTTCGACGACTGCAGCGTACAGATCTCGCACCCCGAGCTGCTACGCGCCGAGACGTCATGATCGCCGTTGCACGCCCGTACGACTTGTACCGCCAGTCCAGCTGCAAGTCCTACCAGCCGTCTCTACCAGAACGTCATTGCTCGTCATCAACGATCACAAGTCACTTGCAGTTGTCTTCGACGAGGTACTCGAAGGCACACCCGTGCGACTTGTCCTACGTAGCCGCGTTCAGGTAGACGAGCCAGCAGCTCCAGTCGAGCAGACATAGCAGTTGCACCAAACAAGAAGAAGAAGACGAAGAAGAAGACATGGAAGACGAAAGGACTGACTTTCCCACAACTTGAAGGTACATGTTCTGCCTTCCGCCAAAGCAGCTTGCACAAAAGAACTACTGCACGGGCTGTGTATGCAGTCGCTGGACCAGAAGAAACAAATCGAAACGGGCTGTTTGCAATCGCATGTTGACTGCGACAAGAGCTCACCTGACCAGCTCTCTCGAGTCTCGCAATCGCTGTACTAGTTCCATACCAACGTCCAGCTTCGTTTCGCCTATCCGAGGCCACCGGATACCTGCACGCGGGAACGCCCTCGTCGCGTGAACATGACGGAGCCAGCGCTTCTGCTCCCCGTGATCATTCGCTTTCGGGGCACAGAGCCGCGGCGCACGGGGCCTCGAGAGCTGACTCAATTGCTCCTCTCGCCCCCGAAAGCAGCAGACCGTACCAGTGTGGCTGGCGCATCTGCAGTCCCGCGCCAGCTGCTGTCGCGTCGACCCGTCTGCACAGACGGGCGCTACTCCTGTGTGTGATGGCACCGTACAGTACGTATACGTCAACCCGCGTACATTTCGCGCAGACGTGTCGCTCGCTCGCAGTGCCTGCGCCATCGCTTGCGCAGTGGAGAAAAGCGGCCGCCGCGACATGTTTGCGACCACACTCGCCCGCGTCTTTGCTCGCGTGGAAGAGACAGACAAAGAGGCGCTTTCGTGCACATCGGCGGGCGGATCTCCCGGCGGCAACCGACAGAGGGGGCAGCGACCGACCGACCGACCGACCGCGTGACGACGAGGTACCCGTTGGCAGTCGAAGTGCCCGTTCCACGCCCTTGTGTGGGCTTTTCTGGGCAGCCGTTTCACGGATAGGCGCTTGACGACCGACGCCGCTGCGTTTCGGGCGGAACCGGCACTTGCCAACACACTGTGCAGCAGTAGGAGTTGTTGTTGTTGTTGTTGTTGTTGTTGTTGTCGTCGCGCGGCGTCGGGGGTCAGGTACTTGTCGAAGATATTTGGACGTCACGTCGGACGCGCTACGTGTCATTTTGGTCTTGTGGCAAGTGGGCAACGAGGATGTCCACTACGACCGGCAACTCCTCGTCGACGCGGTGTGCGTTCTGCGGCGCTGTACGTTGTGGCTCTCCTCAGTCCATACGTCTCTCTGAGTCGTACGGTCTGTTGTTTCGTTGTCTCTCGTGGGTATTCGTTACTGCATTCTAACGAACGTCTGCTCTGCTCTGCTTTGCTCTCTCTTTATCTCTCTCTCTCTCTGTGTGTGTGTGTGTGCTGTTTAGAATGTCAGCAATGCGTCTGCGCGGATTCGCGTCGCGTTTGCAGCTCCGCCCGAGATGGACCGAGGAACTGGTGCCGACGTTAAGCCACTGAAGTGGCGGTTCTTGACCAGCAAAGGCCCGTGCGCCAAGTTCATGTGCGCCGCTTGTGCCGAGAAGCGAAAAGTGAACGTAAAGAAGGACCGCCAGCAGCCACAAGTACCTGCGAGTGACAAGTCGTGGAAACCTGAAGACACGAGGCACGACGATCGGTTACCCCCGTCGCTCCAGCGCGACGGCGCAATGACCTCGAGATTGCAACAGGCAGTGAAAGCAGAGCCTCGAGAGCCGAGTCATCACCACCCACAGCATTCTCGACATCATTGCGTGCGCGAGAGGGCTCAGGTGCAGCTCGACAAGCACGAGACGCACCATCCAGCGCTACGACGAGAGCGTCTGCACAGTCAACAGCACTCACATGAAGAACCGACGAACGATAGTGGAAGACGACGGGCGACGCATACGTCCGACTGCCAGCTCGAAGACAGTGGCGGTCGTCGAAACAGTGCTACCAGCAGGAAGTCCATAGCGCAGACGTGGCCTTCGAGTCCCGTGCCAGTGAGAGCTCCAAGTGCGGTCGCCCAGCGACGCGCGACGATGGAAGGAGCGACGTGTCGGCCGCGAAAGCCCAGCAGCGGGCAGTCGACTGACCCCCCGCGCGAGTCGGAGAAGAAGAAGAAGCGGCTCAGCTCGACCGCCGAGATCCTCGGCATGTCCCAGTCGATCAATTTGCCGCCCAATTACTTTGAAATGAGCTCGTCGTCGCCCAAGAGGTACGCTGCAGCCCCAGACCCTCTGGACGAAGACCGCGCGGGCCTGCACGGGCCCCAAACAGTGGACCTTTCCAAGCCGTGCGAAAACGAAGAAGAACGTCACCGACGACGCAGTGCGTCGTATGCCCATATGCTGTTGCGCATGCGACTGCACTATAACACGGTACAAGTGAATGGCAAAGCTGCTCGACCTGCGTCCGCTCCGCCACGTCGGATCCGATCGGAACGGACGCCTTCGGTCGCTCGTCGCAACGTCACGAGCGACACGATCACACGGGCGTCGACGACTTTTGTCATTGATCTCGGATACCTGCGCGCATACAAAGACGCGCGATAAGAGCCGCAAAGAAAATGGACCGAGCCAGCGAGTAGTGCGTCGAGTGGAGTGGCAGGAAACGACTGGTTGACGGCAGACGATTGGTGTCGTCGTGACAATGTCGCCGAGACGAGATGGAATTGCTGGGGCTTTTGGTGTGGGTTGTCGGGTGGTATTCATGTATTGCAATACGACGGGCGGTACGGCGGCAGTCGGTTGCACGGCATAATGGAGACTGCCAGCAGCAGGCAGGCAGGACTTTTGTCGAGGATGGCAGCCGCGGTGTCAAATACAGGACAGCTGCGATAGTGTACACAGCTTAGCGGCTGCTGCCGTCTGGAGAAGCCCAAGTGGTTGACATATCTGCAATTGTTTTATACTTTTTGAGCAAAACGTCGCCTCGACGTCCATGACGAATGCATCGTCGGATCGTCTGTGTTCCTCCTCTTCTAACAACAAATGGTCAAGCCGAAGCACGATGAGTTACAGCTGGGGTCTGTTCAACTGTAGCAGCTGGTGGACGGGTAAGCTAGTGGTCAGATTGCCGATCGTGCAATGCCGAGTAAGATCTCCTACTTGCTGTAGCGGTAAAGCCTCGACATTCCGCAGCCACGATTCACGATGCCATACCAATCCTGCCGCTTCCGAAACATGCGCACCGCTAACCAGCTGATCCAGAAAAATGAAGCACTTGACTACAGCATTTCTACTGCTTTCCAATGCCCTCTGGGATCATGACACTCAACCCCCTGCATTACAAAACCATGCCGCCTGTTTCCAACCTCTTCCTTTGACCACCACACCCTTCATCACAACCTCTATCGCTGCACTTGCTACTGCTGGTACCTACGAGACTCGCACGGATGTGGAGACAGCTGAACAGAAAGCCTCCAATGCAGAATGGCTTGTGTCAAGACGCTACGGAGTATTGCCAGGAGCTGAGAATGATTTACCAAATGGCTTGGCCGCAGCTATGGTCGAAAGTATAAGTCGAAGGGCTTGGTGTTCACTGTGCAGGCAACCGAGTTCGAGGTTCCCATGGTACATCAGGGGAAAAGAGACGAATGCTGCTGGTAGAAAGAGTCGACATGTACAAATCACACCCACGAGCGTACAGCTACCGCTGCAGGTTGTAAGATTGAAAAAGCAGTCCGAGTTATTGCAGCAGCGAAAGCAACATCTGTGGAGGAGTCGTGCTTGCCCCACAGGAGCAGAACATTCTTTACACCATAATTGACAGAGGGCCGGGAGTCAAGTGCTCCACAAACAGACAGGATCGTGCCCCAATGGCCACAAGAAGCGGTGCAGTAGAGCACGTGACTTCGTCACGAATGTATCATCAGCAGCTGAGTAGGTCGAGCTGCGAGTCAAGAGCATTCAACAACGGCGCTTTGCAGCTTGCCATCCGCCAGGACGCCGCCGACGAACATGCCCTAGCTCCAGTCATTAGACGGTACGGTCGACCGACGTATCTTCAGTACGACAGGATGTAGTCGAATACGGCCTCGTACATTGTCTACTGAGTTTGTCGTCCCCGACTTTTGTCAACATGAGCTCAAGGAACATACAACAGTAAATGCGCACACCGGACGACCTGATACACAACGCGTTGTGTCTTGCTAAGGCGCAGTGTCTCCTGTGCTCCTACGCATTAGTCACGTTGTCCTGCTACCGGCACGCAGCGTGTTTCTGCCTAGCCGATCCTCGAAAGTACGACCAATAGAGCCCGTTTTGTGTGCAGTCAGTCGTACAGTTGTCAGCTTTATCGCCTGGCGCGATCGTCGCACGCGCACCACTGACACACCCGGTATTTGTACGATGGCGATCGGTCGATCAGCCAATCGGTCGATCGAAACAGCATCTGTCCGCTCCGGTCGACCAATAGCAGCACCAGCAGCAGCAGTAATCGTCCCAGCTGCTATCGAAGAACGTTCTTCTGCCCTGCGCTTACCCCGTGCGTCCGTCGGCGATCACGCGCGACGCGCGGACCGTCCGACTCTCTCGTGGCGCTGTCACTGATCCAACGGGACTTTCAGCCGCTCCGTGGGAAAGAATCCGATGGCCTCCGGCGCTCACTCTCTGGTCGCACTGCTGCCTCCTGGCGGCTGCTCGGACTGTACCGTGTCGGCGGTCGTCGACAGCCTCGAAAAATCACGAGCCGACCGGCTGTGGTCGGCCGCCCAGTCGCTGCCTCCCCCTCTTCGTCTCGCCCAACGAACGCTCTCCTGCCCGTGGGCAGAATCGTAGCGCGTCGCTCGACCATAGCGGACGGCGGACAGGTGCCCCCCCTCTGTTGCCACGCGACCGGACCTACTGCACGCCCAATGGTCAACTGCAAAGCGAGCATGCGGTCGCCTCGAAAGTCGGCGACGCAAGAGATCTGTTGCTACTGCAGAGAGGTGCGTGGGCGCGCAACTTGGTTGGGCCTTTGCGCGTTTTTGGGCCCCCTTGCGTCCGTTCCCGAACTGACCTGTAGCTCCCTCGCGTTCGCGTGTTGTGTATCGTTTTCTTTGGGTTGCGTAGCATGTCTGTGACGAGTGCTTCCAGATCGCACTGCAGCGCACGTTTATGCGGCCAGGTGAGCTCGAGACCAAGCTCCGCCATCAACATGCGTGCTCGTCGTGTGTTCGGTTGCATCCTGAAGCAGACGTACTGAAAGCGGGACCACACTCGCGTCGACCGCAGCACCTTCCTCCTCCTCGTCGTCGTCTGTTTCGATGGGAGTGCACCTCGAAGCTGTGCGTGCCGGCGGAAGACCACCACGTGGACCAGTACTCGGCAGCTGATGTTGGCAGGGCGTCAAGCAGGACACGACAAACGCCAGGGCAAGTTGACGCTGCTTTGGAGATTCGCCACCGTCGCCACACATTGGCAATCGGCTTGCAACCGCGATCGAACGATGCTACGAAACCACTGTCGAAGCCGACGAGGGCTCAACGGCAGCTCGATGATAGTGCTCTGCAGCTGCAATCTGCTCGAACACAGGCTCACGTGAGTGCACTGCGTACTATGAAAAGACTGCAACAACTCGAAGCGCAATCGTCCGACTTGTGTGATTTCACGCGATCGACTGCGCAAATGGTTATGCGAAACAGTGTCGAGAAGGCAATGGGCACGGACGGTAAGTCGATGTCGTGTGACTTTAGGGGCACCGAGCCTGTCATGACTATGCCGAGTAGATCAAAAGCGACAAAGCATTCGACAGGCGATTCAGGACGAGCCAAGTATACGAATGATGCACCACTTGCGCCAGCGAGACGAGGTCGACGCGCTTCGGTGGACTGCTCCAGCAACACTGCTGTTCCTCCATTCGCGTCCAAGCACATCGGTGTTGTTGATGCCGGGCTTGCATTGGTCCAACCGCGGAACGATTTTGCGGCGAAGACTGTCAAGAAACAGGTGCATCTACCACAAACGTTGGAAGGCATCGCGAGTGCAGATAGAAACAATTGTTACACGAGCAAAAAGTATGATGCTCCACCGATTGATTGCACTCGCTTCACCGGGAATCGTCGAATAGGCGATCGTCGATACACGATGACCGATGCGTCGATCAAGAACTCGAAAGTCTCGCGGCATGGGAATCAAGACAATGGGGTCGGCGAAAGTGGCAGTCGAGAACACGATCGACTAAGGCACGGGAACAAGGTCAAGCTCACTGACTTTCATTTGTCCAAGCTGACGGTGCAAGAACCGACGCACAGAAACGAAGGTCCGTCAGGTGCTGCCAAGTATGGGTCGCGCAGCAGGAGAGAAGGAACGAGCATGGCGAAACCTGTTGCAGCTGCACGAGCAGCATACGGATCAAATCGCTCCAAGAGCGAACTGTGCGACTTGACATATCTGGATGCGTTCAAGACTTACACCTTGTAAGAACGAGTTACACGTGCAAGGCGAGAAAGAGGCCTCGGTCTTGCATGGTATCTACTCAACCCAGGTGCCATTTCGCCGATCTGGTAGAAGTTTGGTGGTATATGTCAGGTAATCATTTCCATCATCAGCCATGAAGCGACAGCTATCTCTGCAGCGTGCATGAAGCGCTCCGATGCCTTCTGCATACAGCCTGTTACTTTCTAACGATAGTATCGTTTCTGTAGTTTGGGGCCAGAGCAGCATGCGTTATTTTGTCATCGAGCTCAGCTGATTACATGCAGTTCATATGTGTTGTCCGTTTCAGTGGGACTCGGCAATTTGTTCGCAGGCGCTGACGTCCATTGGTAAGTAAACAAAATCCGACGGAAAATCTACACACACGGCCGTTGCTGCGTATCTCGTATACTTCACGACGACGCTCTTTCATGCGTGAGCCCAAACAGCTTTGTCATCGAGTGTACAAACTGACACTTGTAGAAGTAGTGCGATAGCATCAAAGACTCTTGAGATGCCGTTGCCAGTCTGACTGCATTTCACTTCATCGTCACGTATGCTTGAACACAATTGACGATGTTGGGATATCCATGTGTACGCGATCACGTCTTGATACGCGATCAATCGATCGTCACACGTCACTGCTTTAGGTGCCTACAACGCCACCTAAAAAGTTGCAGTCATCAGTAACGGCCATGAAGACCGTATGCCAAGCGAAAGAAAGGCGTACGATGAGATTGTAGCCGCCTGACGGAATCCACATTTGGCTGGACAAGTAACGACTCGATACCATCCTTCTCTCTGCAAAGCTGCTTCACATTGACCATAACCTGCTCGCCCTTATGTATGTGTATATAGTCCACCGGCTGTGTCTATCATATACAGCTTCAGTTTGCACGGCGCCGGTCCCACCCAGTTCAACTGCTTCAAGCAAACAAACATCGTATCGATCCGCACAAGATAGTGTCTATGAAAAAGGCCATGTCGGTCCGTATGAAATCATCGCTGAGCATAGGAATCCCCTAACTTTCGTCGAGTTTTATCCGTATATTCTCCTCATCCACTGCACGTGGTGTCCATTTCCCCAATTATATCCAATCCCGTCATCGATACGTCGCAACCCAACCCCGATCGATGATCATCCGTGCCGTAAGCGACAGCGACAGCGACGACGAGCTCTATAGCGCTCGTGCGGGCGCTGCTGCGTCTTCTCGCTCCGTTTTCGATGTCCCAGATGCTGCCGCGGCCTCTACAGCATCCACCTCTATCCGTTGTGCGTGGTTGGCGGCGTGTGGAGCAGCAGTTGTACTGCTACTCGTCGACGTCGCAGCTCTTTTGACCCCATCGTCGGACGGTCTTTTTGCACTGCTTCCTGTGGCTGTATCATTGGTATTGCACCAAGAACCGTTTGCCGTATCGCTTGACGCATCCATACTGAACCAATGTGTCGGTCTGGTGCTTGTTGGAGCTTGGATACTCTCGAGAGAACAAAGTTTTGCTACTACTAGCGCTTCTACTAGTACTGCTGCTGGTGCTTCTGCTATGAACAGAACGACGCATTGGTGGGGAAGTGCTCGCTATGGTGTGTGGACGGCTGGAGCACTTTTGTGTTTTGGCCATGTGGTGTCGTGTCTCTATGTGCTGTTCGCGTTGCTCGAGAGCAATGGAGACCACGTCAAGTTTTGGCTCGGACAGAGACGAGCGAAAGCAAAACGCCAGTCGAAGCCATACGGAAGAGCGTAAAGATGTGAGAAGAAACAAAGTGGATGTACGCAGGTGCTTCGTTTTACAAGGGTAGGCAAGCGTGAATGCAGTTGGCATGACAGTCCG
This sequence comes from Hyaloperonospora brassicae, assembly GCA_947650285.1. Classification (NCBI taxonomy): domain Eukaryota; phylum Oomycota; class Peronosporomycetes; order Peronosporales; family Peronosporaceae; genus Hyaloperonospora; species Hyaloperonospora brassicae. The sequence continues at coordinate 118,560 of CANTFL010000155.1, forward strand.
GTCGAGATGTTGTTGATGGAGGTGTTGTGTGCATCGGATTGACTGGTTGAAGAGAACTTGTGGATAGAAATGTGTGTGAGTTTGATCAAGGGAGTAGCTGTACTGGACTCGGGGCGACATGTAGCGACGCGTTGGTGTGACGGTCGTCTTTCAGCAAGAATAGGTTCGACTATGATAGAGATGCTAGAATTTTGGCGTGGGTCAACGCGTCCTGGATGATGATGCTCCGCGTCGGCACCTTGCTTTCAGTGTAAAGAGTACGTGTGTGGATGAGTTCTCACCTAGGCGTCTTGTCGAGAAACGAGAGCTGCGATCAGACTGACAACCAAACAGTCCTAAATGTGTACTTATCTGCAAGCGATCGGAGGTGCAAGACATATTGAGTTTAAGCCTTGGATACACAATGATCGTGTAGCCGTTTTTGTGATGGTCAAAAGCCAGCCTTTTATCGATGTCAGAGCATGGATCGCCAGGTTGAAGCATCGACTGAGTGCATGCGCTTCAAGACGACGATTGCCAGACTCAATTGACACCCTTTGTAAGATGTGTACAGCTTTTCCTCTTTCGTGGTGGAAATCAAATGCCCGCTGCATGACATAGGTATGCTGCATTTGGTCAGACAAGGACATATCAGCGAGTGGCAAGACACAATGCACCGACCACGATATGCGTACAACACTGGTGGTAACCGAATAGTGGACTTGTAAAACGCCATGTCAATGGGAGAGTGATCAAGACAAACGAGTCCATCCTACCGTAGACGACCTCGCATTGATTTTGTGACACACTGTAGCTATATGTAACTTGACATTGAGTGTGTCCTGCCGTGCAGAAGCACGCACAAGAAGCTGTGTATTTATGTCATTACAACTAGCATCAACTCGTTAAGACTGCTAAATGACTGAACATGTTGTCAACTTTACAGAATTCGTTGTATCACAACAACACCACTAGTACAGATAACTTATATCCGTTATCATCAGCAGCGCTCTTGTGCTCGAACCTGTCAAACGCCTATATACGCAACGCCGAAGCCTAAAACACACAGTCATGGGGCAAGCTCGTCACCACTGCAGTCCCATGCTGTCGCTCGCAGCGCTCGGCATACGTCAAAGAAGCACGTCAGCTAGCTACTCTCAAGCATGAGTGGGTCAAAGGCAAGTGGCGCTTGTCAGACTAGATGCCTGATCGTGCCAGCATGAAAGAGTCCAGATGGATCGCCGAAGTCAGGACGACGCGGCGAAAGAAGTGCATCCAGTTCATAGTCGACAAACTTTGTGCAGACGCAGATTTTCATCGTAGACTGCAATGGAAAGACAAGGGATTGCGCGATTGGAGGTCTGCAATAGCACGAAACAGATGACGAAAGCCAACAATCGACAGGAAGCGAGCAGCAGCAAATCTTGTAGTGGCGGTGGCAGTAGATGGATAGCCTCATGCATTACAAGCTCGACGAGGGTACGATAGTCTTAACATATTGTCGCATGGATTCGCTCTAGTTGATCGAAGACTGAGCCCAAAAGGCGCGACGGCATGCGACGTGTGCAGACACAACAAACGTATGCAAACGAAATCGAACCGTCGGTGACGTCGCAACGGCAGACCGACCGACCGACCGACCGGCGGACGGACAGTCGACACCTGCCAGAACGGGACGTGCGACATTTAGAAAGGGCGACACTCTGTACCGCACCTGCCAAAAGTGCGCAGCCATCTGGCGGCATGTAAGACTTCCCCTATCCCTAAGGTCCATTTTTGTGTTCCGTGGTACAAAGTGTACATCCCGTGCGTCCCGTTTGTGACGCAAGTCTTGGTCACGACGTTGAAAGGGAGAGAAAGGGATAGAGAGAGAGAGAGAGCGATAGAGCGTGAGCGATAGAGCGAGGGGGACGCGATAATTAAACGGCCACCCGACCAAGTACGACCCGCCACCTGCAGCACTGCTCTCTCCGCCCACCTCCTCCTCCTCCTCCATCTCGTCCTCCTCCTCCATCTCGTCCTCTTCTCATTACCGCTGCTGCAGCAATGGAGACGGAATGCAAGACATTGTGGATGGGCGACATCCAAATGCATTGGGACGAAGCGTTCATTGCCTCACTCTTCGCTGCGGCCGGTACGTCATGACCATACATCGCACTTGTTGTCACAACGTGACAACAACGACAGGACGATGTCGTTGCTGCAACAAGTCGCGTTTTGCACTTCTGTATTGCTATATATACATATATCTATATCTATATGTGTCTACTTGTTTGCTAATCTTCGCTTATTTTTATCTCTCTCTCTCTCTCTTAATTGCTTCTACCTTTATTTTTGTGCTCGTGCTTGGTGCAATTGTTCCATTTTCGATATGCAGCAGAACAGCCGGTAATCAAGCTCATTCGTGACAAGGCGACGGGATACCCTGCAGGTTATGGGTTCCTGGAGTTTCCGACCCAACGGGGAGCGCAGCAAGTGCTGGAAATGTTCAACGGACAGCTCATTCGTACGGACTGATAGTTGTTGACGAGGAAGCATTGCGTGATGCGTGTTGTCAATTTGTGTTTGCCCAACATGTTGCATCCTGTCTCGTTGCTCACCTGTTCGTGCTGTGGTACTGTCTGTAGCCAACACAGTGCATCGGTTCCGCATGAACTGGGGCGCAGGTGGCCGTCGCATTGAAACGTCCGACGACCACTCGATCTTTGTCGGTGACTTGGCTCCGGACGTCAGTGACGAAGTGCTGCTGAGCACGTTCAACGCTCGATTTACAAGTGTGCGGGGTGCCAAAGTGGTCATTGACCCTGTGACGCGCATGTCCAAGGGATTTGGATTTGTGCGCTTTGGCAGCAAAGAAGAAGCAGATCAGGCTCTGCAGACCATGAATGGCGTCTTTTGCTCGTCACGTCCGATGCGAGTCAGTGTGGCTACGGAGAGAAGCAAAGCGCGACAGCAGATTGCCTTTAGCGCGGGGGAGTCGGACGAAGGTGCCAATACCACAGTGTTTGTCGGTGGCTTGGACCCGTCAGCAACGGAAGATGAGCTACGTGCGCGGTTTGGTGTCTTGGGGGAAATTGTGTCGGTGAAAGTGCCGCCTGGACGTGGATGCGGGTTTGTGCAGTACACGACCAAAGAGGCGGCAGAGATGGCGATTTCGCAGATGAATGGCGCAGTCATTAGCAACGTCAAGGTGCGATGTGCTTGGGGTCGATCGGCAGCTGCACGCGCTACTACTACCCACACCAACTACTACGCCCAGCAATATGGTCAGTACCAAACGGGATACCAGGTGGGTGCTTTTTGTGTGTGATTCAAGGACGTTGTCTATGTTGGTAGTGCTTGTTGCTGAATGACGGTGTTGCTGATGCATGGGTAGAATTATTACGGCTACAATGCTGCATATACGTATCCGCAGTACCAGCAAAGTGTTGCTGGCTATGGCTACGGTGCATATGGACAGTACGGGTTGCAGAGCACACAGCCTCAACTAGACTATCAACAACAACATCAACAGCAGCAGCAGCAGCAGCCGCAGATCGCAATGGGCGGTCACCAGGGACATCGTAGTGGCTATGGTAGCCAGCAGCGACTATCGCAAGACCAGCCGCTCGATTTCACCCGACCTGACGACATTGAAGCCATGAATCGTCGCTACGCCTCCCAGCGTGCGTATCAGGTAAGCGTTGCTGCCGGTCTAAAGCACCACTCTCTACTGAAGCTATGGTCGGTTGGTTGCTGATTGGTAATGTGCCGCTTGTGCTCTTGCGATTGCTTGCCGCCTAGACTATTCCCCCGGGATCGAATGCGTCGTATACGCCAATGACGGCTGACGTCGCTAATGGGACCGCGATGGCAGGTTCAATGTAGTAGTGATCGAGTGGGACCGCGTGGAAGTGGAAATTAGTCGCAGGCGATAGGAGTGAGTCCTGAGTGGAGTGAAAAGAGAGCAGGTGAGGAGGTGACGGGAGGTATCGACAGATGCGGGACGGCAGCGCAAGGAGCGGACAAGAGCAGGTGGCGATCGTGCAAGAAGGGTTGGAAAACAAGTAGCGAGCAAGCAGAATTGACAATTATTGGCACGACATTGGCGGGCGTGAAACGCTGATGAGGAGATTTTGTTTTTCGTGCATTCCGCGTCTCCTTGCTTCATCTAGACTGTACAATGGCACGTGAGTTGAGATGGACGTTTCGTTGTTCGTCTGCAGTCTACATACATCACCTTTTTGCAAGCTTGCAACATTTTCGTCAAACTGTTTGATTCCATCAACGTCAAACTGTCTGGCTCCGTCGACGTCAAAGTGTCTGACTCAAGCAAGGTCAAGCTGTCTGACGCAATCTAGGTTTATAGGTCAGCACACAATGCTAGTCAGTGTTGGCTCTAGCAGGATCTTTGCTAATTGCTTCTGGGTTGTATCTCAATACACCAAACACTGTCATATGGCATAGCTAGTTTCTATCACATCGCTTTCCTGCTCCGGTTGTACAGCTCGTCAGCTCACAATCAATGTCTAAACACGACTTCAGAAATCAGCAGTAGCTGCGTAATCTCGCCGTTTTACGGGGATGCTTTACCAAAAGCTCGAGGATACAACTGCATCTTGATTGCGCTCCGTTTGACTCGTGGCGCTGTTCACAAGACAGTGGCTCATGTCCATGTATCGCAAAAAAATAACAAGAGCACTGTATGGACGCTACATTTACTACACTGTTCCAGCGCGATCACCGATAAGCAACCAGGTATTGCATGATTGTAACATACTGACTTTGAATGTACAACTACGGCCTTGCTTGTCACGGTCATAGCTGTAAAAACGGTATCGAGGAACTCGCACCGCACAGCCCGAATTTGAATAAGCTTGCACTATGCCAACGATGATTCGGATAAATCGGCCGACATGAGCTTAGCAGTTGTCGTGTATCTGAAAGCTGTCTACATTTCGTAGCAGTCTTGCGTTGCTTCAGGTCATCCAGACCTGAGGAATATCTGTGCGAAAAAAACATTGTTGTACCGAATGTCCTGTGCGTATTTAGAGCAAATGCTGGGACAACACACATGTCACAAAAACGCTCAAGAAAGCTCAAACTTGCATACTTCCACATTTGCACGCTGTTCCCTAGGAGAAGTTGACCGCTATCTAGGTCTTCCCGTCGTTCGGTGGGAAGTTTCGAGTCCTTGGCCTGACCTTAAAATAGGGCAGCGCACTTACATTTATACACTGATAAGAAAGGCTTTAGCTTGCCACATCCATCAGCATCTACAGTCAGCAATGTGCTGATCCGGAACCCGCACAGGACGTCAACGCTTGCGGCGTCCATCTACACAACAAGATGACAGAAATGGCCGCGAATGTCACGACAAAAAATGCATGCGTACGTCACAGCCGACATGTACGCATGAGAACGACTCTGCTCATTGCGGGGCTGACCTATACATGCAAAACAAAGTCTAGCAAACGCATGATTCGTTGACACCGTGACTCCCGGCATGTACACCTCTTGGTGGATAGGATCCAACGGCCCTGACTGATCTGCAGATTGGCTTCTTTACGTTGTCGACTTACAGTTGCAACACCAAAGTACGCTTGCGTCATACCGTAAAGCTTTCTTGCTCACTTGAGCACCAAAATCCATGCGAAAATTGAGAGATTCTTACGGCTCGTGCTACAACATTCTATCCATACATTGTTTGACGAGTTCAGTGCTCTTTTCCAGAAAAGCTGAGCAATATCCTGTGCGTCGGATGAGGTATAAAACTCGAGATGTCAGCGATGAGCTAGCAATGATTGAAGAGGCATGCTGATGCTAACGAAGCAAGTCAAAAGCTCGCCTAAAAATGGAGTGAGCCTGTTACATGTAATTAACACCAGATTGGTTCAGCTAAAATAGATTACAATTAATAATATTCGCCAATATGTACCTTGTAACGGAAATTTTGAAGGAATTGTCAAAGATTATATCCATTACCGCACCTCAAATTAATGAATATAGACCATTATTTCTACCTACTAAATTGTCAGCTACACGCTTCTTGCAGCAACTGGTGGTTTAGTCGTTTGGTATAATAGTCTAAATTGACTTATAAAAATATTAAAAAGGTGACCACTTTTACGCACCACTCACCCTCCGATTTAAATATTGTAATTGGAGACTTATCGAAGTAAAAATGAACGCTAATACTGTTCTCGCTCGCGTTAGAACGAACCCTCCTTTTTGTTGCACAGAGTTTGACATTTGAAAAACCACTTACATCAGCATGGATCTTTTGCTACACAATCATGGTTTTTGCAGCCCCTCGACAAGCGATTATGTTTGTAGCACCATCAATCGGGTAAATAATGAGGCGCATTCAAGAAGTATTTGAAGACGGAATCTCGTACAGGCAGCGAGTTTTCCTTGACCATCTAGATGTGCCACCGGCAGCGGAGGTCCTTAATCCATCTATACAGCATGACCGCAAGAACCCTGTTATCGCTCTTGTGTATCGTCCATTGGATTACCAATCGCGGAGTTCGGCTTAGCAGGATCCATTGCAGTTTGAAAGATTGGAGAAATCTTTGCGGCCTGTACGTCGATGCGGTAATTGCGGAGAAAAAGGAAACAACAGAAAAATATGCCGTCAACCTTTTTCGGGTCCGGCAGTGACTCCATTGGCAACTTTTATGTAATCCTGGTGCTGAGGATGAATGGGAGCACTTCTCTAACGCACCATATATAAATGGGTAGTACTAGGATATGGTGGCGCTTGCGGAGAGTCGACCATAATATAGTAAGAACTAAAAAGCGTTTGAATACATGTCTACTGTCATATTTTTACAATTTCGCGTGATATTCTTGCGATTTGTTGAATTTCTTTGTACTGATTTGCATTAGACCAATTTCAGCGCGAGACAGAGTATGCAATTTTTTAAATGGAGGGTGAGTGGTGCTTAGCGAAAAGTGAGTGGTGAATATAGCGGCTTCCTATATAAAATGCTAGCAATCATTATAATATTTGCACTGGCACAATTTGTGCCAAGGTCAGACTAGAGGCTCCTTACGTTACAAATATGGTCAGTAGGTTTACGTGAGGTGCCGAACACCTGACTTTTGCTAAACCTTCGAACAAGGTTTGATCCTGTTGACATCCAGCTGATCCGAATCCAGACTGCTGCCTACGCAAGCCCAAAGCTGACGCTACGTTCGATCCTTCGCATCCATCCCCCGCCCAACCTGCACGTAGTTTGTGATCATTACTTCTACGCCTCATCTTATCGTGGAAGTCGCGTGGCGACTTCTCCGCCTGGCTTGAGCACGCTATCGCCATCTGTGACAACTTCAGAGCAAGATATCGTAGATAACCGTGGTAGAATATCAGCACTTGCTGGACACATCCTTCGTAACGTGACACGCGTACTCGTCCGAATCGAGTGCAAGCTATATAGACGCCCTCGTCGTATGTTAGCAGTAAGTTCATTGTCAGCGATGGGCTCAAATCTCGCCCCCGTCGAGAGCTGATTTGGCCTCGAAAGGAGCGAGAAGCGTTGTGGTGCAATACACTCCGTCATCGACCGCGAGCGCATAATGAAAGACCTGCGTCCCGAATACTAAGCCCAGACGTGCACACCCTCTAAACAGCAGATGTCCATCGACACGCACACGCCACATGAACAAGTAATATCTCATCGATTCTCGCAGTCTAAACTGACGACCTGTTCAGTTGGTACCACACTGTCCTTTGTTTCTTGTATACAGTCTCCATTGCACATGTTGAAGTACGCTGTCGTCACTCCACTAAAGTATCTCTTGACCCACCAGCAGCGCCTTTTCGTCGTCACAATCAATTTCTATCGTTGTCAGTCCCCGCCAATGTTCCGGCAAGTGGCTCGCACCCACGTCGCTCGACTTGAGCGACGAACGATCGCTAGCTATACAGAGCAGTACCGACGCAGCCTCGACACGCCCGAAGCGTTTTGGGCCGAAGCCGCTCAAGAGCTAACGTGGTTCAAGCCGTGGACGCAAGTGCTCGAGTCGTACGTAGCACGTGTCCGACTTGACCTCTCTTACGATATAGTATCTAAACACGACGCCCTCCACGACGATCGAATCTAAAGGACTTACACTCGTCACTTGTGTACAGCACACGTGGCCCGTCCGCGCGATGGTTTGTGGGGGGAGAGATGAACACGTGCTACAATGCACTTGATGTGCACGTAAACAATGGGCGGGGCGACGTCGTCGCATTGCACTACGACTGTCCACTGACCGATACCAAGACGACAAGGACGTTCAGTCAGCTCCTACAAGAAGGTCATCGTTTTCCCTGTGTCCAAAGCATTCGATCGATCGATAGATCTGCATGTATCGTCGATACACACGATGTTGACTCGGGCCGATCTGACGTACTGTGTTTGTTCGTTACTTGTAGTGTCCACGTTTGCTGGTGGACTGCAAAAGCTTGGCGTCGAGAAAGGTGACCGTGTCGTCATCTACATGCCGGCAGTTCTCGAGACGACAGTGGCAATGCTCGCGTGCGCGCGGCTTGGAGCTGTTCACTCGGTCGTGTTTGGCGGGTTTGCTACCTTGGAGCTTGCTGCGCGGATCGAAGACGCAAGCCCTAAGCTGATCATCTCGGCGAGTTGTGGTGTCGAGCCCAAGGGGATTGTCGACTACGGACCGCTGCTGAATGGAGCGCTGAAGCGATCAAAGTGGAAGCCGAGTCACGTTGTCATGCTACAGCGCGATCTGTGTCCGTTCGAGACGGCAAAGGGACGTGATATTGACTGGAGGGATGTCATGGCGATGGGAGGTCCCATCGATGCGAGACCGGTGCTTGCGACGGACCCGCTCTATTTGTTGTACACGTCAGGCACAACCGGCCGTCCAAAGGGTGTGGTTCGTGATAATGGCGGCCACGCGGTTGCCCTCAAATGGGCCATGCGCAATGTTTTCGATATCGCACCGGACGATACGTTCTTTGCCGCTTCGGATATGGGCTGGACGGTTGGTCACTCGCTCGGTGTCTATGGTCCTCTTGTACATGGATGCACGGTAGGATCATCCTGTGTATCGGCTTGACCAGTGCTTGCACGTTATTGACTCGTGATCTGTTTTTTGCAGTCGATTCTGTACGCAGGCAAGCCAGTTAGAACGCCTGACGCGAGTGCATATTGGCGTTTGATCACGGAATACGGCATCAAGTCGATGTTCACGGCACCTACTGCATTGCGGGCGATTCGTAGAGAAGATCCAGAAGGGTTGCTGATCAAGCACCTGAGAGAGGACATCCGAAAGACGTTGAAGTAAGTGGCGCACTTCGATGGTGGACGTCATTCAATTGAGGACCAACACGTCGTCGATTGCTGTGTGCAGAACGATCTTCGTGGCAGGGGAGCGCGGTGACCCCAAGACCTTCAGCTTTTTCTCACAGCAACTTGGCGTGCCTCTCATTGACCACTGGTATGTTGTCATCTTGTGACATGTCCTGTGTACGATCTTCACGCTTGTACGGGTAATGTCCAGGTGGCAAACGGAAACGGGATGGCCCATCACTGCGCCGTGTCTTGGGATGCAAAATGATGACAAAAGTGAAGAAGGGTACCCACGCATCAAAGAGGGTTCGGTTGGTAGGCCAGTGCCAGGGTGGGATGTCCGGCTACTAACAGTCGCCAGTGAAATAAATGACGACGAGCATCGCGACTACAGCGACAAAAATGCGGAACAAGATGCTGAGCTTGTGGTTAAACTGCCTCTTCCTCCAGGCAAGACCTTACAAGTGTGAACGAGGCTGTGAGTGCCTCTTACGTGAATGTTCTCTCTTCTGCTCAGGTGCTTTGATTGCCTTGCACAACAACCCAGACGATTTCGACGCCAAGTATTTCAAGCGATTCCCCGGCTACTACCACACTGGAGATACTGGGCGCATTGATGAAGAAGGTTTTGTCTACGTAAGTGAACTGCATGAGCTACTCTGCGCCCGTTGCATTCTGTACTCACTGTAAACGAATCGTGGGTGCTAACTTATTGCCAGGTCATGTCACGAACGGATGACGTCATAAACGTTGCAGGACACCGTATCACTACGGGATCGATTGAGAAAGTCATCATCGAGATCCCGGAAGTTGTCGAGTGTGCCGTGGTGCGTGCGAGTGATAGTTGAATGCAACAAGTCGTGCTTGTTGTAATTCGATTATTTTCTTTTCGGATGCAGTTTGGCGTCGTCGATACGCTCAAGGGACACGTCCCGCTCGCTCTTTTGGTAATTGATGAGAGGACCGATCGATCCAACGAAGAGGCACGTGCTTCTACGAAATGCTGCTATTCGAGCGACACATGTTGCAGTTAACGTATCTGATCCTCGCTATGCATTTATTGCTTGACTGCAGATCATTCAGCAGGTAATAAGCGACGTGCGTGAGCAGATGGGCAGCTTTGTGTGCCTGAAAAGTGTCGGCCTAGTCGACGCGCTTCCAAAAACAAGGTCTGGTAAGGTCATGCGCGCTACTATGCAAGCTATTGCTGACTCGACTCCGTTTCGCGTACCGGCTACCATCGACAATTTTGCGGCACTGGACGGTATTCGCTCGGTACTCGAAAAGCTAGGCTACGCTTCGTCGAATTCTGTCATTACAGGCAAGTAGGATTGTGTGAGAGTGTACGCACTTGAACATGCAGAAGTGATCGAGCGCAAATGCGCTTCGGTGTACTCTACATCGTCATTGTGCTTGCGACAGAAGTTCCTCGAGTCGTAGTCCAAACGGTGATTTCGATCTGATGTCACCGCAGAGCAAGTGATCGAAAACGATCGACCGTTCTGGTTGTTTGTTTAGAAAAGGACTAGTTAGCAGACATTCGCTCAAGGATCCTCATTGTGGACCGTATGTGATGGATGAAAGATGACACAGCACAGCGTCGAGGAAGCGATTTGATGCTAGAGCACAGAGGAAGTAAGGAACTAATGTTTTGGTAGAAATGCATATGTGCAGCTGCCCCCCCCTCCTCTTCAGTTTGCATTTTCGGGCGACTCAATTTGCCGCTAGTGGTTTAGGAGCGATTATGTACAGCACGTTCAGCGAACAAATGTTCTACCGCGAGACTAGTCCTGGTCATGCGGCGAGCTTTTAGTACAATCTGAACCAGCTTTGCCGGAGACTGTGTTTGAGACACTGGAGAAGCGGCTTCTTTTCCCTATTTCCAACTGTGCAAATATTTGACCAAACATAGTGGTATGTACCTTCCTGTAGCGTCTGTGCAATTCTGGCAAAAAAAGTAATCGATGATGGCTGCGCACGTTCTACTTGGGTACAAGGCCCGTACACAGCAGTCTGTGGCCGATGTCTAGTGAGCCATTGATCAAAGTGATGCGAGCACAAGATACGTGCATGATGATTTACGAAATGTCGAAACGATCTCACAAGATGTATAGCAAGCCTGATCAGCGGCAATCGCCAGGCTGCTTGCTTAGTCGATCTGATTCGGCAAAGTCTGTACCAGAGTACTAAAAGCAACGATACATTGGTCGGCAACACAACGATGGCTGCGGCTGCGCATGATCAAATGGGCGGTCATCTCGCCATATCAGGCTATGCAAGGAAGTATGATACAACGCGACGCGGGCCTGTTTATGCCGAGACGGTGTATAGATTGATCTACTAAACGCGCTTGTCGTGACTACTGGACAAGTTTGTAGGGCTTTAGGTCATTACAAACATACTCAGTGTTTCGCTATCCTTTCCCTCGCGACTCCTTGTGAATGTCCCCTTAGCCCACTTTTTGCCTTGCTCAAATGGTCCAAAAAAAGACCAAGGAGAAGAGCCAGTCTTGTGATGCGTGCATACGTGCATACATTTACCAACTTGTGTGCTTTCACACAAGGATATATACGACAAATCGATCGCATTTCTTGCAACAAAACAAAAGGCCATCATTGACTGCGATAAATGTGGACACAAGCTGAACGAGAATCATCACTCGTTGCCTTAAGCGATTACGTACTATACCGTAATCGCTGAGATGAGATTACTGGTGTCCGACGACCAATATCGCCGTAGTAATGATCACTCCACTGAATCGTCGCAGCGACAATCATGCAACACATCGTACACTCCACACCCTGTCACGCGTCCAGCTTGAGTTCGGAATACGGTTCAGCCAACGTAGTTGATTGACTTTGATCCTCTTTGATGAAATACTGAGTAGCAGCGTTGGTTGGCGATGCGTGATAATGTAACGGGGCAGCCCGTTACATGGAATTGTCACTTTAAGAAAAGTGACAATAAAGAATATGAAGTTGAATATTCTTTAAACAATATCACCGAAGCGGTGATATTGAAGGGTCGACCAAAGAGTCTGTTCATTGGTTGATATCTTGATGATATCAACCCACCAATCGCCGCAAGACGCGCGCAATGAGTGGTGACGAGACGTCACCATACACTCAGTTAGATTAGCATAATTAAGTTAAGTCAAACAAAGAGACAGTAGTTAAAAGACTTAATTATATTAATATAACAGTTCTGCTTTTACCCTACCTACGCTTCCTCGCTTGCCTTGTGTACGTCTGTCGGGGCACCGATACCCTTGCGTTAAGTTCACGCAAGGGTGTGCCCCGTTACAGATAATGCATCCCAGCAATGTATCAGTGACAAAACGCTTTTGTCGGACTGCTACAAACTCGTTGCATACGTATGCGTTCACGCACTTGTACAGTCGAAGAAGGTGACGCAAGTACAGTTAAGGGCTACATCATTGTAGTGGTGCCCAATCACTCGCTCACTAGAAGGTCATCCCATGCGCCGTGCCGAAAACATGCGATCGCACGCGGATTGGTGTGACAAAAGGGCTGAGTGCTGTATTCTCTTAGCGAGTTGTTTCTACATTCGCTGGACATGTCGGCAATATCGACACATGCAGTGTCGGTGTATGATTTTCCTATGCCCGTCCGTCGCGGATAAAAACATGGCAACATTCTGATCGAATGCTGCAGCGCTATCGGTTGCATCCGCCTGGATGCATGCCTTCAGACGGCAGTAGATGGCAAGTATGGAGGACGAGAATGTACGAAGTATATTCCCATCCTGGTGCACACAAGACCCGCCTAGAGGGCACTAAAGAGAACATCCGTGATGCGTGCTTTCCGCTATGAGTCTGCCACCGCCCATTGTCCAACGTTGTCGCCGCCTTATGTATCGGGTCAGATTGTGTACATGTATTGCCAGACCCACTATTTTGTACGTCCGTTGATGTTAGCAAACGCCGCGTACCCTGCCCGTGCTTATACTTATATTACTCTATTGACACTTTGAGTGCAACGATGGACAAAAGCGGTGCGAAACAGGACCCTTGACGGGTGCTGCAGCGAACCAATCGTTTCCGCGATCGTGAGCTGTTGTCGACGAATTGGTGTGTCTTCTCCCAATGTTTTGTGCCGCCATCACCACCACCGAGACGACGGTGTGTGTGAGAGGTGTAACGGGGCACTGTTGACTACGTACTGGATGACCAGTGCGGAGTATACTTCCACTGACGACAGTGGTTGACAGTGCCCTGCTAGGTGTTGAAGGAACACAGAGGAAGGAAAGGAGACTAAGTAGTCAGACTAGTCTCTGGTAAAAGTAAAACTGTATTAATATAATTAAGTCCTATAACTCCTTGAATCTCTGTTGTCCTGACTTGATTATACTAATATAACTATGTGTATGATGACGTCTACTCACCCCCCATTGCGCGCGTCTAGCAGCGATTTGTGGGTTGATATCATCACGATATCAACCAATGAGTAGACCCTTCGGCCATCTCAACAATATCACCATGTCGATGATATTGTTAAAAGAATATTCGACGAAATATTCTTTATTGTCAAATTGTTTCAATGACAATTTCATGTAACGGGCTACCCCGTTACATCACCCCTCCCTTATCTGATAGTCACCGTGTGACTGTCGAAAACTTGGTGGCCACCCGTTGGACACCAGTGGGACAGGGAGCACTTGTTTGGTCTGACCCATTCACTCCTGACCTTGCCTCGCATAGCTAACGTGTCTATGCGAGGTGATTCGAAGACCACACAGCCTGCTGCTGTGCCAGCCTCTGCAGCAGACGCTTCGTCGTCTGCTACTTGTTCTCCGTCTACAGCAGAAGGTGCTGCAGACGCACGCGGTATCGCACCACGTGAACATGATGACCTTGTCAATGAGGTCATCAATTCTGGCGAGTCAGACGTGCCTGACTCGCGCAACGTTCCAGAGGCATCCCGATCACCGGCGGTGCCTCATCGTTTGTCAAGAGCACTGTCGAACGAGCGGAGTCGTGAAATGCAACACAGTCTGTTCGGCAGTGATGATGGACTCTTTGATGAGGAATACTGTGCCTCACCATTATCAACTCCCGCTTCCCGGCAAGAGCGTGATGACGATGGCGAGAGCCGTCGTCATTCTGAAAGCCGTGGTACCGAAACAGGTACCACTTTGAAGCGTGATGAGCTCAAGCCGTGGCGCTTGCCCAACCAGCTCATCGATAGCCTGTCTCACGAGACAAGCCAGCTTTATCGAATTCCATTATTCGTTGTATCGGAGCTTCATGGCTTAAGTCCCAGCGCGAGAAACTTCCGCGCTGAAGAAGATTTTTATCTCGATGCCTTCCTTAGGCATCGATGGTATAACGGCAACCAAAAGCGTGACAAGAACTCGCTTTTGGCAGCGTGGAACGCCTTCGTCCAAAACGTCAAGAATTTTGGACGAGAAGGGTGGCTTAAGAAGCTTGAGGCGATACGCATTAAGTTCAAAAAGCGAACGCCAACCGGTGCAAGGTGCCGGTTGCATCGTTTGTCGAGTGAGGCAGACATTCCTTGCCTCACTTGGGGATACCCTTGTGCGAGTTGTGTTGACAACTCGCAGCGTGCACATAGGGACGTGTATTCCCCAAGTTCGCCCTGGGGAAGGGCACACATCTCGGCTGAGATGCGGGACGCGATTGCAAACTTGCAATCCGTTTACAAGCGCCAAAAGCGCGTGTTTACCGATGGGCCCTCGGACCAATTGGATGAGTCTCGTCATACTGGTGGACGAGACCTTCAACGTCATCCATCTGCTGGGAAAGAGGTTCCCAGCTGTCAAAGGAAGGTGGGTACCCACGCCACCGGACGATGTAACTCGTTCTTGATTCTGAATCGCCACGGTGGTTCAAGATACGCTCCACAAGAAAGCGTTAACCACCGTGGGAATCCACTAGTGGTTCCGGTGGCGGTGGAAAGACAAGGTCCGGCTCAGCCGCCGGACCTGCACGAGACTTTGGGTAACCACGAGCGTTACCTGACCGAGCTGAGGGAGGACGTCGATCACGAATATGATCGTCGACACGCCTTGCAGTCGATTTTGCGACGTCTTCGTGCCGATCGGGAGAAGGACCGATCGAAACTCGCGTTCGCTCAGCTTGAGAGTGAACGCGAGAGGCGTCGTTTGCGCGACGAGGTAGAGACAGCTCGTCGCGAGGCCGCGTCGATGAAGGACCAACTCCTTTCGACGAAGGACCAACTTCAGTGTTTGGTCCGTGATCACAAGAATCTGTTAGGGACTATTGAGCGCACCGGTTATCTCCGTTCTCGCAAGAGGACTCGTACTGATGGTACGGGCGGAGACGACCAACTTAAAACGTAGGATGCGTGCGCATCCTGCGAGGCAAGTCAATCGTGTATGCATTGCCCTTGCGATGCAACACACGAAAGGGACCAATGTACTTCGGCAGTAGTTTACTACTGCCGACATTAGTAACTGCATGTCCAGGTAATTTTACCGTAGACAGTAGTACTAGGTCATTAATTTTAAATGAAAGAACATTCGCTCTTCCATTCTTGTCTGCGTTCCGTTTCTGGCGGTCCACCGCATTTGCGATGGAGTCCTGAACAAAATGGACTACCGCCTCTCGAGTCAGCAGGAAGTTCTCTGCTGACTCGTTCTTTTGTCTTTCAGTGCGCTTCGTGCGCACTGCTAAGAGATCGTTCTCTTCTTCAACGATGTTGTCTTCTACCTCGTTGGAATATCGTTGACGATGCTGAATATACCAGGATAGTCATCATTGTCTGATGTAGCAGCAGCGTCATCGCTACTGCTAAGCTCGATATCCTCGATGTCGACAACGTCGACATCGACATCAAACGTATCGGCGTGAGCGGTGATACGTGATGAGCAAGAGCCAAAACGGTTTTTGCTCGAGCGAGTCCCTCCCCCTTAACTCAGAGTCACTCTGTATGAGGGCGGGAATACGTGGGTGGCGTAAGCCATTCACGTAGAACGGTGTATGCTTTGTGGACGCATGCACGGAGTTTTTGATGTCAAACTCAACCATCGGCAAGAACTCACTCCAATGTGAAAAGGAGTGGACGTATCCACGAAGAATTGCTTCGAGGACACGGTTCGCCCGTTCAGTCTGACCACCCGTTTCAGGATGATCAGAGATTGACATCTTCAACCGTGTTCCCAATATGCGGAACACGGATTGCCAAAACGCCGCCGTGAAGCTCAGTCGGAAACGAGTTCACGGGGTAAACCGTGGAGTCGAAACACAGTGTCGATGAAGACACGCGCACAGCCGTGGGCGTTGATCGATTCTGGGACTGCAGCAAGATGGTACCATCTTGCTGAAACGATCCACAAACACAAGAATACCATTATTCTTGTGAGTGCCTTCGGGAAACCTGAAGACACAGTCCATTGACACGGACTCTCAACACTCTGCCGGGAACGACAGAGGTCGTAAAGGTGCACGGGATGAAGGACTAGGCTTCACCCGTTGACAGAACTCGCAAGAACGAATGTACTTGCGGAAAACTGATACTGGCGGGGCCAGTAAAAGTCACGACTGACTGTTAGGTAAGTCTTTTCTCGGCCACGGTGCCCGCCAGACGGCGCATCGTGACATTCGAACATGATGCGTAATCGCAAGTCATCATGATCGGGAACGACGACACGAGGCGTGTCGTTGGCAACTGCTGTATATTACAGCAGGCCATTGCGAGTCGTGTAATGATCCAAAGAGGAACGATACAGAGCCGGCAAATCCGACAAGGAATTCCGGGATGGGTTCGCAAGATGACCCATCAAACGGAGGAGATTCGTGTCTCCTGCGTATGCTTTCCGTACGTCGTCGAGGAAAGGTGACGGCGGCACACTGATGGACAGTGTAGCAACAGTGGGCAAATACTCACTGTTGACTCGGGACGTTGACTTCAAGTCGGGCCGACGTGACAACGCATCAGCGACGACATTGAGTCGTCCTGGTTTATACTCCACGGAGAAGTTATACTCCGCGAAGAAAGACAGCCACCTCGCCAACCTTTGCGAGAGGTGTGAACTGTTTACGGCCGTGCGTAGTGACGCATGGTCCGTATAGACGATGAAAGATCTATCTCCCAAGATATAGACCCGGAACTTAGCCAGTGCATACTTCATGGCAAGGAGTTCCTTGTCATGCACTGGGTAGTTGCGTTCAGCTGCCTGCAGCTGACGTGATTGATAACAGACGACGCTCTCTGCGCCTTCTATGTCGTATTGCATCAACGCACAGCCGATAGCATAGTCGCTGGCGTCACAGACCACGTGAAACGGTCTGTCCTGGTCGGCAATCGCCAAGATCGGCAACTGCATCAACCTTTGCTTGATACCATCAAAGGAACGCTGGCACTCAGCGTTCCATGACCATTTGACATCTTTCTTGAGTAACCAAGAAAGATGTACCGTCATCTCGGCGTAGTTGCGCGAGTGCTTATGCAAGTACGCCGCTAGTCCAAGGAACTTCCTTAGTCCCTTGATATCGACTGGCACTGGCCAGTCGGTGATCGCCTTGATCTTTTCGGGATCAGGGCGGACGACGTGTTTGCCGACGAGGCACCCAAGATGTGGTATTTCGCTTGCCGCAAATATACACTTCTTGAGGTTGGCGTAAACTTATGCTTGCGCATGAGTTGAAGAACCTGACGAACGTGAGTTATATGAACTTCGACGTCCGTCTTTCCGTCCATAGCCCGGCTATGGACGAACACATCATCGAAATAACTTGGTGCGAAATCCCGCACCGGTCTCAGCAGATTTGTAACGCATCTAATGAATGTTGCAGGGGCATTACTCAGTCCCTGTGGCATCACTAGCCATTCCCACAGCATACCGCTAGGGGTGCTCACTGCCGTGTACGGGGTGTCCCATCCACGCATAAGGATCTGATAGAATCCATCCATCAGGTCCATGGACGAAAAGATGGTACTCTTTGACATACCATCTATGATAACGTCCTTCCTCGGTATCGGCGTCTGAGCCGGTACCGTTGCAGCATTCAACTTGTTGAACACGTGCACTATCCGCCATCCTCCTGTGGCCTTTCGCACACAGAAGGTCGGAGAGCTGTGAGGTGATGTCGATTCCCTCACATGGCCCGCTGCTAAGCTATCGGCAAAGAACTTGTCGATCGCTAGTTTTTGTTTACGAGGCAGTGGTCACTGCTTCATGACACAGTACTTCAAGACCGGTTTGAGCTCAATCTCATGTCGAGTGCCTTTATCCTTAGGCAACTCGCAAGACACGGATTCAGGGAATACATCCCTGAATTCGATCAAATCCTTATACAAAGGATTTGCCTGAAGTGACTCCCAGGATTGAGACGTGTATCGCTCAATCCGAGTCTTCTCATCGATGCACTTTCGTCCATCGACGAACTGCTGAGAACCCTTTCGGTCTCAGTAAACATCGTTGCCGATCGAATATCGGTAACGTACTCGTCCTCCGCGACGAGTACACAGATCTGCTTGACTTTGCCACTAAGCAGATCACGCAAGAACCGTTTGGGCTCAAGCGTCGGCAATTGAGTTATCTCGGAAGTTAACCTCGGAGGCGCAACCAGATCAAGCGTGCAAGCGCTTACACTTGATCCGTCATTGACCAAGACGTTTAACGTCTCGATTACCTCCTGGGAACTTCGTTCCACAGGATCTGGGTGGGCTTCTCCACAATGTAGTGATCATCTACATTGTGTTCTTGTACAGTCGTGCTAACGACCGTACCACAAGTGAGGTCATCGCACTCACTCGTAGTACACCCACGTGAGTGTGGGCGTTCCAAGATATTCGTCAGGTGGTTATCTGAGGAACCAGTAGCAGGTATCGTAACCGATCGATACTGCCAACTCACCCTTGGCTCGTATTTCCTGAGCCAAGGCAACCCTAAGATGACGTCGGACTTGTTATCTAGGTCTAGCACGATGAAATCATCATCGTACTGTTCGCCTTTTAACGTGTAGTGGATTCCGACTACACGTTTCGTCACAGTGACCGATGCGCCTGTCGCTAGGCGCACCTTCATCTTCGTTGGAGGGATCTCCCGCTCCACGAAGTTAAAAGTTTCTGCCTCTAGCGACGGGCGACGAACAAAGATGTTCGACGGCTCACAGTCAACTAGGGCGCGAAGTGACACGTCTTTTGTCACTTCTAACTTCAAGGTGATGAGAGACACCTCATCACCAGGTGCAGAGACACACATAAATCGTGTGTCGGGAGCAACCTTCTTCAGGAGATTTGCAAATTCTCTTGATGTTGCTGGATTAGTAGGGCGCTCCGCACCTACTGATCCCGACCGTTTTTTTATGGTCCACCTCGCGGTTGCGACTTCGCAACAGCAACGGACCCTCTCCCTCCAGTTCTTCTTGCTGGTGGGTGAACACTGCGCTCAGCACCGCGAGGTTCTGAGTGGGCGATACTGCATTCAAATGCGTAGTTTCCCAGTTTATGACAGCGATGGCATCTCACCATTCGCTTGTCATTCGCAGAACAAAGGTTTCTTGCCCTCGACATTACAGAGGTCCATTGGTTCTGGACCTCCGACTGCTAATCGTCTCTGTGGACGATGCGGGGTCAACGTAGCGTGAGACTGTCTCACGCTATAATCTTCTTGCTCCGCTGCGAAGATTGCCTCTGAGAGCGTCTTTAGCTCTCCGCGGAACAGGTGGTCCCTAACGGGACCGTCTGAAAGCCCTTTAATGAAGATTGTGATCAACACAAACTCACTCACAGGGTTCACTACCATGCAGCTTGCACGGTAGCGTACGTGATGGGCGTAAGATTGAACCTTACGCTTACCCTGCTTGATTTGCAGGAGCTCCGAAAGAGTCCTGAACTCTGCTCTGGGCGGCTCGAACATCTCACTGAGCAGGGTCTTTAAGACATCTAACGACCCAAACACATTTGGGTCGTGAAACTTGAGGTTCAGAGCCCAAGCTCTGGCTTCTCCTGACAGGTTAGATTGAGCGAATGAGACTTGCATTCGCTCATCGTCGATGCGACGAGCATCGATGGCATCGTCCAGCTCGACGAACCACCTCAACAGGGAGTCTTCCTCGAATCCCCGATACTTGGAGACCTCTAGTTTTAGAGACTCCCGTCGACGCTCACGCGTCGGCTCTGCGGACTGAGACTGTTGTTGTCTCAGTGCTTCGGTACGCTGGTGATCTTGTTGTTGTAACAAGGTCACCTGCGCTCGCGACTCATAAAGTTCTCGTTGCAAGAACTTGCTAATGACGGCATGTTGCTGGTCCCTATCCCTTGAGAATAGCATGGCCCATATGGCTTCCTCGCCAACGGTCGAACTCATTCGTTCGATCGCACTACATCCGATGTAGCTCAAATGGGAGTAGCCCTCACGGGTTCCGTAATAGTTGTCGCCGTCTACATCGTCCAACATGTTCATGTTGGGCGATGGGGTTGTGCTCCTTGAACGGACTACAAAGTGCTACCAGGTGTAACGGGGCAATGTTGACTACGTACTGGATGACCAGTACGGAGTATACTTCCACTGACGACAGTGGTCGACAGTGCCCTGCTAGGTGTTGAAGGAACACAGAGGAAGGAAAGGAGACTAAGTAGTCAGACTAGTCTCTGGTAAAAGTAAAACTGTATTAATAGAATTAAGTCCTATAACTCCTTGAATCTCTGTTGTCCTGACTTAATTATACTAATATAACTATGTGTATGATGACGTCTACTCACCCCCCATTGCGCGCGTCTAGCAGCGATTTGTGGGTTGATAGCATCACGATATCAACCAATGAGTAGACCCTTCGGCCATCTCAACAATATCACCATGTCTATGATATTGTTAAAAGAATATTCGACGAAATATTCTTTATTGTCAAATTGTTTCAATGACAATTTCATGTAACGGGCTACCCCGTTACAAGAGGCCAGTTTATCTGCACACTGAGGGGAGCTGCGGGCACGTTATGTACAATATCTTGCCCGTGTGTACTGTATAACATGCGGGTCACGTTGAGCTTACAGAAACATACCAAGCAAGAGCCCAGCAAAGAAGCATACTCCGGGTCCATATTTGGGGTTACTGTTTTGCCCCCAAAGGACGACATGCCATTTCCGCGAGGTGTGGCTCCCACTTCCATATATGATAATTGATATAAGAGCTTATCACCAAATAATGTGAATGTGGCAATAGTTCTCCTCAGCTACAGCTCAGTTGCTGGATATGCTGTCTAGCTCATCGCAAGTCAGTACCTTTACCATGAACGTAAATACAGCGTGCTGGAGATGCGAGGTCAAGAAGCAAGGCGAAAGCTCCTGCAGCACAATGGGTTGGAGACTTCGTATTGCAATATAACTGGGAACATCTCGGAAGAAAGTAAGTTTAAGCATCGGTGATACGCGATGCCATTTGTTGAGCTAATCGGCTTGTTGTCGATACGAAACGTAGCTTCAGCAAACTGTGCGCTACGACGATGACAATGACGGCATTACTCCTAGTGTTCCGCTGATACGAGTCACGATCGAACATACGCTTACTTTATCAGAAATAGAGTCGTTGCGCGCCAAGCGCGGAGTTTTCCTGGCACGAATTGGTGGGTGCACTATGTATGTGCAAAGATATAAACATAGTGGTGAGATCGGGAACGATGGATGCAAGCTTTCACGAACTTCCTTGCTGACCTTCAAACGGAATCCTACGTGCTTGTAAATTTTGCTGATGATAGGTTCGAGGGGAATATATCTACGGAGGTGTTAATGAGTGGCTTCAGCAATGAACCGAGCCTGACCCATGATTCGCTACGTCGTGGTGTTTGCAAGACGAAGTGCGAATGCGCTTTGTCCTGCAGCTGGAAGCAGCTGCATTTGGGCAAACCGCGTTAGCAAGGATAGACCCCGGGCCAGAGACGTCAATTTTCGTAGTAGTCGAAGACAATAATATGTGTCATATCGGCAACAAACGGTCGCGCTATCAGCACAAGACATCGCCGCGACTGTTATGTTTATACAATCCTGTGTATACTACCGTCACTAGTCTTGTTCTCACACCATTTGATCAATTGATCTGCTATGTGAACCCTTGTCGTGTTCCTCACATCTCACCGAATATGCAGCTGATGCAAACAGGGCTTCTCTGCCGCGGCACGGCACATGTAGCAGCAGCAGCAGGAAACATTTAATTTGGGTGTTTACCAACGTCAGGCTGGACAACTCGCTCTTAAGTGAACGATAGGAGTCTGCCATGAGCATTCTGTATCACTCAGTGCAGACGTCCAAACGATGGGTTTTACAGTGCGTACAGACCAGCTCTGATTCCAGCGACATGCGGCGGATACGTTCTGAAGTCGTGCCGTGTACCGCTGAGGTGGCCCGTCAATATGGAAAATGCCGCCTCCATGCACGGACAGCTCGGCATCTTCTAGAATCGTTGACATCTGTTCCTCATGCCTTCTCGACTCGCTAGCACAACAGTCATGGCATCTCAAGAGCTATCGTGACTAAGTCGACGATACATGACGTCCTCTCCGCCCTGCCGCTGTTGCCACATCAGTTTCATTGACCATATCTAGTGTAGATTGCAACAAAGAGCGCTCACAACCCCGCACAACAAAGTGGTCATGTAATGCTCTTTGGGGTCCCCCTCGTTGTCGCAAAATAGGGCTGCGCCATGCGCTGGCGCTGCTAATGTTAACGTCGCAGCCAAGTCGACCTTGTCTATGGACTAGATTGGTCGCATCTGCAGCGACATTCTCGTTTACGCTGCACCCTGCAACTGCGTCTGCGGTCATCAAGTTCGCTTCAGTCGCTTTAGCTTGGCATACTTGGATAGCGCATTTTACGTCAATCGATGTGCTACCAGCTCGGAGATCCTTGAGCGGCAGGTGCTCGTTCCACGAGACAAGACTCGCGCGCTCTCGTGTATGTTGTTCTGTCCTCGTGATCATCTGGCTCCCTTTTGCTGGAAACATGGCGCTCGTGTCCTACCGACGCCTTGCGCCTCGTATCGCATATTCTATCGTGTCGACACAATCACGATGGAAGCGCAATCTTCATACGACCATCCTGAGCCCCCTTTGTCATCACTACGGCAATGTCGCGCATACCACGACCGAGGCTCTATTGCATTTACGCACGTGACGCCAAACTTGTGCACGAGCTCGTGAGCGATGTACGAAAGCATGAGGCTCAAAGTAAGTATCGATTGTGTACCCAAAAAAAGGACGTATCTCTGCAAAACATTGGTCAAATGGGAAGAGCAACTGTCATTTTATTGATCAAAGTTATCGACCAGATACTCAAGAAGCTCTGCGGTAAGCATCGTACTGCTTCAAGATGGCGTTTACGGTCTCTACGTCACCCAGGGATTTGTTCATTTCAGCATCCTTCTTGAGTGTGCCTGCAACAGTTGCAAGCTGATAATTTGACCGCCACCACTCAAACTGTGCTGCTTCAAGGTGCATAGCAGAGTCAGATGATGGACGTTTCAGCGCCTCATGGATTGCAATCGCCATCTCTGAGTCGCTCCAGATTTGCCCGAGTCTATTGACTAAGGCAGATGAATACCTGAACGAATCTTCCTGAGACAACCCTTTCACCAAACGTCCTAAATCGAGCCTAAGGATGAGTGAAACCAACGCCTTCCGTCTCAATTCCATGAGGTGATCGACCTGAAATTCTGAATTCGGCCAGCGTTCGGCGACATTCCACTCCTTGAGGAACTTCAGAAAATTGTCAATTGGCCCGTGAACGGTCGCCGGTTCTTGCGTGAAAAGATGAGCTAGAGAGCCCCCTTTTTTGGTCATAGCTACGTTTGCCTCGAGCTGGTCCAGTGCAGATCCAACGGTCTCGAAATTGACGCCCGCTCTCTCCTCGTGTTTGCCATCATCAAGAGAACGAGTCCTCGGCAGGTCGTTCGAGGCGTTCTTTTCAAGTACGAAAAGAACGTCAGGTGTCGCAACCACTGGACTGCTCAGACCCGGGGCGAGATCGGCCACGAAGAGCAACGCGACACTGGAGAAGAGTGCAAAGGGGTGGGTGAACGTCATTGCACAAGTCCGGAGACGGCTGCAAGAGGGACTAGCGCACTCGACGCAAATCTGAAAGTGATTGATGTGGGCGACCGAATGAGTGGTCCGTGTGCAGCGGGTCAGCCCGTTACACGACATTGACATTAAATTAGGTCAATGGGAGTACTGTTTTCATTGACACATGTCACTACTATTTACCGCTCGGAGTAAATATTGACGGAATTTTACCGCAAAAGACGATAGTCGGCACCGCGCCACTCGTTCGTTGATACAATTGATTGTATATTCCAACTACTCCACCAATCGCTACAAGGTGCGCGAAATAGGTGGAGAGCGAGTTGCTACATCACGTAATTGTACGCTCTTCTAGTGTGAAGAAGATCAGAGAGATTTTATTTCGAAGGATTTGACTAGATCGAATACGATACGACTTTACCCGTTTACCGAGCACCTTTTGTGACGGGATGTGCGTCGGTTAAAAATAGATTCATTTGTGAGGGATACACCACGGAGAATATCCCCTCGATTTTAATATCGATTTCACCGTATCGGTTTATGGAGGCTAACGAGTGTCAGCTACCGGATTGGAAATCCTCGAATATCGCTCATTTAGGGCTGTGAGGTCTAGATTAAATGGACTGGAGATTGTGTTCTTTTTTAAAAAAATTATAGGTACGCACCCATTCTTTGATACGTACCCCCGTTGAAATAGAGGCCCCTCCTTAAGTACCGTAACCGACCTAACTACGTACTGCACAGTGCTAGATAAAAAAGCCATATAAATATGGAGATTTATGGGTACACACCCACCCTTCGATGCGTACACACCCACCTGAAATAGAGGCCCCTACTTAAGCATTGTAACCTTCCTAACTAGGCACCGGACACTTATGCATACAAAATGCAAGATAAATATTCTTTGCTTTGTACACACCCCTCCGTAATACGGGCCTCTTATGTGTCAGCACACATCCTTGCGTATGACTTCTTCTACTCTCATTATCCGGCACACCCCCTATAAGTACCCTAATACTACCATTTCCCCTATTTCAAACAGCGTCCAGAACAACGGCAACAACGCCTGAGATGCGGGTAGCAATTCAGCCGAACGGCCGCATGAGCTCCCGCGACTGGAAGCAAAGAGGCGCAGCATGTTACCTGCGCGGTGATCTGCTCATTGTCGTGCCCGCCATCTATCTCGTTGTGGTGCTGTACGAGTTCCTCGATTCACGAGAGTACACTGCCTGCACGACCGCAGGAGACCGTCTCGTTGCTGAGCAGAGCGGCGTTTGCGCTCGGACGACAACGCATCAGCTGTCACTTTTCTGTCGTAGCTACTTATAGCTACTCGGTCGATTGTGGCCAATGGACGTCGCACGATCGTTTTGGTGGCCAATTACCGCGACTCACTCGACCAAGTAAGCAGGTGCCACATATACACAATGGGGTGCTTGTGTCTGTTTGTATTCGACCTCCGGATGATTATTAGCTGACCTTTTGTGGATGTGGAATGTGTCGTTGACCTGCTCAGGTGCCTGGAGTCGCTGCGGTCGATCGTTGACAATGCAGCAGCAGCGCCGGCCAATCGCAAGAATAGCATTTATGGTCAGATTTATCCCGCAAGGAACGAGCGCTCGTGCGCCGACGTATTTTGTGAGCTCGTTGGGGAAGACGACTGTCACCGCGCACAACTTGTGTCGTCTCAGATCGACGCTGTTAACGCGACAGTAGGTCATTGACGAGGTGTCTGATAGTTTTACTTTGGGGGCGGCTGTTGACTCACTCGCTGCTGCTGATGGGTTTGTGTTTCATCGGATGCGGTGTAGGGGCCCACTGCTGCGCGGTACAAGACGGAAAATGTATCTCTTGACCCACCAGCAGCGCCTTTTCGTCATCACAATCAGTCTTCTCTCTCTTTGCCAATCCCCTCCCAATGTTCCGGTAAGTGACGCACCTACGTCGCTCGACTTAAGCGACGAACGATCTTCACTCGTCACTTGTGTACAGCACACGTGGCCCGTCCGCGCGATGGTTTGTGGGGGGAGAGATAAACACGTGCTACAATGCACTTGATGTGCACGTGAACAATAGGCGGGGCGACGTCGTCGCATTGCACTACGACTGTCCACTAACCGGTACCAAGACGACAAGGACGTACAGTCAGCTCCTACAAGAAGGTCATCGTTTTCCGTGTGTCCAAAGCGTTCGATCGATCGATAGATCTGCATGTATCGTCGATACACACGATGTTGACTCGGGCCGATCCGACGTACTGAGTTTGTTCGTTACTTGTAGTATCCACGTTTGCTGGTGGACTGCAAAAGCTTGGCGTCGAGAAAGGTGACCGTGTTGTCATCTACATGCCGGCAGTTCTCGAGACGACAGTGGCAATGCTCGCGTGCGCGCGTCTTGGAGCTGTTCACTCGGTCGTGTTTGGCGGGTTTGCTACCTCGGAGCTTGCTGCGCGGATCGAAGACGCAAGCCCTAAGCTGATCATCTCGGCGAGTTGTGGTGTCGAGCCCAAGGGGATTGTCGACTACGGACCGCTGCTGAATGGAGTGCTGAAGCGATCAAAGTGGAAGCCGAGTCACGTTGTCATGCTACAGCGCGATCTGTGTCTGTTCGAGATGGCAAAGGGACGTGATATCGACTGGAGGGATGTCATGGCGACGGGACGTCCCATCGACGCAAGACCGGTGCTTGCGACGGACCCGCTCTACTTGCTGTACACGTCAGGCACAACCGGCCGTCCAAAGGGTGTGGTTCGTGATAATGGCGGCCACGCAGTTGCACTCAAATGGACCATGCGCAATGTTCTCGACATCGCACCGGATGATACGTTCTTTGCCGCTTCGGATATGGGCTGGACGGTTGGTCACTCGCTCGGTGTCTATGGTCCTCTTGTACATGGATGCACGGTAGGATCATCCTGTGTATCGGCTTGACCAGTGCTTGCACGTTATTGACTCGTGATCTGTTTTTTGCAGTCGATTCTGTACGCAGGCAAGCCAGTTAGAACGCCTGACGCGAGTGCATATTGGCGTTTGATCACGGAATACGGCATCAAGTCGATGTTCACGGCACCTACTGCATTGCGGGCGATTCGTAGAGAAGATCCAGAAGGGTTGCTGATCAAGCACCTGAGAGAGGACATCCGAAAGACGTTGAAGTAAGTGGCGCACTTCGATGGTGGACGTCATTCAATTGAGGACCAACACGTCGTCGATTGCTGTGTGCAGAACGATCTTCGTGGCAGGGGAGCGCGGTGACCCCAAGACTTTCAGCTTTTTCTCACAGCAACTTGGCGTGCCTCTCATTGACCACTGGTATGTTGTCATCTTGTGACATGTCCTGTGTACGATCTTCACGCTTGTACGGGTAATGTCCAGGTGGCAAACGGAAACGGGATGGCCCATCACTGCGCCGTGTCTTGGGATGCAAAATGATGACAAAAGCGAAGAAGGGTACCCACGCATCAAAGAGGGTTCGGTTGGTAGGCCAGTGCCGGGGTGGGATGTCCGGCTACTAACAGTCGCCAGTGAAATAAATGACGACGAGCATCGCGACTACAGCGACAAAAATGCGGAACAAGATGCTGAGCTTGTGGTTAAACTGCCTCTTCCTCTAGGCAAGACCTTACAAGTGTGAACGAGGCTGCGAGTGCCTCTTACGTGAATGTTCTCTCTTCTGCTCAGGTGCTTTGATTGCTTTGCACAACAACCCAGACGATTTCGACGCCAAGTATTTCAAGCGATTCCCCGGCTACTACCACACTGGAGATACTGGGCGCATTGATGAAGAAGGTTTTGTCTACGTAAGTGAACTGCATGAGCTACTCTGCGCCCGTTGCATTCTGTACTCACTGTAAACGAATCGTGGGTGCTAACTTATTGCCAGGTCATGTCACGAACGGATGACGTCATAAACGTTGCAGGACATCGTATCACTACGGGATCGATTGAGAAAGTCATCATCGAGATCCCGGAAGTTGTCGAGTGTGCCGTGGTGCGTGCGGGTGATAGTTGAATGCAACAAGTCGTGCTTGTTGTAATTCGATTATTTTCTTTTCGGATGCAGTTTGGTGTCGTCGATACGCTCAAGGGACACGTCCCGCTCGCTCTTTTGGTAATTGATGAGAGGACCGATCGATCCAACGAAGAGGCACGTGCTTCTACGAAATGCTGCTATTCGAGCGACACATGTTGCAGTTAACGTATCTGATCCTCGCTATGCATTTATTGCTTGACTGCAGATCATTCAGCAGGTAATAAGCGACGTGCGTGAGCAGATGGGCAGCTTCGTGTGCCTGAAAAGTGTCGGCCTAGTCGACGCGCTTCCAAAAACAAGGTCTGGTAAGGTCATGCGCGCTACTATGCAAGCTATTGCTGACTCGACTCCGTTTCGCGTACCGGCTACCATCGACAATTTTGCGGCACTGGACGGTATTCGCTCGGTACTCGAAAAGCTAGGCTACGCTTCGTCGAATTCTGTCATTACAGGCAAGTAGGATTGTGTGAGAGTGTGCGCACTTGGACATGCAGGAGTGATCGAGCGCAAATGCGCTTCGGTGTACCCTACATCGTCATTATGCTTGCGACAGAAGTTCTTCGAGTCGTAGTCCAAACGGTGATTTCGATCTGATGTCACCGCAGAGCAAGTGATCAAAAAAGGTCGACTGTTCTGGTTGTTTGTTTAGAAAAGGACTAGTTAGCAGACATTCGCTCAAGGATCCTCATTGTGGACCGTATGTGATGGATGAAAGATGACACAGCACAGCGTCGAGGAAGCGATTTGATGCTAGAGCACAGAGGAAGTAAGGAACTAATGTTTTGGTAGAAATGCATATGTGAAGCTGCCCCCCTCCTCTTCAGTTTGCATTTTCGGGCGACTCAATTTGCCGCTAGTGGTTTAGGAGCGATTATGTCCAGCACGTTCAGCGAACAAATGTTCTACCGCAAGACTAGTCCTGGTCATGCGGCGAGCTTTTAGTACAATCTGAGCCAGTGCTTGCCGGAGACTGTGTTTGAGACACTGGAGAAGCGGCTTCTTTTCCTGATTTCCAACTGTGCAAACATATCTTGACCAGACATAGTGGCATGTACCTTCCTGTAGCGTCTGTGCAATTCTGGCAAAAAAGTAATCGGTGATGGCTGCGCACGTTCTACTTGGGTACAAGGCCCGTACACAGCAGTCTGTGGCCGATGTCTAGTGAGCCATTGATCAAAGTGATGCGAGCACAAGATACGTGCATGATGATTTACGAAATGTCGAAACGATCTCACAAGATGTATAGCAAGCCTGGTCAGCGGCAATCGCCAGGCTGCTTGCTTGATTGATCTGATTCGGCAACGTCTGTATCAGAGTACTAAAAAGCAACGATACATTGGTCGGCAACACGCGATGGCTGCGGCTGCGCATGATCAAATGGGCGGTCATCTCGCCATATCAAGCTATGCAAGAAAGTATGACACAACGCGACGCGGGTCTGTTTATGCCGAGACGGTGTATAGATTGATCCACTAAACGCGCTTGTCGTGACTACTGGACAAGTTTGTAGGGCTTTAGGTCATTACAAACATACTCAGTGTTTCGCTATCCTTTCCCTCGCGACTCCTTGTGAATGTCCCCTTAGCCCACTTTTTGCCTTGCTCAAATGGTCAAGAACAAGGCCAAGGAGAAGAGCCAGTCTTGTGACGCGTGCATACGTGCATTCATTTACCAACTTGTGTGCTTTCACACAAGGATACATCCGACAAATCGATCGCATTTCTTGCAACAAAACAAGAGGCCGTCATTGACTGCGACAAATGTGGACACAAGCTGAACGAGAATCATCACTCGTTATCTTAAGCGATTACGTACTATACCGTAATCGCCGAGATGAGATTACTGGTGTCCGACGACCAAAATTGCCGTAGTAATGATCACTCCACTGATTCATCGCAGCGACAATCATGCAACACATCGTACACTCCACACCCTGTCACGCGTCCAGCTTGAGTTCGGAATACGGTTCAGCCAACGTAGTTGATTGACTTTGATCCTCTTTGATGAAATACTGAGTAGCAGCGTTGGTTGGCGATGCGTGCTAATGCATTCCAGCAATGTATCAGTGACAAAACGCTTTTGTCGGACTGCTACAAACTCGTTGCATACGTATATGTTCACGCACTTGTACAGTCGAAGAAGGTGACGCAAGTACAGTTAAGGGCTACATCATTGTAGTGGTGCTCAATCACTCGCTCACCAGAAGGTCATCCCATGCGCCGTGCCAAAAACATGCAATCGCACGCGGATTGGTGTGACAAAAGAGCTGAGTGCTGTATTCTCTTAGCGGGTTGTTTCTATATTCGCTGGACATGTCGGCAATATCGACACATGCAGTGTATGTGTATGCTTTTCCTATGCCCGTCCGTCGCCGATAAAAACATGGCAACATTCTGATCGAATGCTGCAGCGCTATCGGTTGCATCCGCCTGGATGCATGCCTTCAGACGGCAGTAGATGGCAAGTATGGAGGACGAGAATGTACGACGTATATTCCTATCCTGGTCCACACAAGACCCGCCTAGAGGGCACTAAAGAGAACATCCGTGATGCGTGTTTTCCGCTATGAGTCTGCCACCGCCCATTGTCCAACGTTGTCGCCGCCTTATGTATCGGGTCAGATTGTGTACATGTGTTGCCAAACCCACTATTTTGTACGTCCGTTGATGTTAGCAAACGCCGCGTACCCTGCCCGTGCTTATATTACTCTATTGACACTTTGAGTGCAACGATGGACAAAAGTGGTGCGAAACAGGACCCTTGACGGGTGCTGCAGCGAACCAATCGTTTCCGCGATCGTGAGCTGTTGTCGATGAATTGGCATGTCTTCTCCCAATGTTTTATGCCGCCATCACCACCACCGAGACGACGGTGTGTGTGAGAGGCCAGTTTATCTGCACACTGAGGGGAGCTGCGGGCATGTTATGTACAATATCTTGCCCGTGTGTACTGTATAATATGCGGGTCACGTTGAGCTTACAGAAACATACCAAGCAAAAGCCCAGCAAAGAAGCATACTCCGGGTCCATATTTGGGGTTACTGTTTTACCCCCAAAGGACGACATGCCATTTCCGCGAGGTGTGGCTCCCACTTCCATATATGATAATTGGTATAAGAGCTTATCACCAAATAATGTGAATGTAGCAATAGTTCTCCTCAGCTACAGCTCAGTTGCTGGCTATGCTGTCTAGCTCATCTCAGGTCAGTCAGTACCTTTACCATGAACGTAAATACAGCGTGCTGGAGATGCGAGGTCAAGAAGCGAGGCGCAAGCTCCTGCAGCACAATGGGTTGGAGACTTCGTATTGCAATATAACTGGGAACAGCTCGGAAGAAAGTAAGTTTCAGCATCGGTGATATGCGATGCCATTTGTTGAGCTAATCGGCTTGTTGTCGATACGAAACGTAGCTTCAGCAAACTGTGCGCTACGACGATGACAATGGCGGCATTACTCCTAGTGTTCCGCTGATACGAGTCACGATCGAACATACGCTTACTTTATCAGAAATAGAGTCGTTGCGCGCCAAGCGCGGAGTTTTCCTGGCACGAATTGGTGGGTGCACTATGTATGTGCAAAGATATAAACATGGCGGTGAGATCGGGAACGATGGATGCAAGCTTTCACGAACTTCCTTGCTGACCTTCAAACGGAATCCTACGTGCTTGCAAGTTTTGCTGATCAAAGGTTCGAGGGGAATATACCTACGGAGGTGTTAATGAGTGGCTTCAGCAATGAACCGAGCCTGACCCATGATTCGCTACGTCGTGGTGTTTGCAAGACGAAGTGCGAATGCGCTTTGTCCTGCAGCTGGAAGCAGCTGCATCTGGGCAAACCGCGTTAGCAAGGATAGACCCCGGGCCAGAGACGTCAATTTTCGTAGTGGTCGAAGACAATAATATGTGTCATATCGGCAACAAACGGTCGCGCTATCAGCACAAGACATCGCCGCGACGAGTGTTATGTTTATACAATCCTGTGTATACTACCGTCACTAGTCTTGTTCTCACACCATTTGATCAATTGATCTGCTATGTGAACCCTTGTAAGCGCTGTTCCTCACATCTCACCGAATATGCAGCTGATGCAAACAGAGCTTCTCTGCCGCGGCACGGCACATGTAGCAGCAGCAGGAAACGTTTAATCTGGGTGTTTACCAACGTCAGGCTGGACAACTCGCTCTTAAGTGAACGATGGGAGTCTGCGACATGCGGCGGATGCGTTCTGAAGTCGTGCCGTGTACCGCTGAGGTGGCCCGTCAATATGGACAATGCCGCCTCCATGCACGGACAGCTCGGCATCTTCTAGAATCGTTAACATCTGTTCCTCATACCTTCTCGACTCGCTAGCACAACAGTCATGGCATCTCAAGAGCTATCGTGACTAAGTCGACGACACATGACGTCTTCTCCGCCCTGCCGCTGTTGCCACATTAGTTTCATTGACCATATCCAGTGTAGATTGCAACAAAGAGCGCTCACAACCCCGCACAACAAGTGGTCATGTAATGCTCTTTGGGGTCCCCCTCGTTGTCGCAAAACAGGGCTGCGCCATGCGCTGGCGCTGCTAATGTTAACGTCGCAGCCAAGTCGACCTTGTCTATGGACTAGATTGGTCGCATCTGCAGCGACATTCTCGTTTACGCTGCACCCTGCAACTGCGTCTGCGGTCATCAAGTTCGCTTCAGTCGCTTTAGCTTGGCATACTTGGACAGCGCATTTTACGTCAATCGATGTGCTACCAGCTCGGGGATCCTTGAGCGGCAGGTGCTCGTTCCACGAGACAAGACTCGCGCGCTCTCGTGTATGTTGTTCTGTCCTCGTGATCATCTAGCTTCCTTTTGCTGGAAACATGGCGCTCGTGCCCTACCGACGCCTTGCGCCTCGTATCTCATATTCTATCGTGTCGACACAATGACGATGGAAGCGCAATCTTCATACGACCATCCTGAGCCCCCTTTGTCATCACTACGCCAATGTCGCGCATACCACGACCGAGGCTCTATTGCATTTACGCACGTGACGCCAAACTTGTGCACGAGCTCGTGAGCGATGTACGAAAGCATGAGGCTCAAAGTAAGTATCGACTGTGTACCCAAAAAAGAAGACACATCTCTGCAAAACATGGTTTGAACGAGAAATGCAGCAACTGCCATTTTATTGATCAGAGTTACTGCGCATATACAGTATGCGACTCACCTAGAGACTGAAGCAAACATATTGCAGTACGAAACGTAACTCTTCATGATTTCGTCCACGATCCCTTCGTCACCTATCGCCGGTTTTTTTCGTACACCGTCCATGAGTTCGTTCCGAATGGCGTTATAGTCTTTTGTCAGCCACGAATGAAACTGAGCGAGTTCGAGCGGAATGGCATAGCGTGGCGATGGACGTTCCGCCTGCGCCAGATGGATTGCAATCGTCACTTCTGTCATGCCCCACTGATTGCCAAGCTTAGTGATTACGTCTTGTAAAGCCTCAGTCGCCGCTCCCTGAGACATACCCTTCACCAGCGATTCCAAATTGAGCCTCGAGATGTGTGAGACCAACGCTTTCCGTCGCATTTGCTTGAACTCCTCCACCGGGAATTCGGGCCTCTCCGTTTTGCTGCTAGGATGGCAGTTGTGGAGGAACGCCAAAAAATCGTCACTTGGCCCGTGAACGGTCGCCGGTTCTTGCGTAAAAAGATGAGCTACTGAGCCTTGTTCTTTGGTCACAGCTGCCATTGCTTCGAATTGTTCCAGCATAGATCCAACGGTCTCGAAATTTACGCCCGCTCTCTCCTCGTGTTTGCCATCATCAAAAGAACGAGTCCTCGGCAGGTCGTTCGAGGCGTTCTTTTCAAGTACGAAATCGCCAGGTATCGCAACCACTGAACTCATCAGACCCGGGGCGAGATCGGCCACGAAGAGCAACGCGACACTGGAGAAGAGTGCAAAGGGGTGGGTGAACGCCATTGCCCAAGTCTGGAGACGGCTGAAAGAGGGACTAGCGCACTCAACGCAAATCTGAAAGTGATTGATGTGGGCGGCCGAATGAGTGGTCCGCGTGCAACGGATCTGAAAGTGATTGATGTGGGCGGCCGAATGAGTGGTCCGTGTGCAACGGGTCAGCTCGTTACACTGCATTGACACCAAATTTGGTCAATGGGAGTATTGTTTTGAGTAAATCTCAAAACCAGTACCACAAATGTACAAAACGCCCAAAACCAGTACTAACTTAACTCAAGTTAAAAACGCACTAAATAATGTCAACCACATTATACTTAACTGCAACATGGAATAAGAAACTGCTTGATTGTTACAGAGAGCGAGACGGTAGTAAGTGAAACAGGCAATGGCAGCAAGTGCGGCAGCAAGTAAGCTGAAATACGTATGATTTGCCCTTTCGTGCCCAACGCTAACAGTTCATATAGCTACCAGCTCCTACCATGCCTCTTTTGAATTGTCATGTACGCAGCTGTGGAAGCCTTAAATTTCGTGTCCGACCAATCTTCCCCTTGTGGACCAGCAAGGATCGTTCGGGGTCAACGTTCGGGGTAACATCGGTGGTCAGGGCGTCACGCCTAGGCTCGGCGGTCTACTGGCCCAGACCCTATTACGGGCTTCGATGCTGGAAAGCGAGGACATGTCAAGAACGTGTGGGGCGCTATGGGTTTACCCCGGCATGAAAGCCTCGCACCTGGTCCAACTTATAACGGGGCACGCTTTTGCTCAGATAACTGAGCAAGACCTTGTATTGATAACAATACAAGGTTGCGTACTCCCGACGTCACGTACACGTGGCGTTGAGGAAGCGCGAGGAAGTAAACAGAGCTTTCAAGTTCTGTTTAAGGTGAAAGTAGAACTGTATTTAATACAGTTAATAAAACTACCTTTGTCTTAATCTAACTATGTTAAACTACAAGTTCCTGCGTGGGTGTAGGTTTCTTGCTCACTACCCATTGCGCGCGTCTAGCAGCGATTGGTGGTTAATCTGGTGGATGTGCCGTGTACATCAATCAGCCAGTGGAGCACCCAAAGAATCTTGTCTTTGAAGGAAGCATTCTATCAACATCACCTCTTCTTGAATGATTTTGATTAAATATAATCAAAACAGATAATATTCAAAAGTCCACGACTAAGGGCACACCCGCCCGCCTATAATGATGATGAAGAGTAATTCATAATTTATGGTGCAGAATAAGTAAACACGTAGTCACTTTATCTGCTCGATATATCCCTATCTCAAACAGTAATTGCACTCATGCGCGAGATCGTATCAATCCATCTTGGCCAGGGCGGTGTTTAAACGGGCTAAGCCTGCTGGAGTCTCTACCTCCTCGAAGACGGTATACAATTTATAGGTACGATAAAAAGTTTGTACAAGAACCCAACAGCAGTCATGTACGATTCGTCGTTCTCGCTCTTTTTGAAAACGAAGGCCGCGGAGAATGTGGTGTGCAATGCGGTGGAACCGACGACGTGCAGGAGAGGCAAACGGTATTTGTTTGTCTTGTAGGTAGAATCCAAGATTTACACGTCGTGGTTGAGTCTCATTCGCTCCACCATTGCCGGGCAAGCAAAAAAGCAATGGGTTACACGTCCACAATCGTCCAAAACCAGTTAAATTTCATAGGCCTCATCCCTGAAAGCTTTGACCAGCACTTCGACCGGACTCTTGCCGTTAAGCCCCTTTTTGGTCAGCTGCTGAATGGTGCTGTAAAGCTTTTTCACGGGAACCTTTACGCCATGTGTCACTTTCAACTGATGTTGAATGCTTCGTGGAAGCACCGTTGCGTCAAACATCCCCTCGATAATTGCAATTAGCTCGTGCGAGAGCTTTTGGTGGGTTAGATGCCCAACCAGATGCAACGAAGGATTGTGGTTGTAGTTGGTGGTGGTGATGCAGAAGGTCCGAGTTCCGTCCGCTTTCGCATCGCCGCTCCCTTTAAATGGCATTCCATCAACCTGCTGGATGTCCGTCGCTTCCTTTCATAACCACTGAGGTTATGACTGTTCTTGTACGTCCCGCCGCGATCGCAATTATAGTAGACCTGTTGAAGACCCCGCCTCATTTTCTTTGATCTTGCCACGACGATGGCATACCCTTGGGTAGACGCAAAACCGTTAGCTTCGTCTCCATCTCTTTCTTGGTAGGAAAGATGGTACCAATGGGAGCGGCAGGTGGGTGTTGGAGATGTTTCAGCGACGATTGTCTCTCTCTCGGGTCTTCGCACGCCATCTTGGTGGTGCAGCCTGTGCGTGTCAGTAGTCGGTGTTCTCTGATGTATATTATGCTTATTAGGGGGAATAGATGCAATTTATCAGCTAAGATAGGAATTAGAGACATGTTCTTACTCTATTAAAGTAGATAAAATATATCTACTTAATCTCCAGAGCCTGGACCGTTCAATCACAGCATTTTGGTTTAGTGGGTTTTCGTTAAATTGAACTCGACTGTATACCTACATTATTCTGCATTATAATATGTGAAGTCCTTTTCATCATCATTTTATGCGGGCGGGTGTGCCCCTAGCAAAAGTGGGGTGTGCCCCTAGTCGTGGCCTATTCAAAAACTGGTAAACTCATACCAATTTTTATGTAACGGGCTCACCCCGTTACATCACCCCCCTAACTAATAGGAACTACTGTAAGTGTTTTCGATCGATAGGTGTCAGACTGGATCACTCTGTGGGAAAAGAGGCACTAGTTGGTTCCGGCCAATTCATTCCATCTATCAGTGCATGGCACGTTTGCACATGCGCTGCGCGAACAAGGACGTCGATGAAGCGGCTGAACTGATTCTTGCAGCCGGAGAGCAAGCGGACCAATACTCGGCAGTGGGTGTCTTATCGCCTGCTGCTGCTGACAAGCAACCTGAAACACCCGATGTTGAAGGTGCACGTGGTCATCCACGTGCAGCTTCTTCATCCACAGCTTCGTCTGCGGGTGGTTGTCCAATGTAAATTGATCCCGAGATAGAGGTACTCTACTCGGGCGAGTCGTATCCCTCGTCCGACTCGAAGCCGCTCGCAAAGGCCGGCCGCGAGGCTGTGGGTGCTGGTGCGGCGACACTAGCACCTCGTGGAAGCTTTAACACAGCTCTACGCTACGACATGTTTGGTTTATCCGACGAGTCTGAAAACTCGTCATTGGGATCGAGCTGATCGCGATTGCGTTCGTATGAGGCGAGTGCGCAACACGAGGACGTTAGTCGTCGTGATGATGCCGATGAATCTTCGTGTAGGAATCGTAGCCGTAGCAATCCTAGTGATTGCGACGATCGCTGTGACGTTTGTTATGCCGGCACTACGAGAGAGGAGCAGAATCGTGAAGTATTAAGGCACGCTCCTGAGCTTAGACCATGGGTGCCTTCTCAGCACAATCTTAAGCAGTGGTATGGTTATTCCACTGGGATTTATCGAATCCTTCTGTTGGATTTGTCAAGACTCCACGGTCTTGATGTCAGTGCGAACGAATATCGCACTGAACTTGAGTTTAACATCGATGTCTTTTTCAGACACCGATGGTACCACTGAAACTACAAACATGACGAAGTCTCGTTAGTTTAGGCGTAAAACGCTTGCATTGGCAACATACAGAATGTTGGTCGTGATACTTGGCGGATCAAAATTTCTGCAGCTTGAAATAAGTTTGAACAGAAGTTTATAAACGGGGCTCGGTTTAAATTCACCGGTTGTCCCGAGAGGCAGGTTTATCTTGCCTCTCGTGAGGAGAGAAATTTCTGAGTTGTGTTGACAACTCAGTTCGCGCTCCTATGGAGACGTACCTCCCTAACCACCCTATTGGAGGGTGCGCATCTCGTCCGAGGTGTAAAAAGGGATTGAAACATTGCAACCACTCTACAAACATGCCGAGAGTTTGTTTGACGATGGCCCTCTCTCGTCAACGGACGTTTCTCGTCGTACTGCTCGACGAGACCAGGGATATCCATCATCAGCTAAGAGCGGGGCTCCCAGCTGTTCCACGAGGGTGAATACCCCTGCCACTGGACGAGGTAACTCGCCCTTGCTCCTAATCGTCATTGTGGTTCAAGCTACGCATCAAAAGACTGCGTTGATTACCGTGGAAGCCCACCAAAGGATGTGGAGGAGGAGGAAAACCTCCTCCAAGTCGTTCTGCTCACCATCTCGACCCGCTCGAGAGGGAAAGGTGGTATTCTATGACCGACTCTGTAAGGAAGCGCCGAAAGGATCGGGAGGCCGATCGTGCGAAGGATCGCGCCAATTACGCCACGGCACAGCTTCAGGTCGAGCAGGATGTCCGCTTCCTTTCTGACGAGCTGGCTACAGATCGTAGAGAGATTTTTCAATTGTATACGGAGGTTCCATCATTACGCGACCCGACTGAACGTCTGGAGCGCGAGCGCAAAAATATGATGGAGTATTTTGAGCGTGAGGGTTATCTTCATCGTCGGAAGAGGGTTTGTAATGACAGTACGGGCGGAGACTTCCCACATAAAACGTAGGATGTGTGCGCAACCTAAGTGGCAGCGTGATCGTAAACGCGTTGCCTTGTCGGCGCAACACACGAAAGGGGCCGATATACTTGACCAGTAGTTTGCTTCTGCCCACGGTAGTAACTACATGTCTAGGTAGGTTCAACACAGATAGCAGGATTAAGTCGCCTTCGACAAATGAAAGAACAGTTGCTCTTCCATTCTTGTCAGCGTTTCGCTTCTGCCGATCCACCGCGTAACCGATGGAATCCTGTACGAAGCAGACTACTGCTTCTTGCGCCAGCAGAGATCTTTCTGCTAATTAGAAGTTTTTTTCGGTTCGCCTTGTGCGAACTGCAGAAAAGGTCCTTTCCTACTTCCGTTCATCGGCGAGGATGTCGTCATTCTCGCTGGAATATTCGTTGACGACGCTGAATATACCAGCATCGTCATCATCATCATCGGAGTCAATAATAGCGTCGCCGCTATTATTGAAGTGATCTTCTTCATCGATGTCGACCTGATCGACATCGGCATCATACGTGACGACGTTAGCGTCGACACGTGATGAGCAAGAGCTAAACCAGTTTTTGCTCGAGCGAGTCCTCACCTCCTTATCCGAGAGTTACACTCTAGAAGGGCGAGTAGACGTGGATGGCGTAATCCATTTATAAGGAACGGTGTGTGCTGCGTAGAAGCATGAACATGGCGAATTCCACCAGTGGTAGGAATATTTCCAAATCGAGAACGAGTGGATGTATCCTCGAAGGATTTTTTCGAAGACACGATTGGCAAGTTCCGTCTGACCATGTCAAGTTCCGTCTATCCACTGTTTCGGGATGGTCAGAGGTAGACATCTTCAATCGTGTTCCAAGAAAACGTACCCCCGTTTGCCAAAATGCCGCCGTGACCCTCGGTTCACGGTCGGATACGAGTTCTCGGGGCAACCCGTAAAGTCACAATATTGTGTCGATAAAGGCACGAGCATAGCCTTGTGCCGTGATGGACTCGGGGACAACAGCAAAATGCACCATCTTGCTGAATCGGTCAACAAACACAAGAATACCATTATTCTTGTGAGCGTCTTCGGGGAAACCGAAGATGAAGTCCATTAAAACTGACTGCCAGCACTCCCGGGACTGGTAGAGGCTGTAAGGGCGCACGGTATGAAGGACTAGGCTTTACCCGTTGATAAACCTCGCAAGCACGAATGTACTTGCGTACAAAAAGATACTGGCGGGGCCTGTAAAAGTCACGACTTACCTTGAGGTAAGTTTTTTTATCTCCCAAGATGACCACCTGTTGGGGCATCGTGACACTCGTACATTCTGCGTAAATGCAAATCATTATGAGTTGGGACGACGACACTCTCGTGTCGTCGGCAACAACTGTATAGTACAGCAACCCGTTGCGTGTACTATACCGATCCGATGAGGATCGGTACAAAGCCGGTAAATTATTCAATGATTTACTGAATTGATGCACCAGATGATCCACCAGGCTCAGAAGATCCTTGTCTTCTGCTAATGACTTTTGCACGTCGTCAAGTAATATTGACGACTGAATACTGGCTGTAAGCGTCGCAACAATTGACTTATCCTCACTGTTGGACTGCGCTCCCAGCTCGAAATCGCACCGGCGCGATAACGCATCAGCGACGACGTTCATTCGTTTTGGTTAATATTCGACGGAGGCATTTTGCCCGCGAAGAAAGATAGCCACCTCGTCATTTGTTGCGGGAGATGGGGAATGTTTACGGCCGTGCGGGCGACGCATGATCCGTATAGACGATGAATGGTCTATCTCCCACGAGATAGACACAAAACTTAAATCGTGCGTACTTCATGTAACAGGGCAGCCCGTTACATGGAATTGTCATTTGAGAGATAATGACAATAAATAATATTATGTTGAATATTCTTTTACCAATATCACCAATGGTGGTGATATTGAAGGGTCGACCAAAGCGTCCGCTCATTGGATGATATCTTGATGATATCAACCCACCAATCGCCGCAAGACGCGCGCAGTGAGTGGTGACGAGACGTCACCTTACACTCAGTTATATTAGCATAATTAAGTTAAGTCAAACAGAGAGATAGTGGTTAAAAGACTTAATTATAACAATATAACAGTTCTGCTTTTACCTTACCTACGCTTCCTCGCTTGCCTTGTGTACGTCTGTCGGGGCACCGATATCCTTGCGTTAAGTTCACGCAAGGGTGTGCCCCGTTACACCTGGTAGCACTTCGTAGTCCTTCCAAGGACCATAACATCCATCATGAACATGTTGGATGATGAAGAGACCTTTCACGCCACGCGTGAAGGGTTTACCCATTTGAGTGACATCGAATGGGGTGCGGTAGAACGAATGAGTTCTACCGTAGTCGAACTCGCCATTAGCGCCATGTTGGAGTCTCTATACAGAGATCAACAACATGCCGCCATCGCCAAGTCCATTCAAAATGAACTTTCCATCGAGAGGGAGAATGTAGCCTTGCTTCACCAGCAAGGCTCCCAACAGGCCGAGCAGTTGAGAGAACTCGGTGCTCAACAGACAGAGGAAAGCTGCTGTGGGCGGGACGGCACATGCGCGTCGTCCCGAGGTCATCAAGGTTGACATCTCCAAATACAGTGGAGTCCCGGAAGACTCCCTGTTACTGTGGTTTGTCGAACTCGACAGAGCCTTAAGGGCTCGTCGCGTCGAAGATGAGCAAATGAAACTCACATTTGCTCAGACCCACTTGGCAGGGCGTGCCAAAACTTGGTCCCTGGGATTCAAGAGTAGCGACCCACATGTGTTTAGGTCGCTAGATGACTTCAAGTCCCGGCTCAGACAAACGTTTGAGCCGCCACGGGCTGAGTTCAGCGCTCGTTCAGAGCTCCTGAAACTCAAGCAGGGTAAGTGTGATGTGCACGCTTACACACAACATATACGACTCCTCGCGAGTAGTATAACTGCTCACCCAGTCCATGAACACACGTTGATTACGGTGTTCATGCAAGGGCTCGCAGAAGGGCCCTTTAGGAGCCACCTGTTCCGCCTTGAGCTTAATACGCTTGAAGAAGCGATATCAGCCGCGGAACAGGAAGACTTTAGCATGAGACAGGCTCATGCTAGCTCAAACTCTTATCTTCCACCAAGACGACAAGAGATCGGAGGTCCGGAACCAATGGAACTCTGCTATGTTGAGAGCGAGAGACCTCGCTCTTCGAACAACAAGCGATTGCAGAGGTGCAATCGCTGTCAGAAGTTAGGGCACTACGCATATGAGTGTAGTGCTCCACGCCCAGTACCAAACAGTACTGAGCGAAATGGACGACCATTTGCCAGAAAGGGCAATGGGCGTGGGTCCAGCGCTGTTGCGAAGCCGCAACAGCGAGACGGACCATCAAAAAATGGTCGGGGTCAGTAGGGGCGGAGCGCCCTACTGATCCAGCAACCTCAAGAGAATTTGCAAATCTCTTGACGAAAGTTGCTCCAGATACACAATCATTGTGTGTCTCTGCACCTGGTGATGACGTTTCGCTCATCGCCTTGAAGTTGGAAGCGACAAATGATTTGTCGCTTCGTGCCCTAGTAGACTGTGGGGCGTCGAACAACTTTGTTCGACGCCAGTCACTAGAGGGTCGTAGGCTCAAGTTCGTTGAGCGCGACATTCCCCTCACGAGGATGACGGTGCGCCTTGCAACAGGCGCATCGATTACCGTTGAGAAGCGTGTAGTAGGAATCCACTACACGTTAGAGGGTGAACAGTACGGTGATGACTTCATCGTACTGGATCTGGATGACAAATTTGATGTCATCCTGGGATTACCTTGGCTCAGAAGGTACGAGCCAAGGGTGAGCTGGCAGCATCGATCCGTGAATATGCCTGCCGCTTGTTCATCAGATGGCCATCTGATGAACGTCATGGATCGTTCACAAGCGTGTGGATGTACTGCGAGTGAGTGCGATGGCCTCACTTGCGGTACGGTCGTTAGCACGACTGCACAAGACCTCACTGTAGTTGATCACTACACGGTGGAGCAAGCTCCCGGCGGCTGTACAGAAGTACAGGCTGGCGCCGAAGGTCCACCACTCGAATAAGTCGAGTGGATCGGGACATGGATGCATGCCTAGCGGGCAGCATCTTAGACAGAAAGAAACCTGTTGCCTCCAAAGGGCAACATGGACATCCTAGGTCGACTGGAGAGTCGACCGTAGAGGATCGGTTTCTGACTGTGGTTGCACAGACACAGTCGGAAGACGTCGAGGGAATAAGTCACCACGTACTTGAGGAAGTAATTCCTCAAGAGTCAGCTCTGCTGAGGGATCAGGCCCTCAGCAACCTGTGGAAGCAAGTTCCCAGGAAGAAACCGAGACGTTGAACGTCTTGGTCAATGACGGATCAAGCGTAGGCGCTTATACGCTTGACCTGATTGTGCCTTTGAAGTTACCTTCGAGGATAACTCAATTGCCAACGCTAGAACCGAAACGGTTCTTGCGTGGTCTGCGTAGTGGCAAAGTCAAGCAGATCTGCATACTCGTCACAGAGGATGAGTATGTGGCCAATATTCGGTCGGCAACGGTGTTTGCCGAGAACGAACGGGTTCTCAGCAGCTCATCGATGGACGAAAGCGTCATCGATGAGAAGACTCGGATTGAGCGATACACGTCTCAATCCTGGGAGTCACTTCAGGAAAATCCTTTGTATAAGTATTTGATCGAATTCAGGGATGT
Organism: Hyaloperonospora brassicae; assembly: GCA_947650285.1. NCBI lineage: Eukaryota > Oomycota > Peronosporomycetes > Peronosporales > Peronosporaceae > Hyaloperonospora > Hyaloperonospora brassicae. Next base: position 162,039 of record CANTFL010000155.1, read on the forward strand.
GTTACCTGAATCCGTGCCTTGCGAGTTGCCTGAGGACAAAGGCACTCGACACGAGATCGAGCTCAAACCGGGCTCGAAGTACTGTGTCATGAAGCAGTGGCCACTGCCTCGTGAACAAGTACTAGCGATCGACAAGTTCTTTGCCGATCGCTTAGCAGCGGGCCATGTGAGGGAATCAACTTCCCCTCACACCTCTCCGACCTTCTGTGTGCGAAAGGCCACAGGAGGATGGCGGATAGTGCACGCATTCAACAAATTGAATGCTGCAACGGTACCGGCTCAGACGCCGATACCGAGGAAGGACGCCATCATAGATGGTATGTCAAAGAGTACCATCTTTTCGTCCATGGATCTGATGGATGGCTTCTATCATATCCTCATGCGTGAACGAGACATCCCGTACACAGCAGTGAGTACCCCCAGCGGTATGCTGTGGGAGTGGCTAGTGATGCCACAGGGGCTGAGCAATGCCCCTGCAACGTTCAACAGATGTGTCACAAATCTGTTGAGACCGGTGCGAGACTTCGCACCGAGTTACTTCGACGATGTGTTCGTCCATAGCCGGGCTATGGACGGAAAGACGGACGTTGAAGTTCACAGAACTCACGTTCGTCAGGTTCTTCAACTTATGCGCAAGCATAAGTTGTATGCCAACCTCAAAAAGTGTAAATTCGCGGCTAGCGAAATACCACTTCTTGGGTGCATCGTGGGTAAACACGGCGTACGTCCTGATCCCGAAAAGATCAAGGCGATCACCGACTGGCCAATGCCAGTCGTTGTCAAGGGACTGCGGACGTTCCTTGGACTAGCGGCGTACTTGCACAAGTACTCGCGCAACTACGCCGAGATGACTGTTCATCTTTCTTGCTTGCTCAAGAAAAATGTGAAGCGGTCATGGAACGCTAAGTGCCAGCGTTCCTTTGAGGGTATCAAGCAAAGCTTGATGCAATCGCCGATCTTGGCGATTGCAGATCAGGACAGACCATTCCATGTGGTCTGTGACGCCAGCGATTTTGCAATCGGCTGTGCGTTAATGCAGTTCGACGCAGATGGCGCGGAGCGCGTCATCTGTTATCAGTCGCGTCAGCTGCAAGCAGCTGAGCGTAATTACCCAGTGCATGACAAGGAACTCCTTGCCATGAAGTACGCACTGGCTAAGTTTTGCGTCTATCTCTTGGGAGATAGACCGTTTGTTGTCTACACGGACCATGCGTCATTACGCACGGCCGTAAACAGCCCACACCTCTCGCAAAGGATGGCGAGGTGGCTGTCTTTCTTCGCGGAGTATAACTTCTCCGTGGAGTATAAACCAGGACGACTCAATGTCGTCGCGGATGCGCTTTCGCGCCGGCCCGATTTCGAGCCGGACGCACAATCCAACAGTGAGGATAAGCCCACTGTTGCGACACTGTCAGTCAGTGTCCCGTCGTCAAGTTTACTTGACGACGTACGAAAGGCATACGCAGAAGATAAGGATCTTCTGCGATTGATGGATCATCTGGTGAATCCATCCAGTAAATCCATGAGGGATTTACCGGCTTTGTACCGATCCTCATCGGATCGGTATAGTACACGCAACGGATTGCTGTACTATACAGCTGTTGCCGACGACACGCCTCGTGTCGTCGTACCCACTCATCATGATTTGCGTTTACGCATCATGTATGAGTGTCACGATGCCCCAACAGGCGGCCATCGTGGTAGAGAAAAGACTTACCTCACGGTAAGTCGTGACTTTTACTGGCCACGCCAGTATCAGTTTGTACGCAAGTACATACGTGCTTGCGAGGTTTGTCAACGGGTGAAGCCTAGTCCTTCATCCCGTGCGCCATTGCAGCCTCTGCCTGTTCCGACAGAGTGCTGGCAGTCCGTTTCAATGGACTTCGTCTTCGGGTTTCCCGAAGACGCTCACAAGAATAATGGTATTCTTGTGTTTGTTGACCGGTTCAGCAAGATGGTCCATCTTGCTGCTGTCCCTGAGTCGATCAAGGCTCAATGTTGTGCTCGTGTCTTTCTAGACACGGTCTTTAGACTCCACGGGTTACCCCGTGAACTCGTATCCGACCGTGACCCTCGGTTCACGGCGGCAATGTTGGCAAACCGTGTTCCGTCCTCTCGGAACACGATTGAAGATGTCTACCTCTGACCATCCCAAAACAGATGGTCAGACGGAACGTGCGAACCGTGTCCTCGAAGAGATCCTTCGAGGATATGTCCACTCGTTTCCGAGTTGGAGCGAATTCCTACCCATGGTGGAATTCGCCATCAATAATTCGGTGCATGCTTCAACACAGCACACACCGTTTTACGTGAATGGCTTACGCCATCCACGTGTGCCCGCCCTTCTAGAGTGTGACTCTTGGATAAGGAGGTGAGGGACTCGATCGAGCAAAAACCGTTTTGGCTCTTGCTCATCACGTGTCGACGCTAACGTCGTCACGTATGATGCCGATGTCGATCAGGTCGACATCGATGAAGAAAATCACCTCAATAATAGCGGCGACGCTATTACTGACTCGGATGATGATGACGATGCTGGTATATTCAGCATCATCAACGATTATGCCAGCGAGGAAGAAGACAACCTCGCTGAAGAAGAGAACAATCTCTTAGCAGTGCGCACGAAGCGCACTGAAAGACAAAACAAAAAGTCAGCAGAGAACTTCCTGCTGACTCGAGAAGCGGTAGTCCGTTTCGTTCAGGACTCCATCGCAAATGCGGTGGACCACCAGAAACGGAACGCAGACAAGAATGGAAGTGCAGATGTTCGTTTCATTCAAGGTAAACGACCTGGTACTACTGTCTACGGTAAACTTACCTGGACATGCAGTCACTAGTGTCGGCAGTAGTAAACTACTGCCGAAATACAATGGGCATGATGTTATGAGGAAAATAATTAAAGATGCGCACGCATCCTACGTTTTACGTGGGGCGACTCAGACCGTACTGTCGGTACGAGCCTTCTTCTTCCGATGAAGATAGCCCCACGTTCAAGAACATCCATCAAGTTCTTGCGTTCGCGCTCCAGACGATCCGTCTGGTCGCGCAGATATGATACCTCGGAACTCAACCTGAGATATCTCCCCGCGAGCTGTCGCCAGCTCGCCGGAAAGGGAGTGGACATCCCGCTCGACCTGAAGCTGCGCTGTGGCGTAATTGGCGCGGTCTCTCGCCCGATCATCCTCGTGACCCTTGCGGTTCTTCCGCACGGTATCGAGTCAAAGCGTAGCGCCGGTCGCGCTCGTGCTTCAAGTCATCGCGCAATTCATCGATTGCGCGATCCATCTCGTAAGGGTCGAGATGGTGAGCCGAATCATCTGGAGGAGGTCTTTCCTCCTCCACCACATCCTTTGGTGGATGCTCACGGTGATCAACGCTTTCTAGTGGAGCGTTTCTTGAATCAACGTGACGATTCAGGATCAAGGACGATCTACCTCGTCCAGTGGCGGGGGTATCCACCCTCTTGGAACAGCTGGGAGCCCCGCTCTCAGCTGTTGTTGGACGTTGAAGGTCTCGTCCGCCAGTATGACGAGACTCATCCGATGAGTCCTGTGGACCATCGGTAAACACGCGCTTTTGGCGCTTGTAGACGGATTGCAAGTTTGCAATCGCGTCACGCATCTCAGCCGAGATGTGTGCCCTTCCCCAGGGCGAATTTAGGGAATACACATCCCTATGTGCACGCTGCGAGTTGTCAACACAACTCGCACAAGGGTCTCCCCATGTGAGGCAAGGAATGTCTGCCTCAACTCGACAAACAGTGCAACCGGTACCTAGCACCGGTTGGCGTTCGCCTTTCGAACCTGAGGCGTGTCGCCTCAAGTTTCTTGAGCCACCCTTCTCGTCCAAAATTCTTTACGTTTTGGACGAACGCGTTCCATGCAGCCAAAAGCGAGGCCTTGTCACGCTTTTGGTTGCCATTGTACCATCGATGTCTAAGGAAGACATCAAGATAAAAATCATCTTCAGCGTGAAGAATTCTTCGCGCTGGAACTCAAGCCGTGAAGCTCAGTCGCATCGAATAAAGGTATTTGATGGTGTTGGCTTGTCTCGTGAGACAAGCTATTGATGAGCCGTTCGGGCAAACGCCACGGCTTCGGCTCATCACGCTTCGACAGTGGTACCTCTGTCGGTACCACGGCTCCCAGATTGACGACGGCTCACGCCATCGTCATCACGCTCGTGCGAAGAGGCACGAGCCGGTGGTGGTCAGAAGTAATATGCCTCGCCACTCTGATCACCTTCATCATCACTGCCGAACAGACTGTGATGCGAATCACGAATCCGTTCGTTCGGCAGTGGCCTTGGCGAATACTGAGGCGTCGCCGGTGATCGAGACGCCTCTGGACCATTGCCCGAGTCAGACACGTCTGACTCGCCAGAGTAGATGACCTCAATGTCGGGGCCATCATGCGCACGCAGTGTGGTGCCGCGTGCACCTGAAGTACCTGTTGCTGCAGGCGAAGAAGGATCAGCAGACGACGAATCGTCTGCCGCAGAGGCTGGCACAGCAGCGGGATGTGCGTGGTCTTGAGTCACCTCGCATAGACATTCTAACTATGCGAGGTCAGGATGGAAAGTGAATGGAACGGACCCAACAAAGTGCTCCCTGTCCCAATGGTGCCCAATGGGTGGCCGCCAGATTTTCGATAGTCACACGGTGACTATCAGATAATGGAGGGGGCGATGTAACGGGGCAGCCCGTTACATGGAATTGCCATTTGAGAGATAATGACAATAAATAATATTATGTTGAATATTCTTCAAACAATATCACCAATGGTGGTGATATTGAAGGGTCGACCAAAGCGTCTGCTCATTGGTTGATATCTTGATGATATCAACCCACCAATCGCAGCAAGACGCGCGCAATGAGTAGTGAGGAGACGTCTTCATACATTCAGTTATATTATTAAAATTAAGTTAGGTCAAACAGAGAGACAGTGGTCAAATACTTAATTATATTAATAAATTAGTTTTACTTTCCCCTTATCTACTCTTCCTCGTTTGCCTCGTGTACGTCTGTCGGGGCACCAAAACCCTTCCTTTTAATTTACGCAAGAGTGTGCCCCGTTACACTTCATGGCAAGGGGTTCCTTGTCATGCACTGGATGATTACGCTCAGCTGCTTGTAGCTGACGCTATTGATAGAAGATGACGCACTCCGCGCCATCTGCGTCGAACTGCATTAACGCACAGCCAATCGCAAAATCGCTGGCGTCACAGACCACATGGAATGGTCTGTCCTGATCTGCGATCGCCAAGATCGGCGATTGCATCAAGCTTTGCTTGATACCCTCAAAGGAATTCTGGCAGTTAGCTTTCCATGCCGCTTCACATTTTTCTTGAGTAAACAAGAGAAATGAACAGTCATTTCGGCGTAGTTGGGCATATACTTGTGCAAGAACGCGGATAGTCCAAGGAACGTCCGCAGTCCCTTGACAACGACTGGCATAGGCCAGTCGGTAATCGCCTTGGTATTTTCGGGATCAGAAAGTACGCCGTGTTTACCCACGATGCACCCAAGAAATGGTATTTCGCTAGCCGCAAATTTACACTATTTGAGGTTGGCATACAAGTTATGCTTGCGCATAAGTTGAAGAACCTGACGAACGTGACTTTTATGAACTTCTACGTCCGTCTTTCCGTCCATAGCCGGGCTGTGGACGAGCACATCGTCGAAAACTGGGTGCGAAATCACGCACCGGTCTCAACAGATTTGTGACACATCTGTTGAACGTTGCAGGGGCATTGCTCAGCCCCTGTGGCATCACTAGCCACTCCCACAGCATACCGCTGGGGGGTCTCACTGCTGTGTACAAGATGTTTCGTTCACGCATGAGGATATGATAGAAGCCATCCATCAGATCCATGGACGAAAAGATGGTGCTCTTTGACTACCATCTATGATGGCGTCCTTTCTCGGTATCGGAGTCTGAGCCGGTACCGTTGCAGCATTCAATTTGTTGAATGCGTGCACTATCCGCCATCCTCCTGTGACCTTTCGCACACAGAAGGTTGGAGAGGTGTGAGGGGAAGTTGATTCCCTCACATGGCCCGCTTCTAAGCGATCGGCAAAGAACTTGTCGATCGCTAGTACTCGTTCACGAGGCAGTGGCCACTGCTTCATGACACAGTACTTCGAGCCCGGTTTGAGCTCGATCTCGTGTCGAGTGACTTTGTCCTTAGGCAACTCGCAAGGCAAGGATTCAGGTAACACATCCCTGAATTCGATCAAATACTTATACAAAGGACTTTCCTGAAGTGACTCCCAGGATTGAGACGTGTATCGCTCAATACGAGTCTTCTTATCGATGAAGCTTTCGTCCATCGATGAGCTGCTGAGAACCCGTTCGTTCTCGGCAAACACCATTGCCAACCGAATATTGGCCACATACTCATCCTCTGTGACGAGTATGCAGATCTGCTTGACTTTGCCACTACGCAGACCACGCAAGCACCGTTTCGGTTCTAGCGTTGGCAATTGGATTATCCTCGAAGGTAACTTCAAAGGCACAATCAGGTCAAGCGTATAAGCGCCTACGCTTGATCCGTCATTGACCAAGACGCTCGTCGTCTCGGTTTCTTCCTGGGAACTTGTTCCCACAGAGTGCTGAGGGCTTGTCCGCTCAGGTTGCTGAGAGCCTGATCTCTTAGCAAGTACGTTTTGAGGAATTACTTCCTCAAGTACGTGGTGACTTATTCCCTCGACGTCTTACGACTGTGTCTGTGCAACTACAGTCAGAAACCGATCCTCTATGGTCGACTCTCTAGTCGACCTAGGATGTCCATGTTGCCCTTTGAAGGCAACAGGTTTCTTTTGTCTAAGATGCTGCCCGCTAGGCATACATCCTTGTCCCGACCCACTCGACTTATTCGAGTATTGGACCTTTGGCGCCACCTGTACTTCTGTACAGCCGCCGGGAGCTTGCTCCACCGTGTAATGATCAGCTACAGTGAGGTCTTGTGCAGTCGTGCTAACGACCGTACCGCAAGTGAGGCCATCGCACTCACTCGCAGTACATCCACACGCTTGTGAACGATCCATGACGTTCATCAGATGGCCATCTGATGAACAAGCGGCAGGCATATTCACGGATCGATGCTGCCAGCTCACCCTTGGCTCGTACCTTCTGAGCCAAGGTAACCCCAGGATGACATCAAATTTGTCATCCAGATCCAGTACAATGAAGTCATCACCGTACTGTTCACCCTCTAGCGTGTAGTGGATTCTCACAACACGCTTCTCAACGGTAATCGAAGTGCCTGTTGCAAGGCGCACCGTCATCCTCGTGAGGGGAATGTCGCGCTCAACTAACTTGAGCCTACGACCCTCTAGTGACTGGCGTCGAACAAAGTTGTTCGACGCCCCACAGTCTACTAGGACACGAAGTGACATATCATTTGTCGCTTCCAACTTCAAGGCGATGAGCGAAACGTCATCACCAGGTGCAGAGACACACAATGATTGTATATCTGGAGCAACTTTCGTCAAGAGATTTGCAAATTCTCTTGAGATTGCTGGATCAGTAGCGCGCTCCGCCCCTACTGATCCCGACCATTTTTGATGGTCCGTCTCGCTGTTGCGGCTTCGCAACAGCGCTGTACCCACGCCCATTGCCTTTTCTGGCAAATGGTCGTCCATTTCGCTCAGTACTGTTTGGTACTGGGCGTGGAGCACCACACTCATATGCGTAGTGCCCTAACTTCTGACAGCGATTGCACCTCTGCAATCGCTTGTTGTTCGAAGAGCGAGGTCTCTCGCTCTCAACATAGCAGAGTTCCATTGGTTCCGGACCTCCGATCTCTTGTCGTCTTGGTGGAAGATAAGAGTTTGAGCTGGCATGAGCCTGTCTCATGCTAAAGTCTTCCTGTTCCGCGGCTGATATCGCTTCTTCAAGCGTATTAAGCTCAAGGCGGAACAGGTGGCTCCTAAAGGGCCTTCTGCGAGCCCTTTCATGAACACCGTAATCAACGTGTGTTCATGGACTGGGTGAGCAGTTATACTACTCGCGAGGAGTCGTATATGTTGTGTGTAAGCGTGCACATCACGCTTACCCTGCTTGAGTTTCAGGAGCTCTGAACGAGCGCTGAACTCAGCCCGTGGCGGCTCAAACGTTTGTCTGAGCCGGGACTTGAAGTCATCTAGCGACCTAAACACATGTGGGTCGCTACTCTCGAGTCCCAGGGACCAAGTTTTGGCACGCCCTGCCAAGTGGGTCTGAGCAAATGTGAGTTTCATTTGCTCATCTTCGACGCGACGAGCCCTTAAGGCTCTGTCGAGTTCGACAAACCACAGTAACAGGGAGTCTTCCGGGACTCCACTGTATTTGGAGATGTCAACCTTGATGACCTCGGGACGACGCGCATGTGCCGTCCCGCCCACAGCAGCTCTGTCTGTTGAGCACCGAGTTCTCTCAACTGCTCGGCCTGTTGGGAGCCTTGCTGGTGAAGCAAGGCTACTTTCTCCCTTTCGATGGCAAGTTCATTTTGAATGGACTTGGCGATGGCGGCATGTTGTTGGTCTCTGTATAGAGACTCCAACATGGCGCTAATGGCGAGTTCGACTACGGTAGAACTCATTCGTTCTACCGCGCTCCATTCGGTGTCACTCAAATGTTTAAACCCTTCACGCGTGGCGTGAAAGGTCTCTTCATCATCTAACATGTTTATGTTAGATGAAGTTGCTGTGGTCGCATAAAAGACTATAAGTGCTGCCAGGTGTAACGGAGCGCGCTCTGGGTTGAATGACCAAGCAAGATCTTGTATTGATAACAATACAAGGTTGCGTACTCCCGACGTCACGTACACGTGGCGTTGAGGAAGTGCGAGGAAGTAAACAGAGCTTTCAAGTTCTGTTTAAGGTGAAAGTAGAACTGTATTTAATACAGTTAATAAAACTACCTTTGTCTTAATCTAACTATGTTAAACTACAAGTTCCTGCGTGGGTGTAGGTTTCTTGCTCACTACCCATTGCGCGCGTCTAGCAGCGATTGGTGGTTAATCTGGTGGATGTGCCGTGTACATCAATCAGCCAGTGGAGCACCCAAAGAATCTTGTCTTTGAAGGAAGCATTCTATCAACATCACCTCTTCTTGAGTAATTTTGATTGAATATAATCAAAACAGATAATATCCGAAAATTGGTACATTCGTACCAACTTTTATGTAACGGGCTCACCCCGTTGCACAACTGGATCTGACATACCTGTGGGCACTGGCCTGACCGATTCATATAATCAAGGTAATTAGGGCATCTACGGGTACAAGGTATATACGATACGCATCTACCTTTGGCCGCTATTGGTGGCCAGGGACCGTACCCCACCAGTAGTCCCAACATCCAACCAGAGCAAGAGTACGCTAGATCGATCAACTACGAGAACAACGATCCCATAAGTGATGATGATGCGAATAGCACCGTCGACGAGTGGCAGGTGTTTGCTTCCGCTATTTTTGAAGTCATTCCCGGTGCACCGGCCCCAATGCCTGGGGATCAACGTGTCGGGACAAACGCATGCTCCACACTTACTGCTACCCGTCAAACAAGTCGTACTTCCACACGTCGTACATCGAGACGGAGCGACCACCACCACCAGCAGCAGCAGATTCCTCCAGCCCAAGCCTCCATGATTCAAGCGCCGCTTTCGCAACAACATCGCGCGTAGGTCTAAAGGACTAGGCTTAATGTCTCATTTGGCGCGCCCGCAGCTCCAAAAGTACTAGTTGCGTTCCAGCAGCCACTGCCGCCACTAGAGCACCACTAGCCTCTGCCGCCACTAGAGCACGACCAGCCACAGATAATGGCACCGCAACAGGAGCAAAAGTTGATGCTCAACGCAGAACCGTTTAGAATGGGCTTACTACTTTCACTCGCGCGTGTTTCCGACGGCACCTCGCCAGCTGCTTCAATCAATCATTTAATAGTATTAGACCAACCTCAATTAAAGCTGCAAAGAAAGATGATTTAATATAGACACATTATTAGCTGTTATCTATTTAGTAAATCAACACCGGACGCAAAAGGGCTGAAAATGTATAATTACTTTACTTGTCGCATCACTTCCTGCCTAACTTCCTGCCATTGTCTGAATTACTTGCTGGCTTCTACAGCTGCGTACATGACAATTCAAAAGAGGCATGGTAGGAGCTGGTAGCTATATGAACTGTTAGCGTTGGGCACGAAAGGGCAAATCATACGTATTTCAGCTTACTTGCTGCCGCACTTGCTGCCATTGCCTGTTTCACTTACTACCGTCTCGCTCTCTGTAACAATCAAGCAGTTTCTTATTCCATGTTGCAGTTAAGTATAATGTGGTTGACATTATTTAGTGCGTTTTTAACTTGAGTTAAGTAAAGTACTGATTTTGGGCGTTTTGTACATTTGTGGTACTGGTTTTGAGGTTTACGCTATTGCTTGTATTGATACATGTCACTACTATGTTTTGCTCGAAGTCAATATAATTAGAATTTTACCGCCAAAGACGATAGTCGGCACCGCACCACTCATTGGTTGATACAATCCATTGTATATTCCAACTACTCCACCAATCGCTACAAGGTGCGCGAAATAGGTGGAGGGCGAGTTGCTACATCACGTAATTGTACGCTCTTCTAGTGTGAAGAAGATCAGAGATATTTTTTTCGAAGGCTTTGACTATAGATTGAATACGATACGACTTTACCCTTTTACCGAGCACCTTTTGTAACGGGATGTACGTCGGTTGAAAATAAATTCATTTGTGTGGGATACACCACGGAGAATATACCCTTGATTTTAATATCGATTTCACCCCACCGGTTTATGGAGGCTAACGAGTGTCAACTAACGGATTGAAAATCCTCGAATAGCACTCATTTAGGACTATGGGATCCAGATATAAAATAGGCTGGATTAAGTGTTTCGTTTAATATAAGTGGATACAGTTTGTTATACCTTTTAATCTTATAGCGCTCCCTGCCTTCCCAAGGCTTGCGCTTCGATCGCCTAGAGTAAGGGGTCTATACAATTCATATATTTGTGAGCAGTAAGTGCCATGTGATTTCCCTGAGTCACTTGTCTTTCGAATAAGGAATAAAAACTCTATAAGCTCGTGTGACTAAGCCCAAACTTCGTAGTTTGCTAGAACAAAGTAGACTATAATTCGCTTACTCAGTTTCTTAAAAACTGAGTGACACAATGAGCACATAGTTCCTTCTCTGACTAAAGAGATAATGCATCTCCGGTACACCTTTGCTTAGTAAGCTATCTTTCCTCTGCACGTACACTTACGCGAGGATTCGAGGTACCTGCCCAGCACGTCAGTGTACGTAGCTTGTGATATGTCAGTTCGAGCGTTAAATGACTTGATATACATAGCGAAGACTTCGTAGCAGATCCATAGTATAACTCATTTTCATCTCTTCATAGCCAAACAACACACATAAGCCTACATGTTTGTCAAAGTTCGTGTTAGAACGATAAGTAAGGTATTTTTTACGTAAGCGCGCCACAACATCGGTAGCTCTACTTCAACTCTATTCGTGCCGGTGTCATGAATGATTGTCATTTTCTCGTCGAACACGATTCATGCCGTTGTGTCCGAGCATACGTGACTTTTGAAAGAACTACTGCTTACTGTCAAAACGATTCGAGTGTGTTCGCGGGAAGGCAAAAAATGGTTCATTGGGATAAGCACACTAGATTCGACCCATGCGGGCACTGCTATCACTATGCTTTGAAACTATACCTAAATACTAGCGTTTTCATGTCGCCTTGATTCTGCATCGAAAACAACAATCACTACGACATTGTCAAATGCAAGAACCCCCTTTAAAAAAGCGTTTTGTCCTGGTGCGAATCGAACTAGCAATTACATAAAGCTGCTTACTACTTAAAGCCGACTACGGCAAAAATCTGGCGATGACATGAAGCTGGCTACGATTAAGTTGGTGATTATAACTTAAAGCTGTCTTGACTTGAATCTGGAAATATATTCGGCTCGCCACGACTCGAAGTTGTGATTATAGTGGAGAAAACAAATTGTAATGTCGATGGTGGGTCACACGACAAAGAAACTGTGGCGTACGACATATTGGATCCTTGCGTTTATCAGTTGAAAACCTGATCTCGTCAAAAGGCTGATGGTGCGAATAACCTACAAAATGAAGTTGCAGATGTTATCCAATATAATTATCGTCATAAAAGCGACGACGTTGCACCATCAATGACTCCAGAGCAATCGCTAGAGCACCAAGCCCGACAATACAATTTGTATTAAAGCGTCGTAACACAAGCTCATGTCGAAGTACGGCTTTTTCGTAAGCAAATAAACATCAACCTACATCCCTGCAACTTGCGAGCCATGCGGCTATGGCACAACCTGGCTAAGCATATCATTTATAGACGATAGTATGACAGGTGTTACCTGCAGGGATAATAGCACAATCATCAGGGAAAGCGAGAGCAAGATAGGCTGGATAACCTTTCATGGTCCATCTGGAATTTTCTATTCCAGGTGCCAAATCCTGTGCCACCATATCAGTCATTTGATTAATGGGCCCTAATAGATGAATCACACCCTTTTGATATGTGGATCACACACCCAGCGTAACCCCCATAAATCTGATCAATCAGAAGCAACGGACGCGTAACTTGGTGTAATGTCTATCTAATCCATTAGGGTGAGCCCAATTCTACCGCACATACAGCACCTGTGTGCTGATCAGTAGTGATTCCGGTGACTAGACAACCCTCGACGGAACCAAGTACCTTGATACACCGCGCTTCAATGCCGTTGGCATCACTAGCTGCAAGATCTTTCACGTCGCTAGGAACAGCAATGGAGCAGATATTGGATCAGGCGGAATTAAAGGGTTATGCTGTTGGAAAAAGTCGAACTTGAACTTCTGAAGTATGACAACACTTTTCCCACTGGTTGAATCAGAGCATTCAGTGTTGGTGACAGATCCTGATATTATTCGAGGGCGCGACCCTCCTCAAAGTTTTACCAACCGCGAGCCAAAAATTTCTCTCAGAAAGATCCCTCTGTAATTGAATATGTTTAATTGAAGACCAGTGGTGGTGGGTGGAAGCGTACATGCGGGTTGCCCTGAAGAAGGGTACAGCATCAGAACTTGTCCCGTTCGCCGTCAAAGATTATCATAGCAAATTAACGCTTCTAGTACTTTTTACATCTCGTTAGCATCTCATTAATTTCAACAGATTATGTTGAATAGACATTGCACCGAATTACGCGTCCGATGCTTCTAATTGGTCAGATTTATAGGGGGGTTATGCTGGCGGTGTGGTCCATATATCAAAAGGGTGTGATATATCTATCAGGGCCCTTGACGAATAAACATATAAATAGCAGGCTTTTTTTGGCTTTGTACAGCATAATTGCGTTGGTGAAGTGGCTTCAATATCAACAAAGCTCGGCAAATTAGACTGAGTTTATGATGCAGACTTGCGTTACCAGAACGCACACATAAATTTATTGTATTTGCAACCGAATCACCACCGCTTTGGTCACCTTTCTACACAAAATTACAACGACTTTCGTCCAGATTCTTACCATATCACTTGTCCTCATTGGTTTAATGTTCGATGATAAACAAAGCTGTTGCAGAAGTAAGAAGAAAAATTATTTGATTTGATCGCGAGTGAAAAGGGCCTCGATTTCTCCGTTAAACTTAACCGGGTATTCAACCATGCCAAAATGATTTCCTTCTCGCTCGATAACTTTAGTAGCCCGAGCCATCGGCTGTCGGAGATGTGCACACTGATTTGTGTGGTCGGTTCGATGCGTTGGAGTGCATGCAGGGTATTATGGTGAAAATAGTCGGAAAATTACTATCATAAGACAGGTCCGATGATTATCTTCGTCCCTGAACTCTATCCGTCGTACTGAAACGAACGAACATTATCACTAACTAGGAGAGTTCTATTCGTAAGACCGGGAAGCGTACTCATAGGCTTAGACGACGACTTGAACATGGATGATACAGTGCAACGATTTTGCTGGTCAGTGAATGCAAGGTTTATCATTACTTTACCGACGCTCCCTACGCAACTTAAAGTCATTCAATTGCACCCCTTTCGGTCGCACGCTGCGCTGCGTTTCGTGGTACACGCAGCGGAAAGAAGAAGTTGCAGCTCTTGACCTTCTAGAGTAAACAGAAATAATATCCGTCGCGGGCAGAGGGCGGAAAAACCGATTTTGGATGACCGCAGCTCAGTACTGATCTTTTGTTGTGATCAAAATTGTACGTGCCAGGCCATGTGAGTCACGTCGCATCGATAAGGACTCGAGCATACCGTCTTTTAAGTGAAAGAAAGCGCTTGTTGGCATCACGCCTGCTAGTGGGTGTGAACGTTGCATCGAATGGTCAGCCTTTAAATGCGCTGACTAGCGTACCCATGCCGAATCGACCAAGTAGTCATCGGAAAGAGCATTTGGGGTACACAGCTCAATGTTCCTGCAAGAATATTAGACCCTAAACTTGATCTCTATCGTCTGAGAATGAGTTAACCAAGCTCTTTTAAGCATATTTTACCTCTAGGTGATACCAATCTTAAGTATCATAGTACTAAGCGCAATATCATGAGTACAAGTGAGCATCCGTTCATTGTTATGGTCATTTTCAATCGACTTAAACATCGAGTGCGTAAATGGTTCTACTTGTTCAGTAAAAGCGCTATCGAATTTCCATTGAATTTATGTGTAATATACCATCAAACAAGTAGGATATGTTTGCTATCTTCAATATGGCGTAGATGGGTCAATTAATCAATATAATAAGGGTATTCTCGCACAGTTGCACGAATGTGACTACAAACTGTATGTTGAGAAGCTATATGCGTTGCAACGACTTGCTCTTTCAGACCCATCCCGCTTGCTCACATAACGTACAGTATAATGGATCAGCAACGGTATTGCAAAGCCCAAGATGAGCAGGGGGTGATCTGTAGAGTGATCTTGTTGAAAAAAACTAGATAGCCAAGAATAACAATGATCAATGAAATTCGCTGTAGCTATATTCAACTTTATGAATAATGGTTGAATGAACGATGTTGTAATCATTACAGCCTTATGATAACATCCATTCTGTTTGAAGCCGAAGTGATAACATGATATCTGATATGCTGCACTTAAATTTCAGAAAACATACGACGTAGCATGATAGATTGACTTATATAGACAGGCAAAAATATTTGTCTTTGATTAGAAGTATATGGCTATCCCAGAAAACAATTAATAGGATAGTAGACAGCTCTCTCGACCGTTATACAAAACGACCTTGAATATTTGTGTGGAGACGTAATATTCCGACACAACGTGCCAGCCGTGATGATGTCCACAACTTTGAGATCGTGATTGTGATTGATTCTATCCCTGCAATCATTTACTAAATGTTTATTCGCTGTTCACTGCTTCGTGTGATGTGATATAGATTAATCGTAAATTTGATTGCAACCATAACATTGCGTGCCTGAGATTTTGATCTAAATAACCTTAAGTTGGTATCCAATAGTGCTGTAGTAGTGATTAATTAGCTACACAACAGGCGGGCTTGGGGCTTTGCCTTATCCACTTACAGGGTCTTCGATTGTCCTACGCCATGTATTTGCTTTATAATGGATATTTCTATTTGTAATGTAATCGCGGCGGTGCCTGGACCTTCTGTTGCAGATCACCAAAATTTAGGATGTAGGGGTATCACAATCATATTCGTACATCGCAATCAAAACTACAAATGGATAAGTCTAGATTCGAGAACAATATGCCGAATTGGCCTTCGGAGCCTTTTTCGCCACGCTCAATCTTGCGCTACTGATAAGGAGGGTCACACGCTTAAACGTGAATATCAGGAGTACATAAGACATTTTGTAGGATTTCTCCTTACATTACCATCGTATTATCGAGCCAAGAATGAAGTCTTGGTTCCAATGATCAACAAAAAGGAAATAGGTAACCCAATGCATCTTTTTAACACTTCATCAAACATGTATATAAATCACCATTGTAGCTTACGAAATGTAACAATATAAATAATTACTACTGTATATATGACTAATTAGCACATGTTTGATAACCTATCCTTAAGCACGCTACTGCATCGTTATCATTCTTCGACATACACATTGGCGCTGGTCAGAGCTCGTGCAAGACGGAAGATAGGCAAATTTCAACCCGAACCAGATGGCTTTCGGCAACAATTGTAAAACAGATTTACAATATCTGGTTCGACATGCGAAGGGCGCGTTCTTGTGCTGATAATACGGTGACACGAGCAATATTGGACGCGAAATGAGTAACTCGTTTCCATTTTGTTTGTAAGATTTCGGAATATTTTTGACGTTATGTACGCTACTTGACGAATGTGTGCAAGAGTAGTAGGATGCTGTCTCCGCATGTAGAACATCCGACGCAAGCATATGTCTGTACCGATTTTGACTTGATTTCGTTGCATGAGCACCACCCAATACCGGTGATTCTGCGATAAACCCGAATGTGCTAGCATCACGACGCAGCAATATAGCATTGAAGCGAGAGCTTCTACGCAACTTTATGCAGTTACATGACTGTACCCACAGGTATTCCATATGGGCGCATTTCATTACTGGGCAAATGATGTTGCACTTACTTACTACGTTATTGACGTAGTACATCGAAGCAGACCGATGCGACATTGCGAACCGTTTCCACCGGAATGATTATCAACGCATCGATCATGTTATCGTACGATCTACTATTGCTTCTCGCTAGTTTTGTGCGTTGTCTTATTGATTGTTATTTTATTGCGTGGGGACGATGTACCAGAAGAGATCGGGTCGCCCAACTATAAACACAGCTCGCTCAAGCGCCACAACTTCGATAAGATATACATGGATTCGCCCCCACCGCTTGATGAGATGCAGAAAACTTGTCGGGATAATTTCACGAAGCAATGATGTCGTAGAAACAAGTGATGTTTACGTTGAGATGTTCATTCACAGCTGGCTATTCCGATAAGTAAAAATGGCGTTCAACGTAGAGAATGTTCGAATATACATGCGGTATTTGTGAACCTATTCAAGTCCAGTTTTCGACATAAGTCCGTATCTGGTTTTCCACGGTCATACCCGGCTAGTGTACTCTTGTGATGTCCTTATGAGCGTGGGTGTTCGTACTATGTAAACAGTGGCTTATCTTGAAATGGTCGACGACGGATTCCTCCCTTGCAATATTGAGCAATAAGTCTTCGGTACTACCGTAACAAAGTATAAATCTAGCTGCTTTTAATGAAGAATACATCTATCGTAGGTGCGTGGGGGCGGATGCGTGGTGCAAATGGCCCGTACGATCTAAAAGAGGTCTCGACGCACAAGGGACGCCAGGAATCATGCACCTACCAATTCCCGCACAGAACGACAAAGATGTTTGAAACGTCCATTGACGGCATTACCTTTACTTGTTAACTCTGGTCGGACGTCCGTAGACTAGCAGTTGGCTGGACCGGTGACTTTCAGGTAACAAGCATGTTTTCAAAAAAACACTCGGATGGTACGGCGGCTTTAATTCCGTACTCTGACGTCTGCAGTGTTTCAGTACACATTTCAGCTCCGGGGCATTGGCGCAAGTCAAACTTCGTAGAATCTGCACCTGCTGCCTCGATATGAAATTACTGCCGTATCGTATAATCAAACGGTTTCATTCGGTATGCGCACTCATGACTCGATACCAAATCTTCTTATGCGACAATGCAGGTCAGCGAAGTTGTGCGGCAGGAACAAGGTGGATGGCGTTCGAAGCCTGTCTGCGCATAGTTTCCTGAATATACAGCCGTCGTCCAGGCGCGAGACGACGATGAGATACAGGTAGCGCCTATAGCTGTAAGATGATTGGCTTATTGGGGTCACACACATACGCTATAACCGGGCATTATCTGAACAACACCGCTCTCGCCTCGGGAGGCTCGTCGTACCACGGGTCGGTGTGCTTGTGCGGGCTCGCCGGCGGCATGCGAATTTTGCAAGACGAAGCTATACAAACCTTGGAACGATTTCAGACACGATCGCTGTCTTTCTTGCTGTCTATCCGGGTTGGATGCGATGTGGGAGCGGGACTAGGTGACTGCTTCACTGATTTCGGGTTCCGCAAGGCCTAATACAAGAGCCCTAGCGGGAAAAGTGTGTTCTCCAGGTGAACTACAGGTGATTGGGGATAAGTCCACATCGAAGATTTCGTGCCGCTGTGTGGACGTCGTGCGACTCTGGATAATGGGCGATGCGGTGCCTGAGAGCATGGTCAAGCAAGCGAGGAGTGCTGCTGTGTCGCTGTAGTATCACCGAATAGCGTACTCGGCACCACCAACAATATTTTTGCTTGATTGATCCCTTGTATTGTGAGGCAGCACCTTCTGAGACGGGTGTGCGACCTCAGCATGCTGCTTTTGTTCCTAGCCACGACGTGCACCAGATCCTCAAGCTAGTTATAATTACAAAAGTTGCGGCACGAGGTGACCACAGTACGGGCGTGACATGTCGCTTCGGCTTCAATTTGCTAAGCTTTCGGATGCGCTCGGTTGACAGTTCATCATTTCCGCCTAATATTATCTCGGTTTGCCCGACGACTTCGTCCGAGGCATCGGCGTCTTACATGAATGCCCATGCTGGCGCTTCAACATTAATGAGCCTTCTTGCGATGGACTCCAGTCTCATGCGATATATGGAAAGGCTGATGATCTCTAGCGACTTTGGCGTACATCCTTGCACCCGGTTGCCCGCCGACGATTGCCGTCGTTCCGACCGAAATCGACTCCGCAGTAGCACCGGAAGCGGCATAGAGACTGCTGCGGCCGACTTTGCCAAAGTGTACTAGCTGTGCATAAAACATTGTACAGTAAATATCCCTTTATAAGCCCCAAGCCTTCCTCTGGCGTAGTACTGAAGCTTCTTGCCTTATAAGCGCAAGAAGCTGCCAGAGCACGCTACAGACATTGAGACCACCAACCGGTCGACCGCCAAGGTTTGCGGTCATGCTGACGGCATGGCGGTATATCTGAGCTTACCGACCGAGTCTGTCCCCGTCTTTCAAGCCCTCGAGCAGTTTGCAGCGGTATCTGGATTCTGGATAATGTCGATAAGTCAACCGCAATTCGTTTTCGGTGGAGTAATTTTGCCACACCGGCTTCGCTCGGCATTAGAAAGTTTTGTTGGAAAGTTGCGCGGTGTGATTACCGACGGTATCGACGGGTGCTGCGAGGCGCCGAAACGATCTATCAAGTCAACTCGGCAGCTTGTGCGCTCACTGAACACACAGTTTCTACTAATGGGCCTGAAGAGAAATACGTAAAGAACGAGCACCGTGCCTCGGCGGCAATCGAGTATCAAAATGTTCCTTGTGGCCTTCCACGGATGGAGTCTCGTGCAGTAGTCGCGACGTTGCAACAGCCGGTGGATAACATCGTATAACATATTTGGGCCGGCAAAGCGTTTTCTTCTGGTTGAAAAGTGTCAGAGAGAGCTGGTGGAATCAAAATAAGGAGTACAGGTGGCTAAATCACGATCCGAGCTGCTATCGGCGGCGAGAGCTGTCTTCAGCGAGGAAGACGTAGGGTCTACGAAGGTGGGTAAAACTACCAACAACATTTCTCTTGCGGTTTGAATCGACGTGGACACACATCTGACGCCATGTCATGGGAATGTGGCGAACGGCTCGACCGTATGGGCACAGGCAATGTGGATGGCCAGTGTCGAGATGGTCCAAGGTAATTACCGTGCTCTGCTTGCGCCGACAGAGCTCGCCATTAGTAACAACCAAGATGTGGCGCTGAAGATAGAGTTGGTAAGCTGCGCGTAAATGAAAGTGGCAAAGTTCGCCTTTTAGCTAGCGGGACCTTGATGTACGAAGTTGTTGCGCTCACCCGGAAGTAGTCGGATCTGCGCAGGATGCTGTGTAACGATTGCTTCTGCTTTGCCTCGCTCGACACAACGGTATAGATACAAAGTGTGCAGCTTTAAAAATTGGGTATCTGATTTGCGTGACAGGTCGGCGTCACACGCAGAGAGACGTGATCCGGTGAATGGTAGTGATGTCAAAGTCGATCGTCGTAGCACTCCGCGCGCATGCGAATTCGATTGTTTGCTTTCAACGGAGCGCTAAGAGTCTGTGCGATCTATTTCAGTTTATTTACCTTAGCTGCGCCTTACACAGATGACATTTAACGAGCGGTCGACATCGACGTGTGTAGGCATCACACCTGGAGAATGATGCCTGTTACCGCTGTCGTCTATACGGCCGCTACTCTTGGGTGTGAGGCGTGCCTAGTACATACGATAGGGGATGTAAGGGATTGACGGCACCGTCTCTAATGCAAAGGTACGTTTTTTAGCGCCTGACGCTGGCTTGACGATCATAGTTATACGAAGACGGACGCTACTGGAGTCCTAAACAAATGCGGTACGGCGCTAGATGCCACTTGATCGGCGACTTCATATGCATAAACTGTCCAAACGTGGTGATCGTTGGTGTAGCAGACGGCTGTAGCCCCATTCGTGACACAAACATCGTTTCGACTTTCGAATATCCGATACGTGCACGACAAGTCGATCCGTAAAGCGCTTAAATGTATCTTGGTCAAAAAGAATAAGCTTAGCACCAGAAAAATAGTATGCGGCGTTCGGTTCTATTCGCACCACCTCAGCGACTTCTCGGATACGGAATCATTGCAACATGCCTTGCACGGATGTCCGGTGTATTTAATTGTGTGGAATGACTACAAAGGAATGTGGAGAGGTATCAGAGTAACTCACGTGACACTCTTAGCTCGCGAGCTTCAGCCTCGAGATGCCGGAAACATACGCCTGTAAATGCGTGGAACGTAATTGAGAAGCTCGAGGTGAAATGTAGAACGAAACCACGCTGCACAGATACTTCTTTTGCTTAAATACGTTCAGGAAATTGTGGAAGCTCATATAGACAAATACGACCTCTGCTACACGACACGCTCGTCCGTCAATCCGGGTCGTGAAAGATGCTCTCTTACTTACTCTGCAGGCGAAAGGTTGAATAACGGATAATCCCGGTGTCACGTAATGTAACGGGGCACGGATGACAACGTACTGGTCGGCCAGTACGGAGTTCACTTCCACTGACAACAGTGATAGTCAGTGCCCTGCTGAGTGTTGCACCAACACAGAGGAAGGAAAGGAGACTAGTGAACACGCCAGTCTCTGGAAAAAGTAAAACTGTTATTTAGTATAATTAAGTCCTATCAATCTTATGTCTCTGTTTATACTGACTCAATTATGTTAATCTAACTAAATGTATGATGGCGTCTACTCACCACCCGCAGCGCGCGTCTAGCAGCGATTGGTGGGTTGATATCATCACGATATCAACCAATGAGTAAACCCTTCGGTCATTTCAACAATATCATCATGCTCTATGATATAGTTGAAAGAATATTCAACGTAATATTCTTTATTGTCATTTTTAGCCTTAATGACAATATCATGTAACGGGCTACCCCGTCATTTCACCCCCCTACCGATAGTCACCGTCTGACTATTGAAACTTTTGTGGCCACGCATTGAATGCCAATGGGACGGGGAGCAACTTGTTGGTCAGATCCATTCATTCTGACTTTTACTCCCACAGGCAACATGTCTATGCGGAGAGATTCAAAGACGACGCAGTCTGCTACCTTGCCAGCCTCTGCGGCAAACAATCCGTCGTATTCTGCTGCGTTCTCCGCCTGCAGCAAGTGTTGCTGCAGGCACATGTGGAATCGCGCCACATGCATACAGTGACCTCGAGCTAGGGGTCAGCTAGTCTGGCGAGTCAGATGTGTCTGACTTGGAAAAGAAGTTAGACGGTCGCGCTCACCCGCGGTGACTCGTTCATAAAAGACTTGCCGAACGAACGGAATCGCGACATGCGTCACAGTCTGTTCGATAGTGATGATGAATATGGTGATGAGTATGATTACTCATCACCGCGATCAACTCGTGCGCCCTCGCACGAGCGCGTTGACGACTGCGCGAGCCGTCGTTATATTGGAACCCGTGGTACCGGCAAGGAGATCACGTCGAAGCGTGATGAGCTGAAGCCGTGTCGTTTGTCTGAACAGCTTATCAATAGCTTGTCTCACGAGACAAGCCACATCATCGAATTCCATTATTCGATATGAGCGAGCTCCATGGTTGAGCTTTAGCGCGAAAGTTTTTCAAGAAGACTTATATCTCGATGCTTTCCTCAAGCATCGGTGGTACAATGGTAACCAAAAGCTTGACAAAGCTTCGCTTTTGGCTGCATAGAACGCGTTCGTCCAAAATGTCAAGAATTTTGGACGAGAAGGATGGCTTTAAAACTTGAAGCAGTACGCATCAAGTTTGAAAAGCTAACGACAACCGGTGCAAGGTACCAACTGCATCTTTTATCGAGTGAGGCAGACATTCCTTGCCTCACTTGGGGAGACCCTTGTGCGAGTTGTGTTGACAACTCTCAACGTGCACAGAGGGATTTTTATTCCCTAAGCTCGCCCTGGGGAACGGCACACATCTCGGATTAGATTTGGGACGCGATTGCAAACTTGCAATCCGTCTACAAGCGCCAAAAGCGCGTGTTTACCGATGAGTCCGAGAACCAAGCGGATGAGTATCGTCGTACTGGTGTACGAGACCCTTAACATCAGCCATCAGCTGGGATCGAGGTTCTCAGCTGTCATAAGATGGTGGATACCCACGCCAGCGGACAAAGTAACTTTTCCGCTTCCCGTTCTTCACGAGTTGGCTCAAGATACGCCCCACGTCAAAGCGGCGACCACCGTGCGAATCCACTGGTGGCTTTGGTGGTGGTGGAAAGACAAGTTCGACTCAGCTGCCGGGCCTTAATGAGACTTTGGGTCACCATGAACGGTACCTGACCGAGTTGAGGGAGGAAGTCGATCACGACCACGATCATCGGCACGACTTCAGGTCGACCGTGCAACGTCTCCGTGCCGACTTGTAGAAAGACCGATCGGATTTCGCGCTCGCTCAGTTTGGGAACGAACGCGAGGGACATCATTTAAGCGACGGGGCTAGAGGCGGCTCGTCGCGAGAAAGACCAACTTGAGTGTTTGATCCGTGATCACAAGAATATGTTGGGGATTCTTAAGCGTGCCGGTCATCTCCGCTCTATGAAGAGGCCTCGTACTGATAGTACGGTCGGAGACGTCCAACATAAAACTTAGAATGCGTTGGCATACTTCGAGGCAACTTGATCGTGTATGCATTGCATCGGCGGTGCACTACACGAGAGGGGCCAAAGTATTCGGCAGTAGTTTACTATTGCCGATATTAGTGACTGCGTGTGTAGGTAGGTTTACCGTAGATAGTAACACGAGGTCGTGAACCCTGAATGAAAGAACATATGCTCTTCCATTCTTGTCTGCGTTACGTTTCTGGCGGTCCACCGCAATGGCGATGGAGTCTTGAACAAAATGGACTAACTCCTCTCGTGTCAGCAGGAAGTTCTCCGCTGACTCGCTGTTTTGTCTTTCAGTGCGCTTTGAGCGCACTGCTAAGAGGTATTTCTCTTCTTTATCGAATTTGTCTTCTACCTCGTTGGAATATCGTTGACGATGCTGAATATACCAGGATAGTCATCATTGTCTGAAGTAGCAGCAGCGTCATCGCTACTTCTAAGATCAACTTCTACGATGTCGAAATTATCGACATCGACATCTAACGTGTCGGCATGTGAGATGATACGTGATGATCAAGAGTTAAAGCGGGTTTTGCTCGAGCGATTCCGTCCCCCCTTAAACCAGAGTCACTCTGTTTGTGGGCGGAAATACGTGGGTGGCGTGATCCATTCACGTAGAACATTGTATGCGTCGTGGACGCAAGCACGGAGTTGTTGATGACGAATTTGACCATCAGTAAAGCTCACCTCAACTCGAAAGGGAGAAGACGTATCCTCGAAGTTTTTTTTAGGACACGGTTTGCACGTTCTGTCTGACCTTCTGTTTCAGGATGGTTAGAAGTCGACATCTTTAGCCGTGTTCCGAGTGGACGGAACACGGATCGCCAAAAGTCTGCCGCGAACCGAGGATTACGGTCTGACACGAGTTTACGGGGTAACCCGTAAAGTCTTAATATTATGTTAATAAGGTACGCGCACAGCCTTGTGACGTGATCGACTGGGGGACCGCAGGAGGATGCACCATCTTGCTGAACCTGTCGACAAACACAATATTATCATTATTCTTGTGAGTGTCATCGAGAAACCCGAAGACAAAGTCCATGGAAACGGACTCCCAACATTCTGCCGGTACCGTCAGAGGTTGTAATGGTGCACGGGATGAAGGACTGGGCTTCACCCGTTGGCAGGACTCGCACGAACGAATGTACTTGTGGACAAACTGATACTGGCGGGGCCAGAAAAAGTCACGACTGACTTTGAGGTAAGTCCTGTCCTTACCAAGATACCTACCTGACGGCGCATCGTGACATTCGAAGATGATGCGTAAACGCTAATCATCATGATCGGGAACGACTACACGAGGGGTGTCGCCAGCAACTGCTGTATAATACAGCAGAACATTGCAAGTCGTGTACCGATCCAAAGAGGAACGGTATAGAGCCGGCACTTCCAACAAGGATTTTCGGGATGGGTTCGCAAGATGACCCATCAAAAGAAGGATATTCGTATCTCCTGCATATTCCTTCCGCACGTCGTCGAGTAAAGGCGACAACGGCACGCTGACTGACAGCGCCGCAATATTGGGCAAGGCCTCACTATTGACTGGTGTAGTCGGCTCTAAATCGGCCCAACGTGATAACGCATCAGCGACGACGTTCAGTCGTTCTGGTTTGTATTCGACGGAGAAGTTATACTCCGCGAAGAAAGACAGCCACCTCTTCATTCGTTACGAGTGGTGGGGAATGTTTACGGCCCTGCGTATTGACGCATGGTCCTTGTAGACAATGAACGGTTTATCTCCCAAAAGATAGACACGAAACTTAGCCAGTGCATACCTCATGGCAAGTAGTTCCTTTCCATGCACTGGGTAATTGCGTTCGGCTGGTTGCATCTGACGCGATTGATAGCAGATGACGCGCTCCGCGCCGTCTGTGCCGTATTGCATTAATTCACGGCAGATTGCAACATCGCTGACTTCACAGACCACATGGAATGATCTGTCTTAATATGCAATCGCCAAGATAGGCGATCGTATCAAGTTTTGCTTGATAACCTTAAAGGATCGCTGACGATAAGCGTTTCATGTACACTTCACATTTTTACTTAGTAAACAGGAAAGATGAACATTCATCTCGGCGTAGCTGGGCATATGCTTGTGCAAGAACGCCGCTAGCCCAAGGAACTTCCGCAGTCTCTTGACAACTACTGGCAAATGCCAGTCGGTAATCGCCTTGGTCTTTTCGGGATCAGGACGTACGCCATGTTTACCCACGATGCTCCCAAGAAGTATTATTTCGCTAGCCGCGAATGTACACTTCTTGAGGTTGGCATACAACTTATGCTTGCGCATAAGTTGACGAATTCTACGAACGTGAGTTCTGCGAACTTCAACGTCCATCTTTCCGTTCATAGCCCGGCTATGGACGAACACATCATCGAAGTAACTCGTTGTGAAGTCTCGCACCGGTCTCAACAGATTTGTAACACATCTGTTAAAAGTAGCAGGGGCATTACTCAGCCCCTGTGACATCACTAGCCACTCCCACAGCATACTGCTAGGGGTGCTCACTGCTGTGTACGGGATATACCATCCACGCATAGGGATCTGATAGAAGCCATATAACAGATCCATGGACGAAAATATGGTACTCTTAGACATGCCATCTATGATAACGACCTTCCTCGGCATCGGCGTCTGAGCCGGTTTCGTTGCAGCGTTCAACTTGTTGAACGCGTGCACTATTCGCCATCCTCCCGTGGACATTCGCACACAGAAGGTCGGAGAGCTGTGAGGGGATGTCGATTCCCTCACATGACCCGCTGCTAAGCGATCGGCAAAGAACTTGTCGATCGCCAGTACTTTTTCACGAGGCAGTGGCCACTGCTTCATGACACAGTACTTCGATCCCGGTTTGAGCTCGATCTCGTGTCGAGTGCCTTTGTCCTTAGTCAACTCGCAAGGCATGGATTCAGGAAACACATCCTTAAATTCGATCAAATCCTTGTACAAATAATTTGCCTGAAGTGACTCCCAGGATTGAGAAGTGTATCGCTTAATCCGAGTCTTCTCATCGAGGACACTTTCGTCCGTCGATGAGCTGCTGAGAACCCGTTCAATCTCAGTAAACACCATTGTCGACCGAATATCGGTCACATACTTATCCTCTGTGACGAGTATGCAGATCTGCTTGACTTTGCCACTATGCAGATCACACAAGAACCGTTTGGGCTCAAGCGTTGGCAATTCTGTGACCTCCGAAGTTAACTTTGAAGGAGCCATCCGATCAATCGTATACGAGCCTACACTTAATCTTTTAGTGGCCAAGATATTTAATGTATCAATCACTTTCTGAGAAAATTCATCCACAGATTGCTATGGGCTCTTTCCCAGAGCGCATACCACTTGAGAAATTTCTCTCTCAAGTACGTGGAGAATGGTTTTCTCCACGTCTTCTAAAAGTGTGTGAGCAAGCGCTCATAGGTAACGATCATCCACGACCGGCTTTTTAGTCGACCTAAGATCACCGTATTGCCGTCTCTTTGCAACCGGTTTCTTTTCTCCTGTATTCTGCCTTCCCGGCATGCATACACGTCCTGGTCCACTCGACTTATTCGAGTGGTGAACCTTCGTATCCGCCTATTAACTTGCTTTGTCGCCGGGAGCTTTCTCCTGTAGTAATCATCTACACTGAAGTATTGTAAAGTCGTGCTAACGACTGTTCCGCAAGTGAGGCCATCGCACGCACTTGCAGTACTCACACACGTTTGTGGGTGTGCCAAGACGTTCGTCTAATGACTACATGATGGACAAGTGGCAGGCATCTTGACGGACCGATGCTGCCAGCTCACCCTTGGCTAGTATCTTCTGAGCCAAGGCAATCCTAGGATGACGTCAAACCTGTCATCCAGGTCGAGTACGATGAAGTCATCATCGCACTGTTCGCCCTCTAACGTGTAGTGGATTCCGAATGCACGTTACTTCAACGTTATCGATGCACCTGTCTCTAAGCGCACCGTCATTCTCGATGGAGGGATCTATCGCTCAATGAAGGTAAGTGTTCCAGCCTCTAGTGACTAGCGACGAAGAAAGTTGTTGGACGCCCCACAGTCAACTGGGGTGAGAAGTGGCAAGTTCTCTGTCACTTCCAACGTCAATGTGGTGAGTTTTCCCTCATCACCAGGTGCAGGGACACACAATGATTGTGTGTCTGGATCAACCTTCGTCAAGACGTTTGCAAATTCTCTTGATGTTGCTAGATCAGTAGGGCGCTACGCCCCTACTGACACCAACCATTTTTTGATGGTCCGCTTACTTGTCGCGGCTTTGCAACAGCATCAGACCCTCGTCCTCCGGTTCTTTTAACTGGTGGAATGTTACTGCGCTCCGCAACAAGGGATGCTGAGCGGAAGATACTGCATTCGTATGCATAGTGTCCCAGCTTATGACAGCGATGGCATCTCACCATTTGCTTGTCATTCACAAGGCGAGGTTTCTCGCCCTCAGCATGAAAGAGGTCCATTGGTTCTGGACCTCCGACCGCCGATCGTCTTTGTGGACGATAGGGGGTAAGAGTAGTGTGGGCCTGTCTCACACTAAATTCTTTCTGCTCCTTAGCGTAGATCGCTTCGGAGAGAGTCTTTAGCTCTCCACGTAATAGGTGGTCCCTGACAGGACCATCTGCAAGCCCCTGAATGGATGTTGTGATTAGCACGAATTCACTCACAGGGTTTGCTACCATGCAACTTGCAAGGTAAACGCGCATGTTAGGCGTAAGCGCGAACTTTACGCTTACCCCTGTTTGATCTCAAAAAGTTCAGAGAGAGTCCTGAATTCTGCCTTGGGCGACTCCAACGTCTTGCTCAGCAGGGTCTCGAGCATACTTAACGACTCGAACACGTTCGGTCGTGCAACTTAAGATTCAGAGCCCGATTCCTGGCGTCCTATGCCAAGTAAGACTGAGCGAATGCGACTTGCATTCTCTCGTTGTCGATGCAACGGGCCTCGATGGCACCGTCGACCTCGACGAATCATCTCAACAGAGAATCTTCCTCGATTCCCCGATACTTGGATATCTCTAACTTTATAGACTCCTGTCGACGCTCACGCGTCGCGCTTGCGGACTGAGACTGATGCTGTTTCAGTTCTTCCGCCCGCTATTGATCTTGTTCTTGCAACAAGGTCACCTGCGCTCGCGACTTGTCAAGTTATCGCTACAAGAACTTGCTGATGACGGAACGCTGCTGGTCTCTATCCCTTGTTGATAGCATGCCTAGACAGCTTCTTCACCAATGGTCGAACTCATTCGTTCGATCGCCCTCTATTCGACATCGCTCAAATGGGGGTGGCTTTCACGAAATCCGTAAAATCTGTCGCCTTCGACTTCGTCCAACATGTTCATGTTGGCCGATGCGAGTTTGGTCCTTGGACGGACTACAAAGTGCTACCAGGTGTAACGGGGCACGGATGACAACGTACTGGTCGGCCAGTACGGAGTTCACTTCCACTGACAACAGTGATAGTCAGTGCCCTGCTGAGTGTTGCACCAACACAGAGGAAGGAAAGGAGACTAGTGAACACGCCAGTCTCTGGAAAAAGTAAAACTGTTATTTAGTATAATTAAGTCCTATCAATCTTATGTCTCTGTTTATACTGACTCAATTATGTTAATCTAACTAAATGTATGATGGCGTCTACTCACCACCCGCAGCGCGCGTCTAGCAGCGATTGGTGGGTTGATATCATCACGATATCAACCAATGAGTAAACCCTTCGGTCATTTCAACAATATCATCATGCTCTATGATATAGTTGAAAGAATATTCAACGTAATATTCTTTATTGTCATTTTTAGCCTTAATGACAATATCATGTAACTGGCTAGCCCGTTATACGCAACGTAAACCAATCGGGACCTCGAGGGAAGTTAAATGTCACGGTCTTGCGCTCTTTAGCAACATTGTCGGTGTTCGCACGGGTGGATAATGCTGATGAGTTCCCATGTCCATTTTATATCGATGTGTTCACTTTCTAGTCTGCGAAATCGAGACAGGGAGTTGGATCTGTGAATGTTTGGCCCGGTAAAAATACCTATGCTACTGAGATTGATTGGCCTTCCAGCATGTAATACGGAGATTTGTCCTCAACGGACTGTCGAAAGTCATGTGACATACGTTGTTGAATTTTTGTGGTGCGCCAAAATCTAAAAGGCACCTGCACCGTGTAATGTACCGAGGAACAGAAAGAAACGTATGTATACATGAAAAGTTCTACGGAGGACAAGGCGTTTTCACACTATTTCTCCTGATTTTAAGGCTCAGTCTGGCACATGACACCACATTGGTAAATGTTTTCGTCTAGGGTCCAATATCTATGAGCCACTCGGACGGGCCCTTTTAAAATTCCCTTCATTGGTTGTCCAATTGCCTGAGGCTCAGGATTATTTACGCGATTCCTTAATCCGACTTGCCGCGTCAATTAATTCAGTGCTGTGGCGCTCGAATCCTGGATGCTTGCTCGATGAGCATAAACGGCACAACTTAATCTTTTTTCGAGAATTGTCTCTAATTAAAGAGAATATACGCCAACGTGCTATCAAATGTGTCTACCTAACCGTCAACCGACTTCAGCACCGGCAGGCTTTGGACACTTCGGTGGAACTTTCAACCGATATTGCTTCTACTAAGGCGACCCTATCGTAAAAGTTAGGGGAGTCTCTGCAGTTCTCTTCTAGGCGCAAATTCGCCTCCTACATTCAAGTAACTGAGCGTTGCTCCGAAACAATTTTAACCTCCTCAAGTTCTCCACAAAACACCGATTCCTGTGGACTCGGCAGAAGATTAGGATTCTACCTATTCTAAATTTAAAGAATATTGGTCTAATATATACTTCTCCTTTTCCCTCTAATATCAGCATGCGCGGCCTACTTGAGACCGCATGGACCTTTCTCGGATTTTATATAACACTAAGCCACGATTAACTCCGGCAGACGGGGCTTACTTGGACAGCCTTTTAACAGAAGACGACTTCTTTGAGATTTTCAACACACTTCGCTTGGTGAGACTTCATGGCGGGTGGCTTGCCGCTGGATTACTACCACGTCAACTTGCCCCTTTGGAGCCGCACTTTCGAGATGGTCAACGGAGCCCAATTTCGTAAGGGCAAGATGACAAAGTTCCAGCGACGGGCGCAAGTTTTGCTACTGTATAAAAAGGACGACCGCAAAGTTCCAAGAAACTATAGCCCAGTTTTCCTCCTTAAGGTGGACGCTAAGTTGTGGCCCAAAATTTTAGCTTACTGGCTTGGTCGGGTTTTTAAGCTCTATTTCTTGCATTCAGATCAATATGGCTTTGTGCCGGGGAGGTATTTTCGGACTGCCTATATTCGTTTCTAAGCGCTTGCTGCAATCTATTCAGATTCCTCTTCACCAGATGGGGATTTTCACGGGATTTTGACAAGGATTTTGATAACGTTGTTAGAACGACATGAGACATGGTGCTCATGCACTTTCAGTTCGGGTCTTCCTTATAGCGTGGAATAAAGATTCTTTGTCCCAGCATTACTGTTACCATTATGTTCAACGGCTGCCATTTGGCTCCGTTTGAACTAGGGGTTGGGGTTCGCCAGGGCGACTCCTTATCGCAGACCGTATTTGTCCTCTTTATTGAGCCTTTACTGAATTATCTTCGTGTCAACCTGCAAGATGAAGGACTCCACTGAGGTTCTTTGACGCATTCGGCTATCTGTTTTGCAGACGACTGTACTGGTCAGCTGCAAGACCTCCGCCACACTAAAGAATTTCTCGGTTGCGTTAATATCTTTTGTTCGGCGACCAGCATGCGTATTGATGAGGCAAAGACAATGGTGCTGCCATTTCGGCCCTGGTCTGACTCTTCTGAGCCTCTTCGTCTAACCCTTGACCAATTGGGAGTTGATTTCGTGGGTATATGTGGACAGACCAAGTTACTTGGTATTTACTATGGAACTCGGATTTGTCCTGCAGCCCGGCTCCAACATTTTCTAGCCGATATGCAGACGCTCAATTCCCTTTGTTCTCACCGGTCGCGCACTCTTTAGGGTCACGTGGTGATTTCGCAGAACATTATCCTACCCATAATGTGTTACTCGGCCAGTGTCTGTCACGTTACCGCGACTAGATTTCAAGACTAGGTCACCCACCTAATATCGCGCTTTATTTGCAAGTCCAAGTTAAAAAACAATTTGTCCAATTACTAGTGATTTCTTCCTCCCGGTCAAGGCAGCTTAGGCTCATAACCTGTTAGAGTTTAACTAGGTTCTGGAGCTGTCACTAAGAAGAAGACGGCTTACGGCCGGGGATGAAAAACGGAATTGTGAGTTGTATTTATGTTGTCCTTATATCCAAAAACGAATGGCTAGTAGAATCCAGTGACCCTCAGCCACCGATTTCGTGCCCTGTCTCGACCACTTTCTGTTTTATCTAACAATGGGTAATTCCGTCTCGTAATTTACCTTTGGCAAAAACTCTGCTTCGTCCTATGCAGATTGAAAACGATTGCGTGGTTGTGGGGGACGTAACTGCGAGTGGGTCGCAGTTCTGGTGAACCCCAAACACCAGGTCGTGAGTGTCAGGCACAATTGACTTGCACACGGCGGACCTCAAGCCCGCTCTCAACCGCGTGGAATCCCCCTTCCCAAACGACTGATTCAAGGTGCTGCTACGTCGTTTCGCCAACATCCCACAACATAACCCTGAAAAAGAACAATACAACTAAAGCTAATATGCAATATAAATCCTGCACGTGTCGCCGCGACATTAATCAACAACTCTTCGTCTTGGTGTATCTGCGATGTGTATGCCCTACACCGCCATGCTTAGACCCGTGATGAACTTGCCGTGCTTGTTTCTTGAAAGTGCTGTGTTGAATCCGTCACGGCCATTTCTTCTGTCGCCTTGAACTCGATATCGATCACTTCACTTGCAACCTTTGAAGCAGAAAGTGAAACTTGATGTCGATGCGCTTCGTGCGCGAGTTATACACGGGATTCTTGTTCAACGAGATGCCTCCTTGATTGTCTTAAAAAATCGTCGTTGCTATCTTTGACCAGTATTACAGGTCCTTGAACAGACATCGAAGCCAAATTGCCTTGTGCGTCGCGCTGTACAAACTCATGTACTCTACTTTAGTGCTTGATGTCACGACCGTTGGCTGACGCTTCGAATTCCACGATATCGCGCTCCCGTTTAGGAAGAAAACGTATCCTGTCATCGACCTCCGCGGATCGAGATCGCCGGTCCAGTTTGCATCCGCGAATCCAATCAGCTCTCCCTTGTTGACGCCGATGAACATGATGCTTAAATCTTAAGTCGTCTTGAGATACTTGAGAATGCGTTTCGCCGTGGTCCAGTGCAACTTGTCGTAGCGCTAGCAAAACTTCGCAACTTCGCCGAGCGCATACGCAATGTCCGGTCGCGTACATGTTGCGATGCATATTTAAGCACCCACTAGCCCACGGTATGGGTACTTGAAGAGAAACGCTTCCTCTTGACGCATCTTTATCAGCTTCGAGTTGCTGTCCGCCGGAGTGTGCACGTTGTTGCATTAATCAACGCCGGAATTCTTTGAAGGTCGCTTGATGTAGGCCTTCTGATTTATCTTGATCAACCCATCTTCGCGCTTGAGATGAATCTCGATCCCGAGGCCGTTCTTGAGATCTCCAAGATCTTTGATGCTGAATTCTTCCTTCAATTAGTTCTTGATGCTCTCGATGTTCCCCTTCGTCTTGCAGAAAATCATCAAGTCGCTCACGTAAATCCCGATGATGATGTACTCCTTTCTTGCCACTCAAATAAACACACAGTATCGCCGCGCTGATCTTGAGCCCTTGATCATCCAATGTCTGGCTTATCTTGTTGTTCCACTTTTGCGCCGCTTGCTTCGTCCCGTATACCGCCTTCTTCAGCAAACACTTCTTTTTCGGGCTTCCGTCATCTTCAAAGACGTCGGGTTGGTCCATGCATATCTAATCTTCCACTTCGCCGAAGAGGAACGCTGTATCAACATCAAGTTTCTCTGCCTCCAGGTCTTCAGCTGCAGCGATCGCCGACACTG
This sequence comes from Hyaloperonospora brassicae, assembly GCA_947650285.1. NCBI lineage: Eukaryota > Oomycota > Peronosporomycetes > Peronosporales > Peronosporaceae > Hyaloperonospora > Hyaloperonospora brassicae. The sequence continues at coordinate 195,283 of CANTFL010000155.1, forward strand.
TGTTTATTGATTCCTTGCGCGCCACTGGTGCAAAGGTCTCATTTTCGTCGATTCCAGGACGCTGCGTGAACCCCTTATCAACTAAGCGCGCCTTGAGCTTGGCAATATCTCCACTTGTGTCGCGCTTGATCTTGAAGACCCACTTGCAACCGACAGCCTTCTTGCTCGGTGGCATGTCCACTAGCTTCCATGTGCTGTGTTCTTCAAGATACTTCATTTCGCTCTTCATTGCCTGTAGCCACTGATCCTTATAGCTGATATTCATCATTTCTTGATAGCTGGACGCTTGCTCCCCATCTTCTTCGGTCGAAAAACAGTATAATGTGTCGTAGTCAGCTTCATAGTCGTCCATATTGAAATAACCGCGACGACGGTTTGGGAACTCTTGTTCGTAGCAAACCACGCCGGGCTTCTTCCGAAACGGTCGCACCATCCATTCTTTTTCTTCATCTCTCCCGGGTGTGCTGAATGCGCGAGTCGGAATGGTGTCGCTTGGTCGATTACTTGGACCGTATTGAGAGCTGTTCTGTGCTCGGAATGGTGGCGTACGCAACGCTTCTTCGGTCACCGGTGTTTCCATGTCTTCATCAGGTATTGTCGTATACACGCTTTCCTCGTCTCCAATGACATTTAAGACCCGCGTGTTTCTGTTTTGCGAACCTGTAGATACGGAGTGCTCAGCGAACGTGACGCTTCTTGAAATCACGATCGAGCCGTCGCCCGCTTTAAGGAGCCGATACGCCTTTTGGTCCTTCGCGTAGCCGAGAAAGAAACATCGCACACCTGAGTAGTCCATCTTATTCATTTTCTCCTTCACCACGTGCGCATAGCATGGCGTACCAAACACGAGCATGTGATCGATGCGCGGAACCTTCTTGAAAACCATCTCAAACGGGACTGAGTTCTTGTTCGACGCGTTTGACAGAATGTTTTGGATGTCTGTCGCTGTCATAAGTGCCTTGCGCCAAAGTACAACTTGTCGAGTCCACTTTCCTTCATCATGCAGCGCGTCATCTCCACCAGCGTGCGATTCTTACGCTTCGCCATACCGTTCTGCTCCGGGTTATAAGGAACCGTGAACTCTTGTTTGATGAACATTGCCTTGCAAAAGTTATCCATCGCTGCGTTCCCGTACTCGCCGCCGTTGTCGCTTCGCAGCACCTTAATCGTTGTTCCAGACGCGGTCTTGATGTCGTGGTAGAACCGCTTGAGCGCACTCGCAACGTCGCTTTTCTTTCGCAACGGATAGACCGTCGTGTAACGACTATTCATTATAATGAAAGTGACGATATGGATGAAGCCGGATTTAGACGCTGGCGTGATCGGTCCGAGATCTTCGGAGCACACCATCACGTCTGAGTGCAAAGTCTTCCTGGTTTCAGCTTCTTCTTTGCTTGTCTTGAATGACTTGCGCACTTGCTTCGACGTTGCGCATACGTCACACGCAACGTTCGACTTCATCCCCGCGTCCTTGGTCCTTTTGTACTTGACCATGGCATTCAGTGTCCCATAAGATGCGTGGCCCAGTCTTCTATGCCATAGCTCAGTCTCGTCTTCGGCTACGTGGCACTATTTACCATAGTCAACATTGAGGTACAGTAAGAAGCCCTGATTACTTCCTTTTGTGACCGGTGTGCCGCCACGCTTCACTACGCACTCGTTGCGCGTAATCTCTACTGTCATGCCGCGCGCTACCGCAGCCGTGAGTAAAACAGGTTCTTGGACAAATCTTGAACGTAAAGCGTGTTCTCAAGGCGATCGTCGATCCACGCATGCCCTGTCCAAACTACATCTTCACTTCCCCATGCTCGATGACGTTCAGCTTCACGTCGCTCTTTGCGCTTGATATTATTCGTGCATTGTGCACCTCTTCGTATTATTCGAATGCATCTCGATCCTTGCAATTGTGTGCTGACGCTCCACTGTCCATGACCCAGCTAGCGTTGAACGCGACGTTCGACTGGTCATGCTGTTGCTCCCTTGGTCCTCGACCGGAGTGACAGTCTCTGGTGTAGTGTCCGACCTTGCCACAGTTGTAGCAGTTTCTCGATGGTCCTTTCGCGCGCCATACTCGCTTCTTGTTCGGGTAATGCTTACCTTTTCTCTCGCCTGTGTATAGAGCCATTGTTTCTCATACCCGCGCAGACTCCTTCTGGCGCACTTCTTCGGCGGATAACTTGCTCACGAGGTCACTGAATCTGAAGCTTGTGGCGGACATTCGGAATGCCTGTACTAAGCTCTCGAAGCTTAACGGTAGACTCCGCAACAATACCGCGCATACATCCTCTTCACTTGGACCGCACTTTGTGCGCTTCAACTTCATCACGAAGTCCTTTAGATCCATGACATGACCGCTCATGCTTGATGCTAAATACTTGAACGAGGCAAATTTCTCCTTCAGTAAAAGTTGATTACACGTGTCTTGACTGTGATGAAACTGCGACAACCGTCCCCACGCGTCTCTTGCAGTCGACGAGTCGATGACATGCATCAACTGCGAGTCGCTCAGGTTAAGCACGATTGCGGCGTGGGCTTGCTGTTACTTGGCCTCACTTGTTGTCTCAATACCCGCGATGTCGCCCCACAACCCCTTCGACATCAGGTACGTTCTCCATCTTGTAGCTCCACAACCCCATCGTTCGAGCCGTCGAAAGGATCTATCTTTAATTTAGACTCGTTGCTTAGGCTCATAACCTGTTAGAGTTTAACTAGGTTCTGGAGCTGTCACTAAGAAGAAGACGGCTTACGGCCGGGGATGAAAAACGGAATTGTGAGTTGTATTTATGTTGTCCTTATATCCAAAAACGAATGGCTAGTAGAATCCAGTGACCCTCAGCCACCGATTTCGTGCCCTGTCTCGACCACTTTCTGTTTTATCTAACAATGGGTAATTCCGTCTCGTAATTTACCTTTGGCAAAAACTCTGCTTCGTCCTATGCAGATTGAAAACGATTGCGTGGTTGTGGGGGACGTAACTGCGAGTGGGTCGCAGTTCTGGTGAACCCCAAACACCAGGTCGTGAGTGTCAGGCACAATTGACTTGCACACGGCGGACCTCAAGCCCGCTCTCAACCGCGTGGAATCCCCCTTCCCAAACGACTGATTCAAGGTGCTGCTACGTCGTTTCGCCAACATCCCACAACATAACCCTGAAAAAGAACAATACAACTAAAGCTAATATGCAATATAAATCCTGCACGTGTCGCCGCGACATCAATCACTAACAATTGGAGCCTTTAATCATTTACCGTATCGGCCCGATTTTAAACGCCTCAGTATTTCAGCGCCTTTCATTGATGGCGTTTAGGTACTGTTGATTTTATTGGCTAAACGAATTGTGGCGCGCATTCGGAAACTTATTGTCAAACCTTCCGCCTCCGTGTTGCCTTTGTCATGCTTGAGCCTCGACTCGGGTCCACCGCTAGCTATGCGGAGTCGGGACTTAAATATGCGAAAGTATATAAAGCCGATTTATGTCGACTTCCGTTACTGTCTTCAGCACGACGCTCTATATCACGAATGTTTTGCTTTAAACACCTCGTCGAGGCTGCCATTCTTTGTCATGACGAATGTGGTGTTTTGAGACGGCACCTCATTTGTCTTGGTATTGTTTCCTTGCGACTCACGTCTGGAATTCCTGACTTGACTGATTTAAACCTCTGTTTAATCCGTACTCGAATGGCGGTGGGTTCTACTCTTCCATGTCAAGACGACACCGGCTGTGCAACTGACGTATGGGGACAGCCTTTCGTGGGTTTTCATATTGTTCGGGCGATCATCCTTCGCTGTCTTTGGATTCATCGGAATGGTATCCGATGGAATGACGCTGTAGATAACCTCCATTGTATACAAGCTCAGATCCACGCTGTTGTTACTATCTATAAAGATTGGTGCTCTTAAGACTTGACAAGCCGCAGCTTACGTCCTTCCACTTTGACACTACGGCAACTCCATACTTTTTTCTCGGCTTTCCATATACGGAATATTCAGCGTACGGGCTCCCTGGCTGTCGCTGATTCGCTATGTTGACTTGGCGATGCTGTACTACAAGGCTGTCCCTTGGCATAAGACACTTTATCGGCTGGCTACTTCGGCTACGTTTGACGTATTCTTTACCGTCGCCTACCCGCAGATCCCTTTTCTGGAATGCAATGGTTCGAATTTTTCCAGCATAATTCTTTGTCTATTGTCTTTGAAACGGTTAGCCTTGTCACAGTTTCACGCAGTCGCCCTCGCATTAGCCTTTGCCTTTCGCAGTCGACTCTGGCTCGGAACCTTCCCTTACAATTTTCCATTTTGGATTGTATCGCTTTGCCATTTGCGCCTGTTTGTGGCCACGTCCTAATCCTGTTTGAGTCACTTGTTGCGAAGTCACGTTGAAGCGATGGAGGTATTACCGATGGTTTGTACCCCTAACGCCCCCGACTACTACCGGTAAAGTACTACTACCGGTCACCTCATATGGGAGGTTTTGAGTGTGGACTCCAAGCGAACTTGAATTAAAGACGTCCTTTTTCTTACCAAGTTAAGTAACCACTCCCACACGACATCACCCGGAGGTGTTTACCGCAAGCAAATACTATGGTCAAGTTATTGTTGTATGTGGAATTTGAACCCGCACCACCAATGAAAAATCTTGGCGCCTAACCACTGAACCGAAAAGAAGTGGGTTTCCAGGTGCTGCAGGAACTACCTTTCCTTTTTGACTTTTAGTAATTATCTTCACATACGCCCGGACACTTTTTCTTGCCCTCGTCGTTCACGCTTTCTTGAAATCCATTTTTCATTTCGCCACTTCACTGGGTTCACTTGCTCTGTTTTTCTATGGTCACTCACTCATTTTTACTCTTCCTTCTTTCGTCGGGTTTCTTTTTAAGCATCACTCCTGATTGAACCTCTCTGCTTTTGACAAATGAAGTACGGTAGCAAGATTTATTAATGGATGACAGTGTAATGAAACTAATTTCTCCACGAAGGACAAAAAGGAATCGATAAAATCGTCGAAAAGTCTTCGCAAGACAGACTAACTACTCAAGTACATATTTACTTTCTCTTTGTCATTCTGCGTCTTGTATCTGTTAACCTAGAGATCAACAGCACGACCGATTACTGGGGTCATATTCACGGACTTCTCCACGCGTCAAAAAGTGGTCGTACTTCTGTCCGTGATTGGGGACAGTTTGTTGATCATACTTCAGCATCGTCGGCGCCGACAGCCTAATAAATTTGTTCCCTCAGCTACTTTACAGCATCGTCAGGCGTTTTGCAGACAGCGTTTGGGGATTGAACTCGACGCACTCCTACCGTAAGTACATCAAGATTACGAATTGATCCACCAGTATCAAGATGAACTCATATCACTTGGCCCTAAAACCCGCAGCACGGCAGACCGATACTTGCATAGATTGAGCGTTTATCGTTAACGACGTCCGGAAATGGATATGTAACGAGTAACGGGGCACCGGCAACTAAGTACTGGACTACTAGTACGGAGCTAACTATTATTGACAACAGTGAAGGTCAGTGCCCTGCTACCTCGAAACACTACTTAGATGAAAGGTAAACGACTAAGGTAAAGACTCTAGTCGTAGGAAAGTAAAACTGTATTATAATATAAATAAGGTCTTATAAAACCCTTTGTCTAAATGGTACTATATTGACTATATCAATTGAACTAAATGTATGATGACATCCACTCACCACCCATTGCGCGCGTCTAGCAGCGATTGGTGGATTGATATCATCACGATATCAACCAATGAGTAAACTCTTCGGTCATCTCAACAATATCACTGTACTTAGTGATATTATTGAAAATAATATTTAGCGTCGTATTCTTTATTGCCGTTTTCTCACAATGGTAATTTCATGTAACGATCTACCCCATTACATCACTTCCCCCTACTATTAGTCACTGTGTGACTATCGCAATTATGTGACCTCCCGTTGGGCACCATTGGGAAAGGGAGCACTTGTTTAATCAGATACATTTGTATCTGACCTTGCCTCGTATAGTTTATATGTTTATGCGGGGACACTCAAAGAAAGAGACAGCCTGTTGCTGCGTCAGCCTCCTCGGCAAACGACTCTGTTGAAACAAACGAACGGATGACAAAAGAATTTGTATTTGGAAGCGTTCCAGACGCGTTTCGGCCCCCCGCCGGGGGCCTCCACTTTGGCTTACCGATCATGAAGGGTGCTACCTCAGTGCTGCGGTCTCTGTCGCAGCCGCACGTTTACCTATGCCAAAAACCTTCTAGAACTACCTCACCTACAGGCTAAATCAGCACTACCTAATATACTTCACCGGCTTACACACAGTACCCAGCTACATCCGAAATGCCAACTTCCAACAGACTTGATGTCTGCTGCTCGTTCTCTGCCTGCAGCACCTGTTGCTGCAGGAGCGGGTGGTATCACACCACGTGCATATGATGTATCCGAGGTCGACGCCATCTACCCTGTCGAGTCAGATTTATCTGACTCGGAAATGGTATGAGATTATCCCGAATCACCCGCGGTGTCTCAACCTGGGTCTTCATCTAAGACTCTATCAAACGAATGTACTCGCGACTTGCGTCAAAGTATGTTCGGTAGCAAAGATGAAGAAGATGATGATGAGTATGATTCCTCATCAGCATATCCGGCACGTACGCATTTGCACGAACGTGTAGACAATATATCGCGCTATCGTCGCTCAGAAGACCGTTGTATCGACGTTGGTACCACGTTGAAGTGTGATGAGCTTAAGCCGTGGCGATTTCCCGAAAGTCTTATCAATAGCTTGTCTCGCGAGAAAAGCCAGTACCATCAAATTTCATTATTGAATGCGAATGAGATTCATGGCTTGACCTCCAGCGCGAGAAACTTTCGCGCTGACAAAATACTTTTACCTCGATGCTTTTCTTTAGGCATAGATGGTACAACAGTAACCAAAAGTGTGATTAGAACTCGCTTTTGGCAGCATGGAATGCGTTCGTCCAAAATGTAGAGTATTTTGGACGTGAAGCGTTGGTCCAAAAAGTTGAGGCAGTAGGCATCAGGTTTGAAAAACGAACGCCAACCGGTGAAAGGTATCGGCTGCATCATTTATGGCGTGAGGCAGTTGTCTCTTGCCTCAAATGTGGTGACCCTTGTGCGAGTTGTGCAGACAACTCGCAGCGTGCTAAAAGGAAACCGGTTCCCCTACATTCGCACTGGGGCATGAGGCTTATCTCGGCAGAGAATCGTTACGAAATTTCGAGCTTGCTATCCGTCTACAAGCGCCAAAAGCGCGCGTTTGCCGACGGACCCGAGGGCTCATCGGATTTTTCTCGTCATACTGGCGAACGAGACCTTTAACGTCTGCCATTTGATGGTATCGAGGCTTCCAGCTGTCATACGAGGGTGGATACCATCGCCAGCGGACACGGTAACCTATCCGCTCCCCGTTATTCATGCGGCGGCTTATATATATGCCTCACGTGAAAGCGTCGACTCCCATGCGAGTTGATGAGCAGCTACGCTGGAGGCGGAAAGACCAGGTCCGGCTCAGCCGCAGGGCTCTCAAGAGACTTTCGGTCGCTATAACCGCGTACTGACCGAGTTAAGGGAGGACGTGGAGCACGAGTATAATTATCGCCATGGTTTGATGGCTACCGTGCAGAATTTACGTGCCGATCGGGATAAGTGCCGATCGGACTTTGCGTTCTATCAACTTGATAACGAGCGCGAGCGTCGTCTCCTGCACGAATAGTTAGTGTCTGCACGTCACGAGACTGCATTGCTGAAGGACCAACATGAGTGTTTGATCCGTGACCACAAAAATATGTTGGGGATTCTTAAGCGTGCCGGTCATCTCCGCTCTCGGAAGAGGCCTCGTACTGATAGTACGGTCGGAGACGTCCAACATAAAACTTAGAATGCGTTGGCATACTTCGAGGCAACTTGATCGTGTATGCATTGCATCGGCGGTGCACTACACGAGAGGGGCCAATGTATTCGGCAGTAGTTTACGATTGCCGATATTAGTGACTGCGTGTGTAGGTAGGTTTAACGTAGATAGTAACACGAGGTCGTGAACCCTGAATGAAAGAACATATGCTCTTCCATTCTTGTCTGCGTTCCGTTTCTGGCAGTCCACCGCATTTGCGATGGAGTCTTGAACGAAACGGACTACCGCCTCTCGAGTCAGCAGGAAGTTCTCCGCTGACTCGCTGTTGTGTGGTTCATTGCGCTTCGTGCGCACTGCTAAAAGTTATTTCTCTTCTTTAGCGAGAGTATCAAATTCCTCGCTGGCATGGTCATTGACGATGCTTAATATTTTAGCATCGTCATTGCTACTGCTGGCCGCGTCTCCTTCGATGTCGACATTGTCGATATCGGCATTAAACGTATAGGCGTGAGCGATGATACGCGATGAGCAAGAGACAAAGCGGTTTTTGCTGGAGCGAGTCCCCCCCCTCAACCCAAAGTCACTCTGTATCAGGGCGGGAATATGTGGGTGACGTAAGACATTCACGTAGAACGGCGCATGCGTTGTAGACGCATGCACGGAGTTGTTGATGGAGAATTCGAACGTCTGCAAGAACTCACTCCAACTCGAAAAAGATTGGGCGTAACCTCGGAGTTTTTCTTTGAGGAAGTGTTTAGCACGCTCCATTTGACCATCTGTTTCAAGATGACCAGATGTTGACATCTTTAATCGTATTCCTAGTGTGGAAATACGAATTACCAAAACTCCACTGTAAGTTGAGGGTCTCGATCCGAGAACAGTTCACGAAGTAAAGCATGGTGTCGAAACTCTGTGTCGATAAATACACGAGCCCATATGTGTGCAGTGATCGACTCGGGAGCCTCAGCAAGATATACTATCTTGCTGAATCGGTTTCACAAAAAAAGAATAGTACTATTCTTGTGAGCGTCTTCGACAAACCCGAAGAAGAAGTCCATTGAAAATAGACTCCCAACACTCTGCCGGGACCAGCTGAGGTTGTAGTGGCGCACGGGGTGAAGGGCTAGGCTTCACTCTCTGACCGAACTCGCAAGAACGAATGTACTTACGTACGAGATGACACTGGAGGGGCCAGCAAAAGTCACGACTTACCGTGAGGTAAATCTTCTCATGAACACGATGTCCACCTGTTGGGGAATCGTTACACTCATACATGATGCACAAGCGCTAATCAAAATGGGAGAGAACGACGACACGAGGCGTGTCGCCTGCAACGGCTGTATAGTACAGCAGCCCGTTCCGAGGAGTATGCCAATCCAAAGAGGAACGGTATAGTGCCGGTAAATCTGCCAAATATTTACGGGATAAATTTTGCAAGGTGATCCATCAAGAGTAGGAAATCCTATCTCCTGCGTACGCCTTTCTCACGTCGTCGAGTAACGTCGAAGACGGCACACTAACTGATAGCGTCGCAACAGTAGTCAAATTCCCACTGTTGACGCGAGCATTCGGCTCGAAATAGGGCCGGCGCGAGATCGCATCAGCGACGACGTTCAGTAGTCCTATTTTATACTCCACAGAGAGATTATAATCCGAGAATAAAGACATCCACCTAGCCATTCTTTGCGAGAGGTGCAAGTGTTTCCGGGTTTTGAGTAAATACGCACGGTTTGTCGATACCTTGAATGTACTATCTCCTAGGAGATAGACACAGAACTGAGCCAGTGCATATTTCATGGCGAGGAGTTCCTTGTTACGCACTGGGTAATTACGCTCAGCTTGTTGCAGCTGACGCGAATGATAGCAGACGACGTACTCCGCGCTGTCTGTATCGTACTTCATTAACGCACAGCCGATCGCATAATCGCTGGCGTCACAGACCACATGGAATGATTTGTCTTGATCTGCTTGATACCCTCAAAGAAACGATGATAGTCAGCTTTTCATGACCACTTCACTTCTTCCTTGAGTAAACAAGAAATATGCACAATTATTTTGGCGTAGTTGCGAGAGTACTTGTGCAATAACGCCGCTATCCCAAGGAGCTTAAGAAGTCCCTTGATATCGACTAGAACTCGCCAGTCGGCGATCGCCTTCAACGTTTGAGGATCAAGGCGTCGTCGTGCTTACCCCTATGCACTCAAGGAGTGGTATTTCGCTAGCCGCTAATGTGCACTTCTTGAGGTTGGCATACAACTTATGCTTGCGCATAAGTTGAAGAGCCTGACGAACGTGAATTCTGAGAACTTCGACGTCCATATTTACGTTCATATCCCGGGTATGGACAAGCACATCGCCGAAAAAACTCGGTGCGAACTCTCGAAATGGTCTCAACAGATCGGTTACACATCGGTTGAAGGTGACTAAGGCCTTAACTAGCCCTTGTAGCATCAGGAGCCACTCCCACAGCATACCGCTCGGAATGATTACAGCCGTGTACAGGATTTATCGTTCATGAGGATCTGATGGAAGCTATCCATCATATCCATGAAATTAAAGATGGTACTCTTTGACATACCATCTATGATAACGTCCTTCCTCGGTATCGGCGTCTGAGCTGGTACCGTTGCAGCATTCAATTTTAAGAATACATGCACAATCCACCACCCTCCTGTGCCTTTTCGCACACACAAGGTCGGAGAGCAATGAGGGGAATTGGATTCCCTCACATGGCCCGCTGCAAAGCGATCGGCAAAGAACTTGTCGATCGCTAGTACTTTTTCACGAGGCAGTGGCCACTGCTTCATGACACAGTACTTCGAGCCCGGTTTGAGCTCGATCTCGTGTCGAGTGCCTTTGTCCTTAGGCAACTTGCACGGCACGGATTCAGGGAACACATCCTTAATTAGATCAAATCCTTGTACAAATAATTTGCCTGAAGTGACTCCCAGGATTGAGAAGTGTATCGCTGAATCCGAGTCTTCTCATCGAGGACACTTTCGTCCGTCGATGAGCTGCTGAGAACCCGTTCAATCTCAGTAAACACCATTGTCGACCGAATATCGGTCACATACTTATCCTCTGTGACGAGTATGCAGATCTGCTTGACTTTGCCACTATGCAGATCACGCAAGAACCGTTTGGGCTCAAGCGTTGGCAATTCTGTGACCTCCGAAGTTAACTTTGAAGGAGCCATCCGATCAATCGTATACGAGCCTACACTTAATCTTTTAGTGGCCAAGATATTTAATGTATCAATCACTTTCTGAGAAAATTCATCCACAGATTGCTATGGGCTCTTTCCCAGAGCGCATACCACTTGAGAAATTTCTCTCTCAAGTATGTGGAGAATGGTTTTCTCCACGTCTTCTAAAAGTGTGTGAGCAAGCGCTCATAGGTAACGATCATCCACGACCGGCTTTTTAGTCGACCTAAGATCACCGTATTGCCGTCTCTTTGCAACCGGTTTCTTTTCTCCTGTATTCTGCCTTCCCGGCATGCATACACGTCCTAGTCCACTCGACTTATTCGAGTGGTGAACCTTTGTATCCGCCTATTAACTTGCTTTGTCGCCGGGAGCTTTCTTCTGTAGTAATCATCTACACTGAAGTATTGTAAAGTCGTGCTAACGACTGTTCCGCAAGTGAGGCCATCGCACGCACTCGCAGTACACACACACGTTTGTGGGTGTGCCAAGACGTTCGTCTAATGGCTACATGATGGACAAGTGTCAGGCATCTTGACGGATCGATGCTGCCAGCTCACCCTTGGCTAGTATCTTCTGAGCCAAGGCAATCCTAGGATGACGTCAAACCTGTCATCCAGGTCGAGTACGATGAAGTCATCATCGCACTGTTCGCCCTCTAACGTGTAGTGGATTCCGAATGCACGTTACTTCAACGTTATCGATGCACCTGTCTCTAAGCGCACCGTCATTCTCGATGGAGGGATCTATCGCTCAATGAAGGTAAGTGTTCCAGCCTCTAGTGACTAGCGACGAAGAAAGTTGTTGGACGCCCCACAGTCAACTGGGGTGAGAAGTGGCAAGTTCTCTGTCACTTCCAACGTCAATGTGGTGAGTTTTCCCTCATCACCAGGTGCAGGGACACACAATGATTGTGTGTCTGGATCAACCTTCGTCAAGACGTTTGCAAATTCTCTTGATGTTGCTAGATCAGTAGGGCGCTACGCCCCTACTGACACCAACCATTTTTTGATGGTCCGCTTACTTGTCGCGGCTTTGCAACAGCATCAGACCCTCGTCCTCCGGTTCTTTTAACTGGTGGAATGTTACTGCGCTCCGCAACAAGGGATGCTGAGCGGAAGATACTGCATTCGTATGCATAGTGTCCCAGCTTATGACAGCGATGGCATCTCACCATTTGCTTGTCATTCACAAGGCGAGGTTTCTCGCCCTCAGCATGAAAGAGGTCCATTGGTTCTGGACCTCCGACCGCCGATCGTCTTTGTGGACGATAGGGGGTAAGAGTAGTGTGGGCCTGTCTCACACTAAATTCTTTCTGCTCCTTAGCGTAGATCGCTTCGGAGAGAGTCTTTAGCTCTCCACGTAATAGGTGGTCCCTGACAGGACCATCTGCAAGCCCCTGAATGGATGTTGTGATTAGCACGAATTCACTCACAGGGTTTGCTACCATGCAACTTGCAAGGTAAACGCGCATGTTAGGCGTAAGCGCGAACTTTACGCTTACCCCTGTTTGATCTCAAAAAGTTCAGGGAGAGTCCTGAATTCTGCCTTGGGCGACTCCAACGTCTTGCTCAGCAGGGTCTCGAGCATACTTAACGACTCGAACACGTTCGGTCGTGCAACTTAAGATTCAGAGCCCGATTCCTGGCGTCCTATGCCAAGTAAGACTGAGCGAATGCGACTTGCATTCTCTCGTTGTCGATGCAACGGGCCTCGATGGCACCGTCGACCTCGACGAATCATCTCAACAGAGAATCTTCCTCGATTCCCCAATACTTGGATATCTCTAACTTTATAGACTCCTGTCGACGCTCACGCGTCGCGCTTGCGGACTGAGACTGATGCTGTTTCAGTTCTTCCGCCCGCTATTGATCTTGTTCTTGCAACAAGGTCACCTGCGCTCGCGACTTGTCAAGTTATCGCTACAAGAACTTGCTGATGACGGAACGCTGCTGGTCTCTATCCCTTGTTGATAGCATGCCTAGACAGCTTCTTCACCAATGGTCGAACTCATTCGTTCGATCGCAATCCATTCGACATCGCTCAAATTGGAGTAGCTTCCACGGGCTCCTTAAAATCTGCCGCCTTCTTCATCGTCCACATGTTCATGTGGGGCGATGATCTTGTGGTCCTTGGACGGACTACAAAGTGCTACCAGGTGTAACGAGCACCGGTAACTACGTACTGGACTACCAGTACGGAGCTAACTATTATTGACAACAGTGAAGGTCAGTGCCCTGCTACCTCGAAACACTACTTAGATGAAAGGTAAACGACTAAGGTAAAGACTCTAGTCGTAGGAAAGTAAAACTGTATTATAATATAAATAAGGTCTTATAAAACCCTTTGTCTAAATGGTACTATATTGACTATATCAATTGAACTAAATGTATGATGACATCCACTCACAACCCATTGCGCGCGTCTAGCAGCGATTGGTGGATTGATATCATCACGATATCAACCAATGAGTAAACTCTTCGGTCATCTCAACAATATCACTGTACTTAGTGATATTATTGAAAATAATATTTAGCGTCGTATTCTTTATTGCCGTTTTCTCACAATGGTAATTTCATGTACGGGCTACCCCGTGACAGATATCTCCATATGTTTGAATGCGAAGAGCGGCCATGATGGGCTGTGACATATCCGAAGACAATAGCAACCCACTCCACATCGTCCGATGGTCATTACAACCCTGACATGCGCCAGTCCTTCAAGATGGTCGACAAGCCCAAATTATACTTCTCGATGTAGCGTAAGAGGTAGTGTGTCACACTAGGCCATACATAAGGTATTTCCCATAGTATAAAATGCGTCTCGCCATACAAAACAAAAGACCACATATCGATCTAACGTAAACGATATCGCCTTGGGCGATTTCTTCGCGACGCGCGTGGAATTGCATTTGTGCGCACACATGTTGTAGACCGATGTTATGTCTGTAGAACGATGTCATGTCTGTAGATACGGTGCACACTGCAGACACGGTCAGTCGAGGATAAAAGAGGTACGACGATCGGATATGACGCGATCGAACACATTCCAAACAACCTCGGACGCTGGCCACATGAAACTTGCGTACGACACAGCAAACGAAAACTAGGATGAACTTGCTATAATCTTAGTAAGCGGTAGCAACATGTACTTTGGCGCAAATTGACAATCTCTCTGGTCAAGTCACTTTGATCAAAAACAGGCGAATTTGGTTGATGTGTATCAACAGCAGTGCACTACATCCGGTAGCCCACCTTTTGTAAAGATGACCCACCATTCACCAAACCTATACAAGTATGTCGTCTGGCTGGCTCTCGTCGTAAATCCCTCGATTCAGGGAGTGGAGAGCCCGTACCTCAAATTTACTTCGATCGGGGGCTTGCTTGCATCTCGACGAGAACTTCTTTGCATCATGCGACCGAACGAGACGAAATCAGACCTTTTTTGCTGCGGTGGTTAATAGAGTGTAGATTGATGTTTGCATGAAGACGCTTACCGGCTTGTTGATGCTTTACTGTGCGCCACTAGCTTGTGGTTCTAGATGCTGGTTGGCAGATAGAGTAATGGGGAGCCTACTGTATTGTCATGCAGTCATTCAGGTTAAATCTTTCATGCATAATGTGCACTTTCAGAGCTCATTGTCTAGCATATAATGCATTTGCTGCTACGCGCGGGACTGTCACGCGCTTCCTTTCTCATTGACGTGCTGAGAGCTTGAGCATATCGAGCGTGACCGCCTTCCGAAGTCTTTCGATCGGTGGAAAATATAAGGATTGCGGTGCTAACTTGCACCGAACATTTCCACGAACTTGTAATTTTTGCTCTATCACTTCCACGCGCACTACATCACAGGGAAAAGAACGTAAGATGAAGAGAGCGATAAAGGCGCAGACCACCACCAGCACGGATATGACGAGTTTCAAAGTGGCACGACGAGGATAGCATCGGTAAGAAGCAGACACTAGCCGTCAACGAACGACTAGATGGAGACTCTGCAATGGCTATGAATGCATAAGTTTCGTTTGTCGATGAACGTTGGACGTCCTCGATCAACTTCTTCGCTGTTTTCAAGGCTGAGATAGAGTGTAGCAAGCGTCCTACGTATCCAAAGATATTCGATGGACACTGATCGAGCTACCCTACTTCTCGTAGAGACCGATGGCACGTCTAGTGAAGGAAGTGCGACCAAGGTGCCATGAGGCCGTCGCTGAATGTGTCCGAGTACGACGGGCGACTGCTGCAAGAAGAGCTATCACCTGGATACTGTACTGCGTCGAAACGTAGCATCAACGAAGCTATTCGAGACGGACCGTGGTGGGATCACGTCTTCACGTCAAGACGTACAGCTGTCTTCAGCGCCAGAAATTGATCGATCGATAGTCCTGGCGGTACTTCCACACGCACGTAAGCACATGGCTGCAACCCATCCACAACGGGGCGACATATACGCGACAAGTTGAGCTTGAGACGCCATGTGATGATGAGTGCGAGAAAAATGAAAGCGCACAATATATGAGGGAAGAAAAGAAGCGGTTGTTGTTTTCGAGATAGACATGTGATACAAACATAGCGTGAAGAAGTCCGTACGTGCTGCGTGAGACTCAGAGCTCAGGAGACCACGAGCTAAGATAGCAAACAGTCTGCGGGTGATACTGTTTTTGCTTGTCATAGACCGCCGACGTCTACAAGCGCCGATTGCGATGCACAAGAACACCATAAGACATTTGCAAGACAATGAGCAAAGGGTGTAAAGTGGTCGTGTTAAGAGAGAAGAAGAAGAAGAAGAAGAAGAAGCGCTGGTATGTAAAGCTGGTCGGGGTCGTTGGTACTTTATGAGCTACTTACTGCCTACTGCAAACCTCGGCATCAAACTGAAGTGTTGCGTTGTGTGTCGTATCGACCGACACTAGTACTTCGGTCCGCACAGCATATTTACACAGACACACACATACCCCCGACTGACGACAACCGTGAACTTATCACAAACCGTCCACAGTAAACAGCAGCAGCCCTCGATCAGGATATCTAACTCCGACGACGGACGCATCTTGCGCCTGTGCTCACTTCGGACGTGCTTGGAGCCTCAACAACAGGAGTCTCGACCGTAGGAGTCTCGACAACAGGAGTCTCGACAGCAGGAGTCTCGACATCAGGAGTCTCGACATCAGGAGTCTCGACATCAGGAGTCTCGACGGTTGGACTCGCGTCCTCGTCCGAAGCAGCTTCGTCAACCGGAGTTTCGACGGCAGGAGGTTCAACGGCAGGCGTGTCTTCCTGCTCTGTTGCGGCAGAAGGCGTTGCGGTTGGAGCGTCGTCAACCGCGTCCTCGTCCTCCTTGTCCGAAGCAGCGGTGCTGGCCGTTTGCTCTTCCGAGTCGGCAGTATCTGCGCTGCCGGCCGTGCTCGACGGACTCGCAGGTGTCGGCGCACTTGCGTCAGCGGTCGTTGCATTGGACGCCGAAGCTGCTTTGGCTTTGCCCTTCCCGCCAGTCACTGCAGCCGGCGGCGACCCAATGCCCTTACCGCCTTTGAGCCACATGCAGTGGGTGTAGACCTGCCACGGGTCGCCGTGCACGCCGATCCAGTAGA
Organism: Hyaloperonospora brassicae; assembly: GCA_947650285.1. Classification (NCBI taxonomy): domain Eukaryota; phylum Oomycota; class Peronosporomycetes; order Peronosporales; family Peronosporaceae; genus Hyaloperonospora; species Hyaloperonospora brassicae. The sequence continues at coordinate 211,949 of CANTFL010000155.1, forward strand.
TGGTCATCCGGTTGGCCTTGGCGCACTTGGCCTTGTCGTAGGGCATTGTCGTTGGCTGGCCCGGGTACGTCGTCTGGCAGTCGCTGTCGTAGAGCACTTTGGTGTCGTCGCACCAGACTTCGCACGGTCCCGGGTGGGTGAACCCCGTGTACGTGAGCTCCGTGGCCGGCAGCTCAGAGCGCGCCGATTCTTTAAAGACCGTCAAGCCGCATTGAGGATCAACCTTTGGCAGGTAGAGCTCCTGGTTTTCCATAATGAACGCCCCGAGCGACTTGTAGCCCTTGGTGGGGAACGTCTCGGTAAAGAACTTGAGCGTCCCGTTCGGGCCGTAGCCATACTTTGCATTGTCGTAGACGCCCCAAATCTCATTGTCGATCGTGCTGCCGTAGCCATTGTTCGGGTAGCCCTCGACCCACTGCGACGCAGGATGGGACATGTACCCGTGGCCGTGCACAGAGGAGGGCAGGAACGCCACGACAAGGGCCCCTGTCGCGAAGAGCGCAAGCGGTTGCATGGTGTTTGACTGCGCTACGACGTCGGTACGTGATCTCGGATTGCTACTGCAAATGTGAGAATGAACGGGGAAGGAGGAGGGCAAGACAGAGTGCAGTGGCCGCTTTTTCGCGATCGTCGTGCCGTTGTCGACGATGCAGCACCGGATGGGTGTTGCCCTCAAGCTGGTAGGTAGGAAGGGAGGCAGGCAGGCAGGCAGGCAGCAAGAAGGGCAGCAGCTCGGCGAAAAAGTTGAGACACGTCCAAGCATCATGCACGCGAGCAGAGACATAGGACGAGCCCGGTGCAAAGCTCGGGGAGCAATGAACCCCGACCGAGTCGCTCGTGTGCTTGTGCCGTGCAGGTTTCTGTGCGGCCAGCCGGTGTCGCAGAACAAGTGGCCTCCCGCCACCTGTCTCGACGACACTTTTCTCGCTCTCTTTTGCTCTGCAGTGGCTCACTTGGGTCCATGTTTGTCCGAGTGGCTCCGGTACGACCTCGCGACGGAAGTCGACCCTGGCTTCGTTCAGCCGGGCACAGGATGCGTGAGTTTGTCGGTCGGCAGAGCTGTCATTGATTTGCACACACATGGGGTTACCCGCTTCGAACAGACGACAAGACATCGTGCGGTGCGTCGGGGGTAAGCGGTTGCGACAAGAGCGGCAATGGGGAGGAAGGAAAAAGACGCGTCTTTCAGAAGGAGAATGCAGCATCGAATGGTGTGCTCTAAAGTTGGTCGCAACAATGCACGTGAGCGCACGCTGGACGGCCATGTCGCGTAAGTTGTAGGCTTTGTCCTGTCCATTAAAAGTCCAATTAGGATGGCCATCTTCGAGTTCCGAAGTTTGGAACGCGTGCGTGCTCAGCTTCAGGCACTAACAGAGTCCTAGCAAGCCATGATGTAGTCTTGTGCTAGCACCTTTGGCACCGAGCTGAGGCGAAGACAGCTGTTGTCCTAGCAACTGGACCAAAGTGATCGATGATGTTTGCAGGGCGATTGAACACGGAGTTCGTAAAGGAGGACTCGAGGGCACTTGTATGACTACAGAGGGGACTCGAGGACGCCAATTTCGGTGGTATCACACACACACGATTGAGTCTAGAGTTCAATGTTCCACTTACGTGCGTCACTTGCGTCTTCGCGGATCAAAAGAGGCATTGAATGTCGTTCCTCGAGTTATTAAACCACAGGTTTGTGCTTTGCTTCCCACGGAGTCGCGTTGAAACGTCGTCTTTTGTTTGCCGGTCAACTGCAATGACCGTCTCAGATTGGTTGGGACAGAGCGCTTTTTGTCGCGGCTGAGCCTGAGAAAAGAGCAAGTGGTGCAGCGATCATACCGGTATAACCTGCTGCAAGACATGTCCGGCAGTCGAGAAGAGAGGCTCGGTATTTGCGCAGAAAAAGGTGAGCGATATGAGGGAGACCATTTCTCGTCACAAAAATAGAGCCGCTTTCCACGTTTCTTCTGTGAAGAATTGACCCTGTCATACAGAATGTCGGTCAAGTCAAGTCGACAAGACACGAAAGCCATCACCGAGCAGTTAACGACGCGGTGGTTCTACATCCTGTCAAGTTACAAAATGAACTAACGCAACTGTGTCACAATTCCAGTTGTTTCCTGTCAAGAGAGACCCTAACGAACGAACATGGCGAAGCTCTTTGAGAGAACCCCCCGCAACACTCGGTGCGTTGTCGATGCCACGTTCTTTCCATCCATCCATCCATCTATCTATCTATCTATCTATCTATCTATCCATCTATCCATCCATCTATCTATCTATCTATCTATATATGCCTCATTCGTACCATACAATGTCTTTGGATTGAAGGATTGCGTCGTGGGCGATGGCACTCGGTCTGTGCGCGGCCTGGTACAAGTACGACGAGTGGAAGGAGCGCCAGTTTACCGACAAGGACGCCACCCAATGGAATGCAGCCATTTTACGCATGCACCCACAGAAGCCGCGCAAGGAGAAAAGGGATGAGAAGATGAAGAAGAAGGAGAAGGAGGGGGAGAAAGTAGAGCAGCACGATGAAGAGTAAACGAGGTAAATAACGGGAGTTGAGAAGGCTCGAGAAAATGTCACAGAAGTCCGTTCGCGGGGTCATCTCCTTTCTCAGCTCGTTTTCCGTGTCCGGTCCCACAAGCCCAACGCTCCTCTGCCCAGGTCGAGCACAGTCATTTGTGAACGAGTCCAGAGCTAAAGACAATGGCAACACCGTTTGAGAACCCGAGCAAGATTGCAAACACTGTGAAGAGCGGCAAGTGGACGTACGTTGTCATTGAGTGTCGTTTCACGGGGTAGTAAGTGGCAATGCGTTGTAAGGCTAAATGAGGTGCTACTGGAATGGAACAGAACGCCTATGCTCGTGGCTGCAGGAGTCGGAGCGGCGGCGTGGTACATGGCGTCGAAACGCGACTATAAGCCGCCATCACCTGACCGTGACCCGCGCGCCCCGCCGTCCAAGATGAAGTAGTTGCGGCACAAGAGGCTGGGAGGCCATGTGCGTTGCCAACGAAGAGGACGATGACGAGTGGAAGCGGATTGCTCACTTAAAATTCAGTTGAATCGATTATCTTTTGTGTGAAAGCGAGTGTGTTGGCGTTGTACTGGCAGTCGCTTGCGTCTGGACTAGCACAACTACTGCAACGACATTCAGTGTGGTTGATACTGCAACTACAGAAAGCAGTGTTGGAAGTCTTTGATGTCTGTTGTCGAAAAGTGGTGGACACCGTACCTTGTTTGGTAACAAGGACCTGCCTGTTTGCGAGTGACGGTGTTACAACCGGCGCCTGTTGTAACTTGCTCCACCCTAACGTCCGAGCCACGTGCCTCTCAGCCACTGTTTTCATTTCTAATTGCCTGCTGCCTTTCTATCGCGCGCACGGCGCTGCGCGCGTGTCGCACCGATCGTTTCTCGTGTCAAACGTCGCACGCGGCGTTCGTGCCATCGAAACGCGCTCCTGTCGGATTTCGACGAATCACGTCGCGGGACGGTGTACCCATGTGCTGCCGGCCGCCATTCCGGGTCCCGACCTTCGCCAATATGCCGCGCGGAGACCGCGTGCCGCCGCTCTCTGTCGTCGTCGCTGCTGTCGCCGTCTTCGTCGCCCGCACGGCAACTGTCTCGGCGCGCACGGACATTGCCGCGCAGCTGTACGGGAACTCGGCCATCACGCGGCCCGCCACGCCGTCGCGTCTCAACGCTGCGCTCGAAGACCTCGTGGGCTCTGTGGCGAACTTTACGCAGCTGCCGTTCAACGTCCAGCGCGCGCTGTTGTGGAGCGCCGGATGGGTTCCCATCGTGTCGGCGTCGCCCGTTCTGTCGATGACGACGACGACGACGACGATGTCCACTGAAGCCGCGTCCAAAGTCGTCTACGTCCAAGTGTACGTCCTCTGTGGCCGCACAATGAGTGACGTGTTCCAGTCGCCGCAAGCGTTCGACAACACGAGCGAGTGCGAACTCAAGAACTGCAAGAGCAACGTGATCAGCTACACGCTGTCGAGCTGTGACACGCGCTACGTCGAGTCGAAGACGCTGTGTGCCTTGAGCCGCGACGAAGTGGCCGCCAGTTTCGAGTCCATGTCGTCCAAAGCCGGCCCCATGTGGGCCATGGACGGACAAGTGGATGACACGTTTGAGCCGCAGCTGTTCCAGTACGCGAACGACTCGAAGCGTGTTGATGGGGATGGCCCACCGACGCTGTATTTACTGGCGCAGAAAGACTCGTGGACAATGGACGACACAACGTGTCCAAATGGCGCGCAGTTTATCGCGCCGTGTCGCGCTGTGCCTGCGGCAGCGGTTGACGACAATGTCCAAGAGCGGACGTGGTGTGAGCCCGAGATTGAGCTTGGCGTGAAGCTCTGGGTGAACAAGGCATCTGCTGCGACGGAAGCAAAAGACGGCGTCTTGAACTCGCCAGCGAGCGTGTCGTCGACGATTGCAGTCGTGTTGGGTTTGTGTCTGGGTGTGTGCGTTGTCGCGAGCGTGCTGTTTCTTGTCATGTGGCGTCGGGCCAAGAGCTGGTCGAAAAACGGTCTGCATGAGAATGAGAACAATACGTTTTTCGTGCAAGCGCACTCGTTCCAGAGTGAGCTGCCCCCACTCGACGAGAATCGAGGTCGAGCAAGGTCCAGACACTGTGCTCCGAATGACGAACTTTGCCCGTCGCTTAGCACTGTACTGCAGGTTGAAGCCGTCAATGAGAGCTTTCGGATGCGATCGCCAGAGCTCGCATCTTTCTGTGATGACCAGGAGCTCATGCTCAAGCGTATCGCTTTTGCCGGTCTTGTTTACCGAGAACGAATAGCAAGCGGCCTGCACGGTGAGGTCTGGCGCGGCGAGTACGAAGGACAGCAGGTTGCTATCAAGCGCACCATTGCATCGGTTGCTGCGATCACTGCAGCTGCAAATGCCAGTCAAGGGTCGTCGGCACTGGATGCTTCTGCACTGCTGAGCGACAAAGAGCTGAAGGTCCTCGTGGACTTTACAAAGGAGATTCGCATGGCTGCGTTCTTGGACCACCCGAACGTTGTCCGCTTCGTTGGCCTCTCGTGGCGGACACTGCCCGACCTGTGCATGGTCTCAGAGTTTGTTGCCCTCGGTGACCTTGCCCACTTCTTGGCTCAGCCCAGTGGCAAGAATCTCACGTGGAAGGACGATAAGCTGGCGATTGCGGCAGACATCTCGAACGCACTGGTGTACTTACATTCGCTGTCACCTGTCGTACTGCACCGCGATCTAAAGTCGCTGAACATTCTCCTGACCGACGACCTGCAGGCCAAGCTAAGCGACTTTGGACTGAGTCGGGAAACAAGTTTTGACGGCACGATGACCAGTTGTGTAGGCACGCCGCTTTGGACAGCACCTGAGGTGCTGCGCGGGGAACGGTACTCGGAGAAGGCTGATATTTATTCGTTCGGCGTAGTGCTTGCGGAGCTCGACACGTGTTTGCTGCCGTATGCATATACCCAGGGCCGCAAGAGCAAAGGCAAGAGAGACAAGGAGTGGGTGCCACTGATTGCAAGTGGACGCGCTGCGCCCATGTTCCGGCCCGATTGCCCACGCGCCCTTCGCGAGCTGGCAGCCCAGTGTCTCGATCACGACCCGAACAAGCGCCCGCCAGCCATGCAGATTGTGTACTTGCTCCGGTCAAAGATCCCGCTTACGTTGTGAATGCACCTGTTTGGTCAGGTCGCTAGTCCCCCGTCGTTCTTTGAACAGGATACACGGGTTCCAGCTTCTGCACAGATCCCATGTCGATGAACAAGTACCGAGGCTCAGCAGATACACAAGTCGAGCTGAGTGATGTGGATGAACGTGTTTGGTGAGTGAAGCAATGTAGAAGAAACTGCTGCTGGCGTGTATGATGAAGATTATTGTTGGCTGGAACTGAAATGGCTTCGAGGCGGTCTATGAATTGGCGTTGAGGCTACATTGCCAGTGTGATGTGGCTGGGCCGACCGTACAACTTTGGCAGGGATTATGTCGGGTAGCCATGGCCGGTTAGTGAGCTCAATGCCACAGTGGTAGCCAACAAGACTGCTAGTGTCGCCGCAGAAAAGGCAAATGAGTCGCGCTTGCTCTTGTTCGAGTAGGTGGGGTAGCTGGACTTTTGGATACGAAACGAAAGCTGACGACGCGAACGAGCTACGTTCGCTGATGATGGAGTTTTTATGGCTTGGATCTCTTGTACTCGAGCATCTCATCGATGGGCTTCGAACTCATCAGGCGTAGATGTGAATATGCTGACGCCTTGACTCATCATCCTCTGCCGACACTTTGGGTTGTCGACAGACACAGACCATGACACTGATGACAAGACCATTTGTCCACAGCGATGGCAGGACTATTTATTGTCGAGCTTGTTGGATGAATCGACAAACGTGGAGACGACAGCGGCAAACGAGCGTTGACTGATTACATAATTAATTGCGGTGACCGCGATGTGTCCAGGCCTGCTAGTGCCACGCCGACAAGCAGCAGGTGATGGAGTTTGCTGTTCTTGTTGGCCATTGCGTGCACAAGGGGCAGTACGATCGCAGTGCTGATCTCGATGACATCCTCAACGCAAAGTCGACTGACAGTCGAGGAAGTGTACTAGCTCTCGGCTCATAGCTGACCGACAAGAAGGTCTGGTCTGGATGTGCGGAGCGCCTCATCGGCCTCCGATGCATTGACAGCGTCTATCTCGACTGAAGTGGTGGCAAGCAAGTTACTGCGGGAAGCAGTCGCCTGCCAGCACTTGTCCAGTTGATGCTGAAATGGCCCAACGCGAACGCATCGTACGAAATGGCACGTGTTGCCAGAGTGGTGCTTTGTGGCTGGTCTCGCTTGCTGTGCTATAGCAGAGCTACAGCAGCAGATGCGAAATGCTGCCGACGACACGGGCGACGTCTTGTACCATCAACAGCTTACGGTTCCTCGGCAACGTCCGTCTGCGCAAACGCGCGCACAATGAGCTGCAGCTGATACGTTGCTTGAGCCGCCGTCGGTCGGTCTTCGGGTGCAAACGCCACACACGCTGCACCCAGTTGCGCCATCGCTCTCCATGCGCCAGAAGCAGCAGCACCAGCAGCAGCCATTGGCGTCGTGAAGCTCACGTGAAGTTCGTCACTGGCCACGAGCTGGAGAACTGCTGCAGGCGGCAGCACGCGACCGGTCTCTGTGGACGTTGCGCCCGCGTACGGCAGTGCGTGCGCGTCCAGTTCACTGAGCACAATGCCCAGCGAGAAGACGTCGGCCTTGTCGTTGTACCGGTCGCCCAGCATAACTTCAGGCGCCATCCACAAGCACGTGCCCACGCCACCGGTCAATGTGCCGTCCGTGCGCTTGCGCGCGACGCCAAAGTCCGACACTTTGGCCCGTCGATCGCTGTCGAGCAGAATGTTGTTCGACTTGAGGTCGCGATGGAGCACCGCCGGGGCGAGCGAGTGCAAGTACGTGAGCGCCTGCGCGACGTCCAGTGCTATGTGCGCTTTGTCGACGTCAAAGCCTGTGGGATGACACTCGGTAGTGGCCCACGTGACGAGCAGTGCGCGCAGGTCGCCGCCGGGCATGAACTCGGAGACGGCACAGAGGTCTGCGAGCGCGTCGTAGGCGACGCCGATGCACTGGACGACTCGCTCGTGCTCGAGCGCTGCGTGGAGTTTGACTTCGGCCAGCAGCGCGTGGATCTGGGCCACGTCTTTCCGTGCGTCGGGCAGCAGGCGCTTGATCGCCACGGGCCGGCGGTTGTACGTCCCGCGGAAGACCTGTCCAAAGGCGCCGCGACTCACGAGCGCACCGATTGTGACTTTGTCCATGGGGAGGCGCACGGCCACGATCGCCGGGTCTTGCCACAGGCCCGACGGCGGTGCACTTGAGTCGGTCCCGTGTCGGTGGTTGCTACTGCTATTGTTGCTGTTGCTGCTGTTGTTGCTGTGCGTCCTGTTGACGTGGGGTGTGATTGCACTGCAGCAGCAGCAGCAGCTTTTGTGGCTGTCATGGGACCACCAGAGTTGTTGACCTATGTGGGTCGTTGCGGACGAGTGGAGCGAGTTGGGCTCTTGTGGGTCGTCGCTGCTTTGTCCGAAGGCTTCGCGAGTACGCTCGTCAATGGGTTGTTGTACCATGCGGCACAAGGACAATGAGCGGTGGCTGGACGGGTTTATAGGATGGATTGACTGGTGCTCGGGCTCGAGAGGAGCTGCAACACGGGTGGCAATGGGCGACGTCACGAGGTAGAAACGATGGTGCAGGTCCGACATGGACTGTGTGTGCTGCAGGTCGAACACGTTGTGGAAGAGCGTTCGAGTGGTAGCTGAAGCGATTGTATCTGACGACAAGTGGGTGTCAACAGGAAGGACAGTGGACGGCAAGTCGACGTATGGCTCGAGCTCGAGCTCTTTGTGGCGTCTGCGTTCTCTGCAGTAGAGCACGAGACCGACGACGACCAACAGAGTCGACACGACACCTACGGCAGCTCCAATGAAGATCGCGTACGGCTGATCGCTGGACAGAGGGCCGTCGACAGCGACCAATTGTCGTCGAATGCTTTGGAGCATGTGAAGTGGACCAACAAACAGTCAAAGAGGAGGAGCAGCACGTTGTGGTGTCGTTGGACCACTTGGCAGATGAGCGCTGTGGTTGCCGGAAGGGCGTGAAGAGGTGGAGCTGACGTGTGGCTGCACACCCACTGAGCGATAACAGTCGAAGGCTTTCAGTACGTCAAGCTGTTCCATGATGGGATCGAGCAGGTGGAAGTGCGATATTTGTTCTGTCGCAGCTCGCAACGTCTATTTTTGATGGTGCAAATGGAGACTCTGAGGAGCTCACATGCTGAGCTCCTGGGATGTATGTCGAAACTCGAGCTCTTACAGCGTTGGAGAAATCAATAAACACGCTATCGTGTCGAATAAACGCAAAGATGACTGGAAAGGGGTATCTGCGAGCCGGGCGGTCCATGGCAGTGGCTGCATAACACACTGTCGAGATGTACTGACGCCACACGGACAAGTTTGGGTCATTTATGCTGTGCATGTCCGTGGGACGTAAAATACGGTCTTTTTCGATGATGCCTTTTCTAAGCATGCGACGATATAGAAATGTGCCAAACGGCCTTGCTTTCTTTGCATTCAGATGGTGTCGTAATGGGTGATACGAACAAGGCTTTTTTGCACGTTTCTATAGTGACAGCTTAGAAACGATATCGGCAGGAGGTCCTGTTTCCACGTATTTTTGGCGTGCGCCACATGTGACGCTGTCTGCAACGCTTGCAGTGTTTATCGACCCACTTGCTTCGTAATCCGTAGATGGTATGCTTTACAATGTGTCAGCTTCAAGTGCTTCCATCTCTGGACGTCCGATATGCGATCTTATGAATTAGAGTGCGATGACAGAGTTGCACAATGCTACACAGATGCATTCACTGCTGGACGCTCAGCTTACGGTGCAAACCTCGAGCAAGTTTGGGCTGCAATGTAGCACAGTGCTGGGGCTTCAGTATCATTTTGTACAATTTGAAGTACGAAACATCAACAGAGGGAATTCGACAGCGACATGGATCGAGTTGTGTGGAACACACACGTTGTTGCGCTCTACTCGCGACTGCAAGCAGCACGTAATCAATCAGAGTGATGCATGCAACCCACCGAGGACCAGCCAGCACAAGCGCTCCTGCACACTCGGCCGGCCCCTCGTTTGCACGTGACAGCGTATACCAGCGTATACAACTCCGCACCTTGCCGTAAAACCTCCCGTAACTTCAACCCCAGACACGACTGCTGCGCCCCACAGTCGTCCAACACTGGGGGTACACTTTATCTGCACGCAAAAGATAGCACCACGTTTCACCTGACACTCACCCGACCGCACCGACAACACCGATAGCGCGCATTATCCCGCAGTGCGCATTCCGCATTCTGCCATCTTCAACCTCCGTGACCATCACTCTGCGCCATTATGCTCTCCGCGCGCCGGTTGCTGCAGCAGCGTCACCCCCTGCCGCGCCGCCCCGCGCTGGCGCCGCTGCAACGTCGTCTCCACCAGCAACAACAACAACAACAGCAGCAGCAGCAGCAGCAGCAACAGCCCAGGGAGAAGCTCTTTGACAAGATCCTCGTGGCCAACCGTGGCGAGATCGCCGTGCGCGTCATGCGCACGTGCAAGAAGCTGGGCATCCAGACCGTCGCGATCTACTCGGAGCCCGACGTGAACTCGGTGGCCGTGCGCATGGCCGACGAAGCCGTGTGCGTCGGCCCGGCGCCGTCGAGCCAGAGCTACCTGAGCATCCCCCAGATCCTCGCGGCCGTGCAGCAGACGGGCGCGCAGGCCGTGCACCCCGGCTACGGCTTTCTCTCGGAGAACAAGGACTTTTGCGAGGCGCTCGAGGCCATCGGCGTCGCGTTCATCGGGCCTGGCCACGCCGCGATCCAGGCCATGGGCGACAAGCTCACGTCCAAGCAGCTGGCCCTGGACGCGGGCGTGCACACGATCCCGGGCTTCCTGGGCGCGATCGACTCGCCCGACGACGCCGTGCGCGTGGCGCAGGACATTGGGTACCCCGTGATGATCAAAGCCAGCGCCGGCGGCGGCGGCAAAGGCATGCGCGTCGCCTACACGGACGAGCAAGTGCGGCTCGGCTACCGCCTGTCGAAAGACGAGGCAGCCAGCAGCTTTGGCGACGACCGGTTGCTGGTCGAGAAGTTCATTGAAGACCCGCGGCACATTGAGATTCAGCTCATTGCCGACGCACATGGGAACGTCGTGGCGCTGCCGGAACGCGAGTGTTCGATCCAGCGGCGGAACCAGAAAGTCGTGGAAGAAGCGCCGAGCGTGTTGCTCGACGCCGCGACGCGCGCGGCCATGGGCGAGCAGGCGGCGATGCTCGCGCGGTCCGTGGGCTACGTGAGCGCCGGGACGGTCGAGTTCCTCTGCGACAAGCACCAGAACTTTTACTTTCTCGAGATGAACACGCGCTTGCAGGTCGAACACCCCGTGACGGAGCTCGTGGCGCGCGTGGACCTCGTCGAGCAGATGATCCGCGTGGCGGCAGGACACGCGCTGCCGAAGCGACTGCTGGACGGACCTGTGGCCAGTCACGGCTGGGCCATGGAGAGCCGCGTGTACGCCGAGGACCCCGTGCGCGGGTTCCTGCCGTCGGTCGGACGCTTGCTGCAGTACAACGAGCCCGTGCAGCTCCCGGGCGTGCGCGTGGACTCGGGCGTCGACGAGGGCAGCGACATTTCCGTGTTTTACGACCCGCTGATCTCGAAACTCATCACGTACGGCGCCGACCGCACCGAGTGCTTGGAACGCATGAAGGCCGCGCTGGACCATTACGTGATCCGCGGCCCGGGCAACAACGTGTCGTTCCTGCAAGACGTCTACCGCCACCCGCGCTTTGTGAGCGGGGCCATCACGACCAAGTTCATTGAAGAAGAGTATCCCGACGGCTTTCGTGGGGTGCAACTCACGCCGCACGAGATGGAGGACCTCCGCGTGGTTGGCGCGCTCATGCACGTGAAGAAAGCTGGCGCTAGCAGCAGCCAGAGGGCTGGCCGAGCTCGGTCCGTGTCCACGCAAGAGGCTGCACCGGTCGACTGCCTCAACCGAGACGAGCTGGAAACGGTCTCGGACCACGTGGGCGTTGTGCCTCGCCTACGCGCTCTCACTTCTGACTTGTCGTTGGACGATGTGGTTGCGCTCGCGGAGCGGAACGCCCTCGAGAATGTCGGCGTCCAGTTGTTTGTTAGCATCGATGGTCCATTTGGAGAGTCACAGCCGGTGGTTGTCGTGGAAGTCGACGTGGAGAACAGGCAGCACCGACGCGAGACGATGACGCTGGCCAGAGTTGACAAGAAGTGGCACGTCATGCGGGACGTTGACTGGTCACTCAATGGTCCGCTCTTCAAGGCGTCACACACGAAGCAGGACGGGCAAGCGAACGTGTCGTTGGCATCCCAAATGCTACAAACGCTGTCGGAGGGTTTCCGCATCCAGTTCCATGGCGCTGTGCATGACGTGATTGTGCGCAATGAGCTGGAGGCAACGTACGCCAAGTACATGCAGCCCAAGCCCACGGTCGACACGTCCAACCTGCTTCTGTGCCCCATGCCAGGCATGCTCGTCTCCGTCGCGGTACAAGTCGGTCAGCAAGTAGAAGTGGGTCAGGAGCTGGCGGTCGTAGAAGCCATGAAGATGCAGAACGTGCTCCGCGCCGACAAGAAGGGTGTCATCAAAAGCATCGCCCGAGCTGCTGGCGGCTCGCTCAAGGTCGACGAGGTCATCCTCGAGTATGAATAAACGCTGGGGCAGTCACCGGAGGACGCCATGTTTGTAGCTACTGGAATCGCTCGCGTGCGTATGTGTGTGAAGCAAGTGCGCTAAGTGCGACGGAACGGACCAAACTGTTGATACGATCGATTCAAACGATCTTCTGTGAACGTGAGGTCAGGCGCCGGCTGAGCTTTTGACTACTGGACATGGGGTAGCAGCAAACAGCAAGTGCTGCAGACGGTAGTCATTCGCATGATGCGCATCGAAGTGCAAACAATGTCTGATCCTCTAGAAGTTCTCGGATCGGGCATCTCAAGATATGCTCAGTCCCACGTGCTTTATCGCTTTTTTTGCAATCTGCTGATTTTACTCACCGTCTTTTGGAACCTGCTGCTCTCGCTCACCGTGTTTTGCCATCTCTTCTATTTCTTTCTTTCGCGACGTTTTGCACATGTCACACGTGACCGACCGCACAAGTCGCTTTGCCTCCCACTCGACTCGCGATGGAGGAGAAGAAGAAGCCCAACGCCGCGCTGCAACACACGGCGTTCGTCTCTGGTCAGAGGCACTCGCAAGGCGACGCCCATGTGACGTGGGACGAGGAAACGATCGCACTGCATGACATGGACCGCGGCACGCGCATGAAGATCGAGGAGCCCAACACGCCGTATCATTACTATGCAGAGAGTGACCAAGTGGGCGCCGTGTCGCCTGCTCGGAGTTTCTCCGGTCAGCCCTCTATGCAGGTATAAAGTACCGCATCGGCTATATAGTTATCTAGAATCCCCCATTTGGCTGTGTGTGTGTGTCTTTATCGGCAATTGGAAATAAATTACTTACACGAGGTTCCGCACCGTGCATTCTAGTGGGACGAGCTGCAAGCGAAACTACGAGACGTCGAGAACACAACATCACAAGAGTGGGCGGAGAGTGACGAAGAGAGGTCGAGCTTGACGTCGGAGGGACTGAGCTTTGGGGCGCGAGACTCGGAAGGCAAGAAGATCCACAAAGACCCGTCGTTTGCAGACAAGCGCAAGAACCATTACAATGAGTTTGAGCGAGTCCGGAACTGGAAGATGCAACATGCACTGAACGGCGACGATGAAGACGGTGAGGAGGAGGAGGAGAAACGAGCAGCTTAGGCATAGGAGGTACCGACCCGACATTGCACCTTTTTCGCTGTCCTTGGTCGCAACAAGCGTGAGGTGGTGCAGGTGTTAAGGCGGAGGGTGAGAACGAGATAAAAAGTTACTGGTGAGTGAGCTCAGCTTTGCTGATACGCCCTGAGCGTGGTCAATGGTGTGTGTAGAATGGAGTCGGAGGGTCTGCCAATCTGGTGGGGGTGCAGCAATGCAGCTACGTCGTCCGGCTCATGCCGGTCATTGACAAATTGTGTGTGTACTACCAGTCTAAACTGGTCAACGAGACATTGGTACTATCGGCGATTTCATGCATGAGACTTTGTGATCAGCACCTGCACCTGCCGACTCACGCAGAAGTGATGATTCTATCTCAACGTTTGCCGAGTTGGCGATGGACATAAATACTGTAAGGGCTTTGCAAATAGCGCGCACAATACATCAGTCACTGCAACAAGTTGTGATGTCAAGCTAACACTGTACTCAGTGGTTCGCTAGTATTGCAGCAAAAAAGCCGTTTCAAGCCCGTCGTCTGACTTCCAAGCACTTGTGCAACGGGCAGGAACGAATCCATCCTGTCATCCACGTGTGCCTTGACAACGTATCCACACCGCTCGCTTGCAAAACGCAACATTTTCTCAGCACCAACCCAGACACCGCAACCCGTAAAAAAAAGCAAAAACAACCACAGCAACAAAACCGCCAACACCGCCGCCCCTTGGCATTTGTAGCCCGAGCCAAAAAAAGCGTCTTTTTCTCCCCGCCTTGTCCGACGCGCGCTAAACTAGGACGCGCGACCTCGTTTCCACGCGTTCCCCGCACGTTCGCGCCCCCACGTCGCAGCCAGTCGCTCTGTCGGCCTTTCTCTTGGCCAATCTCAGGAGCTACGAAAGTCGCGCGCAGCACAGCACAGAGACAATAGGCAGAAACTCGAAGAAAAAAAAAGAGTGAGCGAGTGAGTGAGTAAGCGAGTGCGTTCGTGGTCATGACTCGTCCCAGCAGCTCCACAAGCAGTGCGCACCCGAGCGACCAACGACTCTGTCAGAGCTCGTACGGCACTGCCCCGTCCAGTCACGTGGCAATGGAGACCGTCCACGACGCGTTTGGTAGCGGCGACCGCGAAAAGTCGCGCCTGCTGCATCAACTCAAGACGCAACGGGGCAAAACAGGCCATGCGGGTGGACACGACGAGGGGTCCCTCGGCACGAGTGGTCACAGCCACTTGGCGCACGCCCAGGAGAACCACGTGACGGGCGGCGAATACATTAAAAGTGCCGTCTACGGCGGACTGGACGGTATCATTACGACATTTGCGACCGTCACGTCCGTGGCCGGCTCGGGACTGCCGCACGCCGTGATTTTGATCATTGGGCTCGCGCACTTGGTGGCCGATGGACTGAGCATGGGACTTGGGGACATGCTGAGCAGTCAAGCGGAAGCGGACTTGGCCACGCACGAGCGGTCGCGAGAAGTGTGGGAGTTTGACAACTACCCGGAAGGCGAGATCGACGAGATGATTGAGGTCTATGAGAAGAAAGGCGTGTCGACGCAAGACGCTCGTCTGGTGGTGCAAACGCTCGCCAAGTACAAAGAGGCGTTCATTGACATTATGATGGTCGAAGAGCTCAACCTCATGCCCGTGGACGCCAAGGACTCGCCACTGACGGGCGGCGTGATCACGTTTCTCTCGTTCATGCTCTTTGGCATTATCCCGCTGCTGTCGTACTTGGTCAACTTGGTGCCGGGCATCAACATGGGCCCCACCACGACGTTGTACCTCTCGTGCGTCCTCACGGTCGTCACGCTGTTTGCTTTGGGTGCAGTCAAGGGCCGATTTGTCGGCCAAGAGATGTGGAGAGCAGGGGGGTCCATGGCGATCAACGGCACCATTGCTGCTGCCTGTGGATGGCTCATTGGCTACTTGCTGCAGCTCACAGGCATCCAGAACGTTGGCTAAGTGGCTGCAGCATTGGGTCAATGCTGTGTTGTGCCTCCTTTGCGAGACCGACGTCGTTGGTGCATAGGATCAAGATACTACACCAAGTCCGTAACGATAGGAGCAATTGAGGGACGCATGGCTGGCCGTGCCTGAACGATCATACACTTGTTTACGCTTCGACTATGGTGTTCATGTCTGGTGCTACTGTTGTTGCTGTTGGTGGTGGTGGTGGTGACTTGACGAGCAGGGCGATTCATACACTCTCGACAAAGCCGGTCATTGCGCGAAAGACGTCGATGCACGAGACATCGAATTGGACGCTGAGCACGAGCAGCACCGCAAAGAACAGGAAGCTCATGGTGAAGAGCAGTGTCCACGGCGCGATGGGTTTCAGCACCGTTGCAAACGGCAAGTCGAGGTTGAGCAACGGAGACTGCAGCGCTGACCGGAGGACGAGGAAGTTGTGCAGACAGCCATTGTGCGAGCCGACACTCAGGATCCGTCCGTCAGGAGTCCACTGAAGATCTTCGAAACACGACGACGTTGCCTGGACTGGTCCACTGCTCGAGCTAGCTCCTGGAGGATCCGCAAGGACAGCTGGTGACGATGCATTGGGCGAAAGCGATCCACTGGTTCCAGCGGTATGCGCACTTGATGCAGCTGGTTCCTTGTCAAGGTACTCCACCGCAATCTCCTTCCAGTCGCTCATTCGCACGACTTTGATGCACTTGTCTCCACAGGTGGCGACCATACCATTCGCTTCGTGGTAGACAATCTCCCGGAGTGCATGTTCGTGGAACTTGGCACAGTACTGCTCTTGTCCGATCTCGTTCAAGTGTGTCGAGATAATGACAACGTAGCCCGATGAGAAACCTGCAATGATGTAGCCGTTGCCAAACCACTGGTACGAGACAATGTTGCCGTATCGCGCCTGAAACGCCAACTCCAGTGCGTTTTCCCGCTCGTGCAAGTCGTACAGCAGGATGGTCTTCCCGCCCATATTGACCGACAAGATGGCGTCTTTGTCCCCTCGTTTGCCGCCAAACTATAGCAAGAGCAACAGAGCACGAAGCACAACATATCGACATGATTCAATCACACGTTCCTTTGTGTACGGCAGCAATGATGTGCACGATGCTTTGTTTGTACCGTGACACTTCGCGGCGACGCTTTGATCTTGACCTGGTCTAACGTTTGCCCCGACGGCAAACAAATGGTGATTTGTCGGTCTTCAGAGCCAAAAGCAAATTTGTCCTCAAAGTTCCAGTCGCCACAGACAATGCGTCGTTTGTGCTTGCTCGCCACTTGTGTCTTCGTACCCGTTGCATGGTCGTAAATGTACACGTGGCCTCGACTCGTACCAATCGCAACCTGCACACCACCACCAACAACCGCAAAACAAGAGCAAAACAAGAGCATGAGCCACAAACGATCATCTGCCAACACATCTCGACACCTGACCCTCTACTCGCGTCCGTAGCAATGAATGATCTGTGCCTACCAACAACGAATGTGGCGACTTGGACCACTTGATAAAGGTAACGTCTTTGCTCGGCAAGGCCACAACTTGGTGCTGCTGGATCTTCTTGGGTTCCCACAGCACGAGAGACGCTGCATTGGCCTGCACAATGGCCAGAATCTCTCCACTTGCACTCCAATCGAGCAACGTGCACATGCTGCGTAGCAAGAACAAAGAAACAAAGAAAGAAAGAAAACACGAGATAATCGAGAGTTGATCCCATAAGACAACGTCGCTCGTGCGTACGCCAGGAAATGAAAAAAATATTATAACGAAAGAAATACAAACAAATGGATTAACATATATATAAAAATGGTTCCAAGAAACCCCCCCAGCAGCAGCCCCACCTCGGAGACGGTAACACGATCTGATCCACGAGTTTGCCCCGTCGGTTACAGATCTGAGCGACGCGCGACGTGCCAGAGGACGCCACGTACTTGCCGCGGGGGTCCCACGCGTACTTGATGGGTCCAGCGCCATGATGACGAGCGTCGACGGAAAAGATGGTCAACATGGTCGGTTTGGTCCTGTTCTGCACGTGCAACTAACTGTGCTGTGCTGTGTTTGTCTGCACTCGCAGAATTGATAGAGTGAGACATGAGCGGTTGGTTAGAAACACTTAGATGGCGATCTCCATAGAAAGGTGTTAGTTACTAAGGATCCAAAGTCGGACTTGTAAACACGTCTAGCAGTGTGGCTCAGAGATCGCTCGTCTTGTCGACGTCGAAGGAGTTCATCGCGACACTTTGGCATCGACGGCAGATGGCACACAGACGTTGTCGTGTACCGACGTCTCGGCACTGTTCGAATCGTAGCCGATAGACGCGTCAAAGCACAAGGCATTGCGTACTCAATTCCGAGTCGGTTGATTCCAGCGCCATGCAGCCCGTTCGGGACTGCATCGACGACAGCAGTTGGTCGGTGCAAAGTGTGCAATAGCTGTCGGGTCCGTCAGCCGACACAAAAAGTATCTTTTCGACCGCACGTTCGTGGCCAGCAGCTGTTTTTTTGCCAGCAGCTCCGTCTCGCTCTGTTGTTACGTCTGACACGCACCTGACGCGACGCCACATGGGGACACGTCAATGGCTCTCAACGGTCGGCGCGTCTCGTCGCTTTTTGCATTCGTCGCTTGCTCAACGACGCGAGCGATGCGCTCTCGTCCACACGTCTGTCGCTCCTACTGCCGCATCGACAGCGCGTGACGTGAGCGCGTTCCGAGTCGGTGTCGTCGGCTTAGGCGCTATTGGCACTATCTTTTTCACTCGATTAGGTCGGTTGGCTGCGGCCCGCAAGACTCGAGAGGGACTGCCAACGCTGTACGTCGATGCGCTGGTGAAAGCCGAGCAGTTTGATACGTGGATAGAGAACAAGATGGAGGAGGAGGAGACGGTGACGATGGAGTTGATGCAGGACGGACAAGAGACCGAGACGCTGGACTTTCAGGTGCTTTGTACTACGGATGCAGCCAAAGTCGCAATGGGTTGCAACGTGCGGGTTCGTGCACTGGTTGGACAAAGTGCAGGCGACGCTCGAGAGGATGATGACAGGCTGGACGTCTTGATGGTCACAGTGAAAGCTCACGACAGTCGAGACGTGATGCGAGCGCTGCGAGAGAAGCATTGGCACTTGTTGCAAGATGATGCGCTCTGTGTCTTGCTCCAGAACGGACTGGGAGACGAAGCAGTGCCAGCTGAGGCGAAGGAGAACCGACTGGACGATCGATGGCAACTTGCAAGCGGCGTGACGTTTGTAGGTGGACGAGTGCTGGCATTTGCAGCGGTTGAGACAAGTGGACTGGACGTTGGGAAGACGTACATTGCGCCGTTCATCGGACATGTAGGCGAGACGCAATGGCGTAAACCAGGAGACGCTAATACCGTGACGATGATGCAAAGGGATTGTCATGGCACGATGCAGATGCTCGCCGACGTCCTCGTTGCTGCAGGTTTGGAAACATTGACTTACGTGTGGTGATCACACTGTCATCGTCCTAACACTAGCGGGTAATTGACTGTCTATCAACGTGGCAGGACTGCACTGCCAAGTGCTGGACAGCGACGCCATGCAAGCGACGCTCTGGCACAAGCTGATCGTGAACGCTGCGATCAATCCGCTGGCGTCCGTGCTGGACGCGCCGAACTTGGTGTGTGGCCGCGACGTGCTGTGTGTGTTTGGCTTCCCAGCTGACATGAGGAACGTGCTGTGTCCTGTTTACAGAGCGTGGCGAGTAGCGAGAGCAGTCGTCAGTGTGTCCGTCTCGTGGTGCAGGAGGCTCTTGCAGTCGCCCAGTGCGAGCACGTTCTGTTGGATCGCACTCACAATGTACGACGAAGAGAGCTGCAAGTCGTGTCGTCCTTGAGCTGACAGCGTCCTCTGTTGCATGTGACTGGCGCAGGAACTAGCAGACGATGTCTTCGAGGTGGCTCGCAATACTGGATCCAACGTGTGTTCCATGTTGGCAGATCTGCGTCGCGAGTCCAGGCAAGACTTTTGTTTGTGCTCGCGTTGGTTGTGTTGGGCCTCACGCCTGACGTTTGTACTTGGGTTGTGGATCGTTTTTGCGTCTCGTATAGAACGGAGATCGATGCAATCACCGGACGTATTGTTGCAGGTGGAAAGCGGCACGGGATCCCCACACCGACCAACGAGTTGCTCCTTTTGCTGATCAAGGCGCTTGAAACGGAACGAGCACGGCGATCTCGATAGTTCCTGTGTTGCAACACAGCAGATGGGAACGTGCATCACAACTCGTTCGTTCTTGACGCGACTACTGAATCATAACCTTGAAGTGATGCACAGCCGCGTGGCCCGGTACCTATCGCATAGAGGTGCGTATGAACCTCCGACCAGTAGTACCAGCTCGCCACATCGGCCCACGCTTTGAATTGACAGAAGCTCGCGAATGCAGAGCATTGTAATCGAATACAGCAGTCGCTTCCCTGCCCACACATTTACTTTGCTTCTCGCGTCTCTAGCCACTTTGCCAGCGGGTCACGGTCACGACCGAACGTAGCGCTCTTGAGACGTACCGCCTCCAATGCAACATTCAGGCGACGCCTGTAGCCCGACGTGTCCTTGTCTGCCATGAAAGCCTCCACCTCTGTGGCCATATCCATGGTCTGGAAGCAAGAGACGGTGCCACAAACGATCATGCCCAGAGTCGTTGCCGAGTATTTCTTGGCCAAAACGTCCCACTTCTCTTTCACGTACTGCCATGCCACGTTGGCTCCAGCCTTGTCACTCGCCACGCTGATAAACGGGTGATGAATGCCTTGCGACCGCACATTCTCCACTGCCCACTCTAACACCTCAAGCTTTGCCGATGGATCACTCACTGACCCCATAGCAGCGAGACAGTCGTCGCGTTCCTCGGCAAAGTCGCTCTTGTTGTGCAGCTCTTGCAGCAGCTTGGCACTGGATGCATCACCGAACGCCACTTCAATGTCGAATACGGCACGACGCAGATCGCCCGAAAGGATCGCCGAGTTGCCACCAATGTATGCGTGAAAGCGTTTGTTCGCTTCGGCAATCACATCCTTGTCACCGGCCAGACCCAAGCGACGAATGACTGTTTGGCGGAACTCACCCTCGTCCGCGTCCGCTTCCTTCGCTGGGTCAGCATCCCAACGTAATTCCTTCATGACTTGTGCAAACAGCGTGCGCACGTACTGTTGAAACTGCGGGAAAAACGCTTCCTCGCTAAACAGGTTGGAATAGTATCCCATGTTGCGCGAGATCTCCTTCCAGCACAAGGACGCAGGCTCGTTAACGTATGCGCCTGTAAAGTCCAGAGCAACTGGCAGACGAAGCACGCCAGCGCGAGCTAATGCGAACGCTGAATTCAACAAACTCACACGATCCGGGACACCTAAAAGTTGGTTCGTGACCGGGAGCTCGAGCCGTTTCCACAATGCCGGAGCGTAGTTCACGAGGTAGAACCCCGTTTGGTTCGGGTTCAGCATGATCCAGCCCTCTGGTCCTGCTGGTACCTCGATCTGGCTGTTGATGTCTTCACCTGCGACCAACGGCGTCGTAACCGCCTTGGCGCTCTGCGACGACGCCGTTTTCGCGTTCCAAATCCCGAGACGCTGGACAGTGTCGCGATTTTCGGACGTGCAGAGCGTCAGGGGAATGTCCCACAGCGTATTGTCCGTACTGCGCGAGCTCGAGTCGGCAAAGAAGCGTTCCTGAGCGATCGTGCACTTGCCGTCGTCGTCTTGCGTCAACGTGAGCAACGGGAAGCCCACTTGCTTGGTCCACGTGTCCGCCATGGCCTTGAGCTTCTGTCCCGACGCTGTCTCCAAAGCTTCCCACAGGTCCTCCGTCACGGCGTTCTTGTAGCTGTTCTGGACGAGGTAGTCGCGCACGCCGTCGTAAAAGACGTCGCGCCCGAGGTACTCGGCCAGCATGCGCACGACGCTCGAGCCCTTGTGGTACGAGATGGCATCAAAGATCTCGTCGGCTTCGTCCGGATGGTTCACCACCACTTCAATCGGGTGCGACGACACCATCGCGTCTTTCACGAGCGCCGACCGCAGCGTAATGTCCTGAACAAACGTCTCCCACAAGCGCCAGCGCGGGAACAGGCTGTCGGCCGCAGCAAACTCCATGTACTGGGCGAATCCCTCGTTGAGCCAGAGCCCCGTCCACCACGTCATGGTCACGAGGTTGCCAAACCACTGGTGCGACAGCTCGTGGCAGATCGCGCGCGTGGCGTCGGCTTTGATCGCGTGGCTGCTGAGCTGCGGGTCCACGAGCAAATACGCCTCCGTGTACGTCACGAGGCCCCAGTTCTCCATCGCGCCGAGAAAGTCGGGGACCGCGACCATATCGAGTTTCGCCAAGGGATACGGCACCTGAAAGCGCTGCGTGAAGAACGCCAGCGCGCGCACGGCCACGTCCAGCGCAAACGCGCCGCGCGCGCGCTGGCCCGGCGCCGTGTAGACGGACACGGTCACGCCGTCGCTCGTCGTGCGCGAGAGCTGGTCGAACTCGCCCACGACCATCGCGACTAAGTACGTCGACATGACGGGCGTCTCGGCGAAACGCCAGACGGTCTCGAACGTCCCATACGGTCCGTCGAGCGCCGCGCGCGTCGTGTGCCGCAGCTGCGCGTTCGCGCGCGGCCGCGTGAACGTCTCCAGCACGTGCGTGTTCGACAGCGCGACGACGTCGATGTCCGTGACCATTGAGATCGTAAACGTGGCCTTGAGTGCGGGCTCGTCCCAGCAGACGAACGCCCGGCGCGCGTCGCACGCCTGGAACTGCGTGACCGCCAGCGCGCGCTGCTCGTTGCTGGCCGCCGCCGTGTAGTGCGTGCGGTAGAAGCCGCGCAGCTGGTCGTTCAGCGCGCCGCGGAACTGCAGGCGGAGCGTCACGCGCGCGGGCGCGCGCAGCGGTGTGGCAAAGTGGAACGCGACCGAGTCGTCGAGGCGGTTGTAGTGGATCGCGGTCGCTTGTTGCGTGCGCACGGGCGCAGCGTCGCCCTCGTCGTCGACGTAGACGTTGAACACGTGCAGCTCGACGGCGTGGCACGTGAGCACGGACGTGGCCTCGCGCACGTCGAGCGTCACGCGCTCGGAGCCTTCGAAGCGATAGTTGAGCAGGTCGATGCGCTCGTAGTCAATGTAGTACTTGTGCGGTACGGCGCACGACGGCAGGCGCTGGAACGTTAGCTCGGACGTCGACATGGGCGTGAAAGAGAGAGAGAGAGAGAGAGAGTGATGGTCACGTGGTGCAATGAAGCGAGGCAAGGTTGCTCTTTGTGACGGAGATTGCGGCGAGTGTGCGGCTTTGATTGTGGCTTGTTGAAGACAGCGGCAGGATGCGGCGGCGTGTGCTGGATTGATTGTGTCAAGTTGGAGGGGCGCGAGGAGGCCGGCGCGTGTTGGATCTCCGCAAAGGAAACGGTTTTGGTACTCTTGAATCTGTTATTGGCTCTTGTCTTTGGGGGAGTAGTTGCTGCCAAAGGCCAAGTCAACGACTTTGCAACGACGTGTTCATTGTTATGTAATTTTCGTTGCCAGTGTACTGTTGTGCGGAATCCACAGAAGTGATACGGAGCGATGAGCGCAAATCTCTGTGCTTGCAGAATACATAACTTATAGTATGCACACCTCTGTTTACCCCGAAGTAGACAACCGGAACTAGCGTCCCTAGTCATCGCATGATGCCAATGCTTTGTTCGGGGGAAGCCTCTCTGTATACATACTCGCCTCATGCAGCGCATGATACACGTGTGTTGTTGATGAGTGCATCGCGCTCGTTGCCCAAGGCGAGCGTCGCGTGGAAATTACGGCGCCCTTGCAGGCGACGCCCACTGTTTGTATTATCAACGTACAACTGTCAAGGAGTCGTTCACAGGAGCAGTGTTGCGGTCACGGCTCAGAAGTTGGAAGATACCGCATGCCTACGCACGCCACCGATACTATGCCCCACGTGCACATGAAAGAGAGAAGTTGCACGTCGCTATCCCACTCGTTCTATTGGCGATGACGTGGCGGATGGACACGAAACCACAACCCATTCGATCTCAATCTGATTCGCAGAATGATATACCCGCAGGTGATGTCGTACCACGACTTTCTGTATCAGATACTCTTTCTGTAACGGGGCAGCCCGTTACATGAAATTGTCACTTTAAGGAAAGTGACAATAAAGAATATAAAGATGGATATTCTTTAAAACAATATCACCAAAGTGGTGATATTGAAGGGTCGACCAAAGGGTCTGTTTATTGGTTGATATCGTGATGATATCAACTCACCAATCGCCGCAAGACGCGCGCAATGAGTGGTGACGAGACGTCACCATACATGCAGTTATATTAGTATAATTGAATTAAGTCAAACGAAGAGACAGTAGTTTAAAGACTTAATTTATTAATATAACAGTTCTACTTTTACCCTACCTACGCTTCCTCGCTTGCCACGTGTACGTCTGTCGGGGCACTCAAAACCCTTGCGTTAAGTTACGCAAGGGTGTGCCCCGTTACACCTGGTAGCACTTTGTAGTCCTTCCAAGGACCACATCATCCAACATGAACATGTTGGATGAAGAAGACACCTTTCACGCCACGCGTGAAGGGTTTACCCATTTGAGTGACATCGAATGGGGTGCGGTAGAACGAATGAGTTCTACCGTAGGCGAACTCGTCGTCAGCACCATGTTGGAGTCTCTAGACAGAGACCAACAACATGCCGCTATCGCCAAGTTCATTCAGAATGAACTTGCTCTCGAGAGGGAGAAAGTAGCCTTGCTTCACCAGCAAGGCTCTCAACAGGCCGAGCAGTTGAGAGAACTCGGTGCTCAATAGACGGAGCTGTTGAGACAGCAGCAATTCCATGCTGCTGTGGGCGGGACGGCGCATGCGCGTCGTCCCGAAGTCATGAAAGTCGACATTTCCAAGTACAGTGGAGTCCCGGAGGACTCCCTGTTACTATGGTTTGTCGAACTCGACAGAGCCCTAAGGGCTCGTCGCGTCGAAGATGAGCAAATGAAACTCACATTTGCTCAGACCCACTTGGCAGGGCGTGCCAAAACTTGGTCCCTGGGACTCGAGAGTAGCGACCCAAATGTGTTCAGGTCGCTAGATGACTTCAAGTCCCGGCTCAGACAAACGTTTGAGCCGCCACGTGCTGAGTTCAGGGATCGCTCAGAGCTCCTGAAACTCAAGCAGGGTAAGCGTGATGTGCACGCTTACGCACAACATATACGACTCCTTGCGAGTAGTATAACTGCCAACCCAGTTCATGAACACACGTTGATTACGGTGTTCATGCAAGGGCTCGCAGAAGGGCCCGTCAGGAGCCACCTGTTCCGCCTTGAGCTGAATACGCTTGAAGAAGCGATATCAGCCGCGTAACAGGAAGACTTTAGCATGAGACAGGCTCATGCTAGCTCAAACTCTTACCGTCCACCGAGACGACAAGAGATCGGAGGTCCAGAACCAATGGACCTCTGCTATGTTGAGAGCGAGAGACCTCGCTCTACAAACAACAAGCGATTGCAGAGGTGCAATCGCTGTCAGAAGTTAGGGCACTACGCATACGAGTGTAGTGCTCCACGCCCAGTACCAAACAGTATTGAGCGAAATGGACAACCTTTTGCCAGAAAGGGCAATGGGCGTGGGTCCAGCGCTGTTGCGAAGCCGCAACAGCGAGACGGACCATCAAAAAATGGTCGGGGTCAGTAGGGGCGGAGCGCCCTACTGATCCAGCAACCTCAAGAGAATTTGCAAATCTCTTGACGAAAGTTGCTCCAGATACACAATCATTGTGTGTCTCTGCACCTGGTGATGACGTTTCGCTCATCACCTTGAAGTTGGAAGCGACAAATGATTTGTCGCTTCGTGCCCTAGTAGACTGTGGGGCGTCGAACAACTTTGTTCGTCGCCAGTCACTAGAGGGTCGTAGGCTCAAGTTCGTTGAGCGCGACATTCCCCTCACAAGGATGACGGTGCGCCTTGCAACAGGCGCATCGATAACCGTTGAGAAACGTGTAGTAGGAATCCACTACACGTTAGAGGGCGAACAGTACGATGATGACTTCATCGTACTAGATCTGGATGACAAATTTGATATAATCCTGGGATTACCTTGGCTCAGAAAGTACGAGCCAAGAGCAAGCTGGCAGCATCGATCCGTGAAGATGCCTGCTGCTTGTTCATCAGATGGCCATCTGATGAACATCTTGGAGCGTCCACAAGCGTGTGGATGTTCTGCGAGTGAGTGCGATGGCCTCACTTGCGGTATGGTCGTTAGCACGACTGCACAAGATCACAGTGTAGTTGATCACTACACTGTGGAGCAATCTCCCGGCGGCTGTACAGAAGTACAGGCTGCGCCGAAGGTCCACCACTCGAATAAGTCGAGTGGACCGGGACATGGATGCATGCCTAGCGGGCAGCATCTTAGCAAGAGTAAACAGGTTGCCCACAAGCGGCAACACAGGTATCCTAGGTCGACCAGAGAGTCGACCGTAGAGGATCGGTTCCCGACTGTGGTTGCACAGCCACAGTCGGAAGACGTCGAGGGAATAAGTCCCCACGTACTTGAGGAAGGAATTCCTCAAGAGTCGCTTGCTGAAGGATTAGGCCCTCAGCAACCTGTGGAAGCAAGTTCCCAGGAAGAAACCGAGACGTTGAACGTCTTGGTTAATGACGGATCAGGCGTAGGCGCTTATACGCTTGATCTGATTGTGCCTCCGAAGTTGACTTCGGAGATAACTCAGTTGCCAACGCTAGAACCGAAACGGTTCTTGCGTGATCTGCGTAGTGGCAAAGTCAAGCAGATCTGCATACTCGTCACAGAGGACGAGTATGTGACCGACATTCGGTCGGCAACAGTATTTGCTGAGAACGAACGGGTTCTCAGCAGCTCATCGATGGACGAAAGTGTTCTCGATGAGAAGACTCGGATTGAGCGATACGCGTCCCAATCCTGGGAGTCACTTCAGGCAAATCCTTTGTATAAGGATTTGATCAAATTCAAGGATGTGTTCCCTGAATCCGTACCTTGCGAGTTGCCTAAAGACAAAGACACTCGACACGGGATCGAGCTCAAACCGGGCTCGAAGTACTGTGTCATGAAGCAGTGGCCACTCCCTCGTGAACAAGTACTAGCGATCGAAAAGTTCTTTGCCGATCGCTTAGCAGCGGGCCATGTGAGGGAATCAACATCCCCTCACAGCTCTCCGACCTTCTGTGTGCGAAAAGCCACAGGAAAATGGCGGATAGTGCACGCATTCTACAAATTTAATGCTGCAACGGTACCGGCTCAGACGCCGATACCGAGGGAGGACGTAATCATAGATGGTATGTCAAGGAGTAGCATCTTTTCGTCAATGGATCTGATGGATGGATTCTAACAGATCCTCATGCGTGAACGGGACATCCCGTACACAGCAGTGAGCACCCCCAGCGGTATGCTGTGGGAGTGGCTAGGTATGCCACAGGGGCTGAGCAATGCCCCTGCTACTTTCAACAGATGTGTTACAAATCTTTTGAGACCGGTGCGAGACTTCGCACCGAGTTACTTCGACGATGTGTTCGTCCA
The DNA here is from genome assembly GCA_947650285.1 of Hyaloperonospora brassicae. NCBI lineage: Eukaryota > Oomycota > Peronosporomycetes > Peronosporales > Peronosporaceae > Hyaloperonospora > Hyaloperonospora brassicae. The sequence goes on from CANTFL010000155.1 coordinate 238,860, forward strand.
TAGCCCGGCTATGGACGGAAAGACGGACGTTGGAGTTCACAGAACCCACGTTCGTCAGGTCCTTCGACTTATGCGCAAGCATAAGTTGTACGCAAACCTCAAGAGATGTATGTTCGCGGCCAGCGAAATACCACTTCTTGGGTGCATCGTAGGTAAACAAGGCGTACGCCCTGATCCCGAAAAGATCAAGGCGATCACCGACTGGCCAGTGCCAGTCGATGTCAAGAGACTAAGGAAGTTCCTTGGTCTTGCGGCGTACTTGCACAAGTACTCGCGCAACTACGCCGAGATGACTGTTCATCTTTCTTGCTTGCTCAAGAAAAATGTCAAGTGGTCATGGAACGCTGAGTGCCAGCGTTCCTTTTAAGGTATCAAGCGGAGCTTGATGCAATCGCCGATCTTGGCGATTGCAGATCAGGACAGACCATTTCATGTGGTCTGTGACGCCAGCGATTCCGCAATCGGCTGTGCGTTAATGCAGTTCGATGCAGATGGCGCGGAGCGCGTCATCTGATATCAGTCGCGTCAGCTGCAAGCAGCTGAGCGTAATTACCCAGTGCATGACAAGGAACTCCTTGCCATGAAATACGCACTGGCTAAGTTTCGCGTCTATCTCTTGGGAGATAGACCGTTTGTTGTCTACACGGACCATGCGTCATTACGCACGGCCGTAAACAGCCCACACCTCTCGCAAAGAATGGCGAGGTGGCTGTCTTTCTTCGCGGAGTATAACTTCTCCGTGGAGTATAAACCGGAACGACTCAATGTCGTCGCGGATGCTCTTTCGCGCCGGCCCGATTTCGAGCCGGACGCACTATCAACAGTGAGGATCAGCCCACTGTTGCGACACTGTCAGTCAGTGTCCCGTCGTCAAGTTTACTTGACGACGTACGAAAGTCATATGCGGAAGATAAGGAACTTCTGCGATTGATGGATCATCTGGTAAACCCATCCAGTAAATCCATGAGGGATATACCGGCTTTGTACCGATCCTCATCGGATCGGTACAGTACACGCAACGGATTGCTGTACTATACAGCTGTTGCCGACGACACGCCTCGTGTCGTCGTACCCGCTCATCATGATTTGCGGTTGCGCATCATGTACGAGTGTCACGATGCCCCAACAAGCGGCCATCGTGGAAGGGAAAAGACTTACCTCACGGTAAGTCGTGACTTTTACTGGCCCCGCCAGTATCAGTTTGTTCGCAAGTATATACGTGCTTGCGAAGTTTGTCAACGGGTGAAGCCTAGTCCTTCATCCCTTGCGCCATTGCAGCCTCTGCCTGTTCCGACAGAGTGCTGGCAGTCCGTTTCAATGGACTTCGTCTTCGGGTTTCCCGAAGACGCTCACAAGAATAATGGTATTCTTGTGTTTGTAGACCGATTCAGCAAGATGGTCCATCTTGCTGCTGTCCCTCAGTCAATCAAGGCTCAAGGTTGTGCTCGTGTATTTCTAGACACGGTCTTTAGACTCCACGGGTTACCCCGTGAACTCGTATCCGACCGTGACCCTCGGTTCACGGCGCAATTTTGGCAAACCGTGTTCCGTACTCTCGGAACACGATTGAAGATGCCCACTTCTGACCATCCAGAAACAGATGGTCAGACGGAACGTGCGAACCGTGTCCTCGAAGAGATTCTTCGAGGATATGTCCACTCGTTTCCGAGTTGGAGCGAATTCCTACCCATGGTGGAATTCGCCATCAATAATTCGGTGCATGCTTCAACACAGCACACACCGTTTTACGTGAATGGCCTACGCCATCCACGAGTGCCCACCCTTATAGAGTGTAACTCTTGGATAAGGGGGGAGGGACTCGCTCGAGCAAAAACCGTTTTGGCTCTTGCTCATCACGTGTCGACGCAAACGTCGTCACGTATGATGCCGATGTCGATCAAGTCGACATCGATGAAAAAGATCACCTCAATAATAGCGACGACGCTATTATTGATTCGGATGATGATGACGATGCTGGTATATTCAGCATCGCCAACGATTATGTCAGCGAGGAAGAAGACAACCACGCTGAAGAAGAGAACAATCTCTTATCAGTGCACACGAAGCGCACTGAAAGACAAAACAACGAGTCAGCAGAGAACTTCCTGCTGACTCGAGAGGCGGTAGTCCGTTTCGTTCAGGACTCCATCGCAAATGCGGTGGACCGCCAGAAACGGAACGCAGACAAGAATGGAAGAGCAAATGTTCCTTTATTTAAGAATAACGACCTAGTACTACTGTCTACGGTAAACTTACCTGGACATGCAGTCACTAGTGTCGGCAGTAGTAAACTACTGCCGAAATACATTGGGCCATTTCGAGTGTTGCATAGCAAGGGCAATGCATACACACTCGAATTGCCACGTAGGATGCGCACGCATACTACGTTTTACGTGGGGAGGCTTAGGTAGTACTGTCAGTACGAGCCTTCTTCTTCCGATGAAGATAGCCCCCACGTTCAAGAACATCCATCAAGTTCTTGCGTTCGCGCTCCAGACGATCCGTCTGGTCGCGCAGATATGATACCTCGGAACTCAACCGAGATATCTCCCCGCGAGCTGTCGCCAGCTCGCCGAATAGGGAGCGGACATCCCGCTCGACCTGAAGCTGCGCCGTGGCATAATCGGCGCGATCCCTCGCCCGATCAGCCTCGTGACCCTTGCGGTTCTTCCGCACGGTATCGGTCAAAGCGTAGCGCCGATCGCGCTCGTGCTTCAAGTCATCGCGCAATTCATCGATTGCGCGATCCATCTCGTAAGGGTCGAGATGGTGAGCCGAATCATCTGGAGGAGGTCTTTCCTCCTCCACCACATCCTTTGGTGGATGCTCACGGTGATCAACGCTTTCTAGTGGAGCGTATCTTGAATCACCGTGACGATTCAGGATCAAGGACGAGCTACCTCGTCCAGTGGCGGGGGTATCCACCCTCTTGGAACAGAGGGAGCCCCGCTCTCAGCTGTTGATGGATATTGAAGGTCTCGTCCGCCAGTATGACGAGACCCATCCGACGAGTCCTCGGGCCCATCGGTAAACACGCACCCTAGGCGCTTGTAGACGGATTGCAAGTTTTCAATCGCGTCACGCATCTCAGCCGAGATGTGTGCCCTTCCCAAGGCGAAACATAGGGGATAAACATCCCTATGTGCACGCTGCGAGTTGTCAACACAACTCGCACAAGGGTCTCCCCATGTGAGGCAAGGAATGCCTGCCTCACTCGATAAACAATGCAACCGGTACCTAGCACCGGTTGGCGTTCGCCGTTCGAACCTGAGGCGTGTTGCCTCAAGTTTCTTGAGCCACCCTTCTCGTCCAAAATTCTTTACGTTTTGGACGAACGCGTTCCGCGCAGCCAAAAGCGATGTCTTTGTCGCGCTTTTGGTTGCTGTTGTACCATCGATGTCTAATAAAGACATCGAGATAAAAATCTCCTTCAGCGCGAAAGTTCTTCGCGCTGGAACTCAAGCCGTGAAGCTCGGTTGCATCGAATAAGGGTATTCGATGGTGTTGGCCTGTCTCGTGAGACAGGCTATTGATGAGTTGTTCGGGCAAACGCCACGGCTTCAACTCATCACGCTTCACAGTGGTACCCTTGTCGGTACCACGGCTCCCAGATTGACGACGGCTCGCGCCATCGTCATCACGCTCGTGCGAAGACGCACGAGCCGGCGGTGGTGAAGAATAGAACTCACCACCCTGATCATCATCATCATCACTGCCGAACAGACTGTGATGCAAATCACGAGTCCGTTCGTTCGGCAGTGGTCTTGGCGAATACTGAGGCGTCGCCGGTGAGCGAGACGCCTCTGGAGCATTGCCCGAGACAGACACGTCTGACTCGCCAGAGTAGATGACCTCTACATCAGGGTCATCGTGCGCACGCGGTGTGATACCGCGTGCACCTGCAGCACCTGTTGCTGCAGGCGAAGAAGGGGCGGCAGACGACGAAGCGTCTGCCGCAGAGGCTTGCACAGCACCAGGCTGTGTGGGTCTTGAGTCACCTCGCATAGACATGTTAACTATGCGAGGTCAAGCGGAAAGTGAATGGAACGGACCCAACAAGTGCTCCCAGTCCCAATGGTGGCCATCGGGTGGCCTCCATGTTTTCGATAGTCACACGGTGACTATCAGTTAAGGGGGTGATGTAACGGGGCAGCCCGTTACATGAAATTGTCACTTTAAGGAAAGTGACAATAAAGAATATAAAGATGGATATTCTTTAAAACAATATCACCAAAGTGGTGATATTGAAGGGTCGACCAAAGGGTCTGTTTATTGGTTGATATCGTGATGATATCAACTCACCAATCGCCGCAAGACGCGCGCAATGAGTGGTGACGAGACGTCACCATACATGCAGTTATATTAGTATAATTGAATTAAGTCAAACGAAGAGACAGTAGTTTAAAGACTTAATTTATTAATATAACAGTTCTACTTTTACCCTACCTACGCTTCCTCGCTTGCCACGTGTACGTCTGTCGGGGCACTCAAAACCCTTGCGTTAAGTTACGCAAGGGTGTGCTCCGTTACACTTTCTGCGTCGATCGCACACCAATTAGATCGGCACGACAGGCTTTTGACTGATAAGAGCTGAAGTGGAGCAACGATCGGGTGAGAGAGTCGTCGCTACTTGAAGCTTATCACAGGGTACGCCATCTTTCCTGCCTAAATATTAAGCACCTCTGGACCCACCAAAAATTCAGTACGCTACAAAAGTGCGGTGCGTGCTGACTATTCATGGAGGCGGCGGTTTGTGCGTATAGATAAAGGACAATGGCCATTTGTACTTGTCCGCAAAACAATCGAACACAAATACACTCACCCCTCTCTATCAGAGACAACTTTGTGCCCAATTTTATCAGCGTGTCTTATAAAAAGTCTCTTATAGAGGATCTGAAAGGAAGAAGTTGCATGATATTTTTTAAAGCGTGATCCGCCAATTATAATGAAATGTAACGTTTTTCTACTATATGAAGTCTCTCATGTCGAGCTGTTTCGCCCTGGCCTGCCGGTTCTTGCAAATAACCGACGACGTCTTATTTAGATCTGACTGTATGATTCGCATGTCCTCATCTGAGCGTATGAAGTACGAACGCAAAAGCAGGCAGCACTATAGTGCTTCTTTTGCACTGACAAGCGCTTGATCTTCGTCGCTTTCGACTTCCGCGGGCTCCAATTCTGCTTCAATCAGAGCTTCTTCATCTTCGTGAATCTGCTCGTGGTCCTTGACATAATCACCCACGCTTAGGTTACACCAAGCTTTTGAAACATTTCAGCTAGATAGTAGCAGTCTTGTTGGAAGGAGAGGCTGGACTGTCGATAGTCGTTTTGAGCACGCAAATCCGCAACCTGTGGCGCTTCGATGATCCCACTCTTGATCCCGCAACTTCGAATGATCTCCCCGCCAGTACTGTTCCAGATCTCAGCTGCAAACTCAATGGCTTGCAGGACACTAAGTCTGCGTTCCATGTTTGCTTCGATCAGATCCATGCGCCATCGCATATGAAGCTTTTTGTAGCGAGCTTTAAACGATCGGATGATACCTGCATAACATATATGTAGGTGAGGAGGTTAATGTTGATTTAAGACGCGCACATATAAATTATGCGATTAATGCGTACCTGCATCGAGCGGCTGGATAGTGGAAGTCATGCTGGGCGGAAAAAATACCACATTGACGTTGTTGAGTTCTCGTTGGACCTTGTGAATGGAATCATTATCGAGAAGTGGCGAAACTTTGCTACCATGCATTCGAAGATTAAATTGATGCAGCTACTTATCAAAGATAATTACATTCCTCCAGGTTTTTGAGTTCGCAGCGTATACGATGCCACGCTTCTCCATCTCCACACCCTTGAAGCACCTTGGCTTTTTGAGCTTCCCGATGATTATGGGCTTCACCTTTAAGAGCCACTTTCGTTGTAGCACAGAGCAACTGTTACGCGTGACTTAACGCTCTTCTTGCTGTTGTTTCGAACCGTGGATAGGATTTTGTTTGGTGGCAAGTCGTAAAATAATGCTGTATCATCAAAATTAAACACATCACTCGGGGAAAATTGTTCAATCAAAGATCAGGTATCAGACTTTGCTGCTTGCACTTCCTCGATACATAAGCTCCTGCTCCCTCCTGTCAACGCGCGGCTTTTGATGTTGTTTCGCTTTTTGGAACTCTGGAGCCAGCCTTTGGAAAGCTTGAGATCGTGATCTTCGATATCATGGCTCACTCGCAGTCGGTCTACTTTCTCCAGGACCAGATCTTCAGATAACCCGTCACTCTCGCGCTTGAGAACGAATTTCAGCAGCTCCTTATCGAGCTCAGGATGCTTTACACGTCGTTTCTTTTTTGCATTAGGGTTAAAGACCTCAAAGTCGATTTCTTTCATGGCCATGAGACGACGCGCCGTTGATTTACTTATGCTGTGCTGGAACTGAATGCTCGTATAAGTCTGCATTCGTAAAAGCGGATGTTTGGGCATTCTTTGCAGTGCTGAAAGACCTCGTACTTCTGCTCTAGAGAGAGGGATACTCGCTTTGTTTTACTCATTGATTGCACGGACTTGATGTTCTTGGGTGGACGTGTTGTATCAGTGGTGTAGTCGAGCATGTACAAATCCAATTTTATCTCTCCCTATATATTGCCTTACGAAGTTATTAAATTTCGTCTTCTGTATCTGTCGTCATGACGTCATCAGTAATATAGGCCTCATAAGCTCGCCTATTATGACATGCTCTATGTCTTTCCCTAGGTCACGTCTGTGGTTCTATGACGTTGCTAAATAGGTTTAAGGCAAATCTTCGACTAGAACAACTGTCACATTATATGCCACGTATCTCTTTCGGCATCAGACGTAGGGGTAGTGAGTCATATAAAGAGGGTTTCCACCTCAATTGGGCGAGTGTTTTTCTTGTCTTATATCTTACTCGCTTACAAAGAGAACGGTATACAAATTTCTATGCAGATTCAAATTTTCGGCGACACTGTGACTCTTATAAAGAAAGTGTCTCTTATAAAGAGTCTCTTATAGAGAGGGGTGAGTGTAGTATTCGTTTTTTAGCAGCAAAAATTGCAACGGCCAACCCCGATTTGTAAAAATCATGCACTTTGTTAGGATCGGGGAAGCTGCCATCCCGTATCGCCTACGCCTCGCGCATTACATCGCACCCAGTAGGTTAGGTAATGAAAGCGACGTGTTTCGCAAAGACGAAGGCCACCTGTTGCTGATACAGCCGATCGCAATTTTGCTGTCACGCTTTGCTATGTTCATGCTCCGTAGTCAGCTGGAAGGAAGCAAGTGAAAAAGATCCACTCGCTATTGCAAACTTCATCAGCCCTTCCAGACCAAATGAGCCGCGCCTGACCGAAATAGCGTCAGATAGGTATATTATACATTTATGTCCGCCATTCGTTAAACTGTAACCAGACTCTGGAATATACTCCTACATTAGGAGGAAGACGCTAGCTATGGTACGATATGGTCACCTCGTTTTTACCGCATACCTTTGCGCGGAAACTAGCAAAGCGTAAGTTTAGCTATCGAATATGCGGAAACATGTGGGCAGTAAAGATCAGGAATAGTTTCCCGGTTTAGCTCTAGTGACCGCCCCAACTAATGCATCATCAGACAAGTGAGACGGGACGTCATCCCCTCCACCGCTGATGTTCCTGATGTTCTAATATTTACAGCGGGCATCTGATCTCAAGAAGGTCTGAAACGTGACGGGTCCACGCATTGGGATCGTAAATTTTGCAAAGCTACGTGCGACTTAGTGGCTTTACGCGCCCTTTACGTTTGCATACTATGGTCGCCGATGTGGAGCAGAGAAAATACGATAAAGCCATGTGACCGTTCACCCGACAGCATAGCTTTTCGCGTGCTGTTGGCGCGATCGCCTTAGTCGAGCGATAACAACAGATTAAACCAACTGTGCAGACACAAGGTCACTCATGCATTGCGAAACGAAGTGCGTGAGTGCAACGATACTTAGTATCTTACGTCGCGAGAAGCTACCGTGTTGTTCTGCAAGAGCTCCCTACTAAATGACTCATAAGCAGCGAGTACAGCATCAATCTTCTCAGACGACCTATACTGATATATCGTGCGACGACGACTAGTACAGAGAATCCGCAGCACACGAATGAGTGCTCTGTCCTGGCACGTATCGCTATTGGACGGTTCGACAGCATCTCCCATCTCCCAGCGCTATGACCAATTGTACGTCATACATTTCATGCGACTTGTGAGCTGCTACTTTGGTCTACTTTCACCAAAGCGGGGATGCGCACGTACATAATCCAAAGCTTTTCATCAGATTAGACGAGCGAGGGCGGCATAGTGGAGTGGTCTACCTTTCGATCGTATTAGGTACAGCAAGCAGGTATCATACACCTGTCGTAAAGGCATACACATGTCCTACAGTCACGCTGGTCGTATCCATTGGCTCGACCTAGAACTACATCGACATAAGCCATGCAAAGAAGGTTGATGTAAGAAAAACGGTTCAAGGCGCTACGAATAAGACATGGACATGTAATGAAGGTGAAGCAAGTTGTAGCTGATCCCATTGCCGGTAATACATCAGCCACCGCAACATCTTCATGCTATATATGTTAGTTAATATAAGGTGTAACTAGCTTGAATAGATTCAACAATCTCAGCATAAGCGGGCAGCGGGCAGCACTTCAGATCTCGGATACTTCTCCAGATCGCTCTCGACCCGCTAATGATCTTCATGTTCGCGTACCGCCAGGAGAACAATGCAACTTGGATTCTTGTCGCACTCTTGTCCGATCGAAGATGGTGGCGAGAGACTTCCCAGGTGTATCTAGATAACCAGATCTCTCAGACCCCACACATTTTCGAGAACTCGAGTAAACGTAGCGTTCGCATTCTGTCGCACTGTATTAGAATCGGATCCTTCGGCAAGTAAAGTTTTGAAAAGGTCGCGATGGAGACGTCTTCACGCTTCTGCTCCAGTAGCTAGTTTCTAAGACTACAAAACGTAAGACCGCCAAACATTTTTCGGTCGAGGCGAATAGTAGACACATGGCAACTCAATCTCAGTGCACGCATTGTAAAAAATGTGGGCAAGTGGGATCTGCCACTGTTAGTTAACGCAAAAATCATGTCTTATCCGGCCGTCGAGCCACTTCACTGGTCGGACAGCGCTCAATCTTGGCCAACACAGACATTGTGGAATATATGATAGCTTGCACCAGTGTCAAAGATCCAATCATCGTCATTCAGATCATCGGATCTAGCCAAAAAATGACCACTGGTACCCGCTACTGAACCCAGAGCTCTATTTCTAGCTAATGATTGGTTTATCTCTTGCTTATTCTGCAAGTACGCGTGAGGTGGACAGTTTGGTTGCAATCATAACATCATCTTGTATCCATAATAAAAACATTGACCAGCTCACAAGCAGTGTGTTTATCAATCCCTGTCTCATCTGGTAGTACTTGGGTGATCAAACTAGTACCTTGAGTGTGATGAAAGTAGACCAAGTCAAATCGGTTGTAGTGAAAGATAATAAACAATTCATTCTCACGTGATGAAAACACAGTAGTATTTATCGATACCAGTTCTTCATCATAGGTTTTGATGCCACTTGAAGAATCGTCAGGTAATGCAAGTAAACATTCCACGATCGGTAATTCTTCCTTTCGTTATGCATACAGCTAAATAGTCGTTTGCTTGTCAAATAAATATGAGATATTCGGATTCAATTTTGCCTACAACAAATCCAATCTTCGCCTATTTTCATCTGCTCTGTACACGACGATTCATATACCTCGCAGCTTTCCATGATATTTTTTCGAACCACGTACCTAATTTTCGTTCGACCAAAGATGCTCACATGCTCGATCAGCTAAGTCAATCTTTACGAGGAGCAACTAACCTCCTTATATAATTCAGATCCAAATTCCTCGTGTGCGTAGATACATCATGTTCTTTTTACTTATCTTGCTTCATCTTTACTTATGAATCGTGACGTACTTTGGGTTCAACTGGCCTAATTCATTTGATTTTTGGGGGTTATCATTAGCATGTAACATACCTGTTCTTGAAGCGCATGTTCATCTCCTTTTGGCGTCAGATCTTTTCTAGAAGATCCTCAGTCTCTTATTGCAACTTAGCAGCCGATTGAAGCATCTCTTGCTGGATTCTCTGGCGTTCTTATAAAAGCTGATGCTGCTAGTTTGCCTCATCCTGCTCCTGTCATACGCATGTAACCGGAATACGTATTCCAATTCGCTTGACAAATAAACTTGACGTACGCGCTCCTTGAAAATTCTAGTGGAAGGTCCCTATCCTTTTCTCGTCTGACATTAGGCTTATAACTTATACTTGGGCTAGAAATGTCTTCATAGAAATGTATCGAAAAATGAATTAATAGTCAGGCATTTCCTTTTCTGCATGTCAGTGTCTTGATCCGTAGCCCGATATTCGCTCTTATACAATGTCTGCGCAAAATTGCTCGCGTACTGTCCATAATAAGCTACAACAGTTAACGTTGGTACAATCGGTGGCGTTATCGGACTTCCAGACGTTCAATTATCAGATAGTTGATGATCAGCAGCGTGCTAGTGAATTGAAGGTTGCAGCAGGATTAGAAGCTCATCGTTTGCTATTAAGACATCTAGTATCGTGACTGTGTCAATCATACTGATACGGCTTGATTGTATATTTCATTTAACTACACTAATTAGTCAATGGAAGGTTATTTGCCCAATGTTGCAGTCATAGTGATATTCTGCGCTTCGACAGCTGATTATGGAAGGGTTTAGGTTGTTGGATGATGACATTTGAGCGAAAGATTTTGATAGGTCATGTTGACGTCAAGTTGATTGCAAAACCAGGAACCCTCGCAAATACAGCCACGGCATTCATCAGTTATTTACCTGACGAGCTACTATATTGATATCCTAGACCATTGTCCGTGAACCTACTCGGCGGCTCAGGCACAATCGTCTTAATCGACGTCCTCATCAAGGAAATTTACGCAATCGGGGGAAAGTAAGATCGGAGATACATAAACGTTGAAATTCTTTTATTGCTGAACTCATGAATGACATGATCGCGTTTTCACACATCTGCTTGAAATCGACAGACGTAGGAGACACACTGGGCGAGAACAAGATGTGTGGCGGAGCCACAACTTTTTCCTACAAAAGGAAAGCTGAAGATATAAGAGCCACTACGTATTTGATGTTAAACTACGCCTTGAGGGGTCAACAAGAATGAAGAGCTTAAGGTTTAGACACAAATAGTAACGGCGACTGGATTCCAAATCATTCTGGCCTATAAGAAAGACCACCAATACTAAGAATGAACACTACAAGTCTTTCTTAGTTCACGTCATAAGGAAGGCATCTAGACTCACACAATCAAAGGACACATTACTAAAGCACGCGACACGTATATGTCAAAAAGCGAAATTTCATAAGTATATAATATTCACGGCGATAAAGCCAGTCTAAGTATTCAATTATAAGAATTTAGCCCCTAACAGAGTAAAACTGATCATTATCTTTCTTGGCGGGTGACATGTGTCAACTTCCAGTAAACGCACTAAGTTAAAAGAGTTTATTAAATAGGTACGCCATCGGGGTACACGTACCCATACACTGTGGCTGTGCCATACAAGTGTACACCCATTACAAGATGACTTACATTCTTCTTCCCGGTGTGCCTTGATTATGACGGCATCGTAAAGATCACCATATCACACGGTAGCTTTTCGTTACTGGAGGCGAAAGAGATGTTGCGTCGTCAACACAACACGTTGCAACAAATATAGAATGGGTAATGTCAGGACAAGTGACGGGCCGCAATCGTCTCGACAGATGCCGCATCGATTGGCATGGAAGGGGTACGACAAAGGTCTTAAATGTGGAGGCCATCAACATCATCAACGAAGTTACCGCAGAGGAGTTGACGATGGGTTACGTGCTGTACAAGGTTCGCAGATAAATCCATTTTATGGAAGCTAATTATGCGGACATAAAGATACAAGATCGTTGTTATCCTAAAATCGTTCAGAAGAGAAGTATATAATTTTACAATATTTGGTGCGGTAGTAACGGGATCATCATTACGCCTCGATGGTGACGTCTCGTATCACATGGTTTATGACAAGTACTGATTCATGCACTTTAATTAGCTTACAGTTTCCTGTTGACCTCAGTAAAGCTCGTGCTAACAAGAAAAGATCGATATACTGTACTTAACAGATGCCTTAATTAGAAACTATATTTTAGCATTAGCGTTATCAGCAAAAGTGATCACTTTATACCCGCCAAATAGAACACGTTATAACTCACGGAGACAAACCTCATGCTGCGTGTAACAAGGCAGCGTCGACTATACTCTGAGGTGTGACGGCAGAAACGCTTACACAAAAATTGGTTGAATGGATGTTCGATGATGTGAGCTGTAAGAATAGATGTGTGGCATGCTCGACACAGCCATTGTTGGAATACGAGTCGTCGTGCTACCCATTGGGTGAGAGAAGCCAATCAGGGGTACATAAGCGAGGCGTGTGATATTGAGCGTACGTAGCACGTAGTGATGGAGATACTAATATTTGCACAAATACACAGCCTTCATTACCCTATTTACACATGTTCTCTTTTTAATAGCCTTATACCTTCCTGTTATTAGTAAGGTACGATACCGGTTTGTGGCCGGGATTCGTATACCTTAGCTAATTCTAAATGCTGACTTCGCTTTCTGTTTATTTTGTTACTAAATTAGCTTAAAAGAAACAGAAAGGCTGTGGCTACCCGTTTCAGCAAACTGTATTTCTCAAAATCAAGTAGAGAATAAAGTTATGGAACAAAGCAAACAAGCAAAAATACTGGATTTTTACGAATGGGTCAGTTTATGAACGTTACAGATCGAATACATAACCCAATTGTATAAATTGATCTATTGAAACTGTTTTTGAGCCATGATACGATCGAGCATGCTGGCTATCTTGCGCTTTCCGTTGCATTTCTTTCACGGCTTGGGAAGGAAGAAAAACCTCCGTACGGATCTCTTGTCGGACTGTGAGCCACACCGGGTTTATTGGTACGCTTCCGTTCTCAACAATTCCATTGGCGTATAATAATCTACGAGCACGCATATTGGGTGCTGAGATTGACCAAGGGCCGGTACTGGAAAATTCAGATCTCACATTTTCCGGCTTGGCAAGCATATTATTTTGCCACGCGCTTGATGTGCGCCACATCACCTGTTTCTTCGCCCGGCTCGACACATCTTCCTCGATCATAAAGCGGTTCATGTAGCGACGCAGGATGATCTTAAAGGTTTTAAAAATCGAGAATTTTAAAGGCTGCAAGCTGCGTGTCGAATTTGAGGAAGAAGAAGTAAAATCTTCTTCATCTCGATCGTTTTTTCAGCGATTCTCTTGCTGCAATGTCTTGCACGACCGTCTTAAATTGGCAGCAGTGACCGGATGACGCTGCTAGGAAAGTTTTCTGCATAGTGCTCCAACCACTTTACGAAGATAGCTTGATTAATGAACGACTTCGGAGCGACGGCAACTGTAGCACGAGAGACGGGTACTTACTCAGGATGTCACGATTCAAACGTTTGTCTGGAAGTAGAAGTGTTGGCGGGAGACACGAATTGAAAGCAATAACACAGGCGACTGTCGTCAGGTGAAGACCTATTTCGATGCACACCGTTTGAGGGTTCTTCGAAATACGTACAGCGATGACTTTCCTTGACTTCGTTTTTGACCAAATCCTGTCTCGTCCATGAAAATATGCGGTCGTTCTTTAATTTTTGCTCGATCGCGTGCTTAATAATCTGAATGAGAAGGTGATCGAAATTCTCTTGCCCGACTTGGTTGCGTGCGCGAGAAATCACTTGAGGGAATCTGAGTGAAAGCTTGGGGTAAGGGTAAAAGAAACGATTAACCCATCAGTCGACCAGGATATTAGCCGGTCTTGTGTGACTGTAAAGCACGCGGTACGCCTCGTTCGCTTTGCTAAGTACAATTTGACGCGTATCATAGAGCCCCTCTCGATGCATCCCTACGATCCACGTCTAAAGATCGTCTTATATTTCTTGGGGAAGAACTGAGCGGTCGTCTGGGTCTTCCTGTTGTCACACCAGAGCGCTGTTGGGGGTAGCGCGGAGGCGGATCGTTCTTTTTGGGATTGTGGGAAATAAATCACAAACGGTGTCCCACGACATACCTCGTTCACGAGCACTGAAAGCTTTGCGAGATAGTCTTGGCCATAGACCTTTCTCTTCTTCATCGTGCGTCGTTGCAGTATGTGATCAACCTGCATTTGACGCGTGTGAGAGGCCATTAACTGACCCATTCGTTAAACAAGCCAATCAGATCGCTCAGAGTTGTCAGCTCTAGCAGTTGATTGGATAATGCCGATTGTCGGCCAAAAATTAGTCGTCGGTCATAATCTGACCTAAAATTTTACTGCCAAAGTTGTCGATGTAGTGTGATTATTCTCTCCTCCTGAAAATGATAGCGAGCTGTGCAATACATGTGCACGTTTAAGGTACTTAAACTAATGTCTAGTAGAAATAACAGCTAGCTGAAGCGAAAAGACGCCGAAAGTGGTCCACAGTAATTTTATTTGACAAATGTATCCGGCAAGCGGCCGTGATGCCAACCACGTCGTATGTTATGTCAAAATCTACTCCCTAGATGTCAGCACGTAATTGATTGAATGTATGAATATAAAGTAATAATAATTGTGTTCACAAAACGAGATGCATTTAAGCTTCATGGGGGGTCGCATCAACCGCGTACGGAGCGACTATGGAGGAAAACACACCATCCATTCGCTTACTAGCTAGAACGTTACTTGTAAAATCGCACATCAAACTTTAATCAGCATAGTTTTCAGCAGGAAGGACTCGCAGATAGAATGAAACAATCCATCGTAGATTGTGGGGGGTATATGTTGTACTTTCCGCTTCTTGGTACGGCAAGATGAAGTAAGGCCTCATGAAATGATGTATCGGTACATAACCGATTTCTTTACACCTTTAACGGTGACAAGACTCAATGCGAAAGCGTCTACGAGCTCAATATTATGTCGAACACCTTAGTAAATCTGCATTACGTCGATGTTTCCACTCCGCCCATATTGAAATGGTAAGTATCCGCGCTGAAACTTTCTTATGTATAGACCGGGATCAAAGGCACATCGCCTTCAATATAAGGTTAAGAACATTTGAATATGTCCAATCCTCTTTCATACAAATCAAAGAAGCATCTAGACGTAAAATCGGTGGCTTCCACGTCCATCTTTTCATGCATTGACATGCTCTAAATAAATTCATTATCAGAAATCCCGGTGTGAAACGTCGCATGGATATTATCAAAGTCGTTGTGCATTTGATGAATGTATCATGTATTCACGAATCCCATGTAGTTCTCCGTTGATGAAATCGAAACCATACCTCTACAATAGCTCTCTACTATAGGCGAAAAGTCCGTTTGCCCACTACTGTTTAAGGAATACATCACATCCATGAGCAAATCATTGTAATGATTGACATATCATCATTGCTATCATCCTTACTTGGTATATGCCTTCGAGCTGGTATCGCTGCAAAATTAAATATTTTGAAAGCGATCACAATCGGCAGTCTCCCCCTTGTTTTGCACACAGAAGGTAGAAAAGCCATATGGGAAGGTTGAATCACTCTATGAACCGCTGCTAAGCGACCGGCGGGAAACTAGTATATTTATAGATCGTTTTCACGAGGCAGTGTCCTCGACTTCTTGGCATAGTACTCCATGCCTGCTACAAGCTTGTGATGATGCCAAGTTAATTTAATTTAAAGTCAACGTACATGGTAGAATGCAGGGAAGCTACTCGAATTCTGGTAGAATTCTAGTACAAATGTTTTGCTTAAAGTGACTCTTAATTTGAAACGTATAACGCATAACCTGAGTCTTCTTATCGTCAACACTATCCTGCTTTGACGATCTACTGTTTACCTGTTAGTTCTACGCATATCTTGCTGTAGCCTTAACATTGGTAATGTCCTCTTGATTAAGTACAGGTACTTCGATCCGATTGACTAAGCCGCTACGCAGATCTTGAATGAATCGTTTAGGCTCGATCATTGGCGACAGAGTTAGCTCCAAAAATTTTTTGGTAGCGCTTTCAATTTGGTGTATAATCGACAACGCTTAACCTGTCGATACCTAGAGAATTCAATATCTCGCATTTGAGCTAGAATGAAAAACCTTAAGATGTTTGGAGACTTGAACCCTCATTACTTTTCGTTTGCGAAACACTTGTGAGGTATTCGGAAGCGTATTTCTTCTTACTAATCGAGCTACATTAAAAATTAGCGTAACTACTAGGTCCTGTACGGTCGACTAAAAATTAGATCGTTTAGGACCTACTTGTGGTATGACTCTTCTGTACAACCAATTATGTTTTCTTGGATGCTGCCATTTAGGTATGCATCTATATCCCAGTATGCTAGAATTTTACGAGTGATAAATTTTTGCCGCTATCTGTGTTCCAACATAGCCATAGTAGCTTTGTTCACACTGTAGCGGGTGACTCGATGAGATCTTGTGAAATGGTGTTAGCGATGGGGGCTCGTAAGTAAGACCATCACAAAAACTTATACAGCTATCACCCACTTTCGAACGCGTCAAGACGTTCATCATTTAGACATTTAAATATAAAAGAGATACGTATCTTCACGGATAAATATGTCAGCTGACCCATTGCTTGTACCTTATGAGCCAGGGGAGCACAAGAATGACATTGAGTTTAGTCATTACAATCCATTACGATTCATTGCGCTTAAAGCCATATATTAGGGTTCATCTTCTGAGCACTTGTGAAGTTCAACCAGTACATTATAATATTATGCGTGCGAGTCTGTTGCAAGAAGCACCGCCGTCCTCGTTAAAAATTTGCTCCCAGCGACCTTGAGACTGTGATTATTAAGTGAATGGCGTCGTATCTGCTTTTTATCTCCCCACAGCCAAAATAAAAAAATTACTTGTACAAGTCTCCGTCACGTCCAAGTTGAAGGTGAAGATGGATACCTTATCTCCAGGTGCAGAGTTGAACAAGGATTATTTCCTTGGTGCAAAGTTTGTCAATAAAATTGCATATTTTTGTAAAATTGCTCGACAAGGGAGTAGCTACACCCTTACTATTACGACCGTTTTACAGTTCTTCACAAGGGTGTGGCTGCGCAACTACGTCGGACCCTCGATTTTGCCCCTTATAGATCTACTGCAGGTATATTACGCGATTGTAATTAACAGTGTGTCCAAATACTACATTCATAGGCTTAGTGACCTGTCATCTACATCGCTTGGGTTCAGCCAAGTTTTTTGTCTGCATACTTTTCCACGGGGCCTCTGCGTCAAAGAGATCCATTGTTGTTAGATTTACGGACTTCGGTACTTTCGGATGAAGATACGAACTTGAGGTAACGTCAGCCTGTACCAGAAGTAGGACTTCCTGATACGCTAGAGGTATCTTTTTTCTTGCGTATCATGTTTCAGTCGTAAGAGATCATTTTTTAATACAAACATTCGCAAGGCTCTGTATTAAAGCCGTAATTTACGTGTTTTATCCATCTGCTCGCCGTGATACAACATTGAAGGTGGCGGATAAGATGAGCATAAGTGTTCACATTACGCTTACCATACCTGCTTTTCAGGAGCTTGAAATATCGAAAAACATGCCCTTGATGGCTCAAACGCCTGCCAACGACGGCCTTGATGACTTTCACTCTTTAAAGGCAGATAAATCGTGAGGTCGAAGCCGTATGGACCCGACTTTCAAACGTCTAGTTCAATTCACCTCAGCAATTGTGACAGTCATCTCGTCGGAGAAAAAACAAAGAACTTGTATAAACTCGTCTAACTCTGCGATTCACATCAACAGATAGTCTTCTTCGGCCTCTTATTTTTGAGGTGTTTCTATTAAAGCTTTTGCTTGATCGTGTGCGCATCAATTAAGTAATAGCACTATGGTCTTGCTATTATCCCAACACTATAAAGTCGTGGCCACAATAATTCTATCGACATATCTGCTTGTTCAAATCTTTTTCGTAAAAGCAAGTTTACTACCTCATTTTGCGTCAAGTACATGCTGGATGAATCGTGCTATCGCTGCATAACGATTGGCTTCTTTGGATCGACCGAGATGGCTTTGATGTCTTATTCTCCTGCGGCCGGAATCATACGCTCGACCGCCGCCTATTTGATACCACTGATTAGGCGTGAATCTCACGATTGACACGAAAGGTATCCTCATGTATTATAAGAAGTTAATGTTTGATCGAATAGTTGTGGTCTGTGGTCGATCGCAGGACAGACGACGAGGAGGTGAAAATGGATACTGTCTGCTTGTACTTACAAAATACAAGCTTCGGCGCTGAGACATCGTTAACAGGTGACTCGAATCCAATCTTACACTGTCTGGGTGAAGGACATCTGACTTCTCAAACGAATGCGTTCAAGAGAATAAAAAATGAAACGATATATGATGTAGTTGAATTGCCCTATAAAACCCCATTTGATCTTTTCCTAAACTAAAACATACGAGAAACGTCCAATGCACTTACTCTCTCACCATTGACTTCGCGCGCCTAGCAGTGAATAATCTTCATTTTTTTGATTTCATGGACTATATAACTCGAGTGAAGCGACATTGTTATGACATTCGAAGATAGTACTCATATAATATTAACCTACTTAAGTAAAAATGAAGAACAGTGTAAATTAAGATATTGTGTACACTTTTTGACCAGATCTGGTGTTAATGACATGTTACGGGCTCGCCACGTAGACAGCGTAGATAGCACGTCTATTTTTCTGCACGAAGACAAATTTACGCCAATGGTTGCTGGACAAGGGTAGTTACACTACAACACGCGTCGGTATACAATAAATACCACGGCATCCAGACTGGCACATCGTATGAATTAATGGAATCATAGGAACTTTCACGGGCACAGATGCAGGTGCATCGAATACTGAACATCAAGAAAACGATGTCTGTGGACCAACGGCTTTTTTATTACAGCGGCAGTCAGCTCCTTAAAGCACCGCATGTTACATAGCATGTATAGCGGCCTCGAAAGGACGCGCATAGCGAGGTTGACGTGAAAAGTCCTTTCTGGTCCGACCGCAGGTCAATATGTTTTTACTTGACTTCTTTGCCAAACGACTTCTGTGGCTGGCGTTAGCATAATTACAATAACGAATGTCGTCACGGCTACTAGAGACAACATGCTGCTCCTCGTCGATTGCCTCATTACAGGAACGTTTTTGGCGTAGCTGAAGCAGCACGCGATCGCTCAGCAATCAAGGAAGGATTTACGCGTACATTAATACAGTCCTACCTAAACTGACTACTGGGAATCAAATGCTGGTGCAACGAAGTCCCGAGCAGTTACTAAACTTGACAAAGTGTATCAGTCACGCATGTTTAGTTGTAAAGTGGTACGACTCCGTACACAGGCTACAGAACTAAATTAGCAAGACCTACTCCCTCTCGTTGATCTTGCAAACGTTGAACAAACAAATGCATGAAGGGAGATGTAGCCAGAGCGAATTTGGCAGCATACACACATATGCGTTTGTCATTTCCTACCTCCCCCGCTAGCACAAAGCGTGCTTAGCGGTATACAAAAAAATTAATGACCGCACGGCGGAGACCTGGCATATTAAGGTTTTCTTGTTACAATGATCGCAATTTCTCCGGGAATGTGGTAGCTAAAGGCAGCACCGGGCTTAATCAAGAGTAATAGTGTTCTAGCAGAATTCATTCTTTCGTTTCGATGATATCGCTAGATCCTCCATGCTGGACACTTGCATGGGGGTCAACCGGCTTTTTAACATTTGGTGGGGGTAAATATAAGATCATCAGCCTCTCCCCACAATCGATCGTCGGACGTATAGAATGCCATCAAGCTCGAACGGACAACAAAGAAGCGATATGTGGTATCATTGAGCAAGCATTTATGGATATAAAGTTACGTCATGAACTACAAGATCACATTATTGGTGTCGAGCATTCATGTCTTATGACAACAAGAGTAGTACCGCTTTGGAACAATTAGCTGGACTGACATATACTGGATCGGAGGGTCTCGCACCTAGTTTACGGGTAAACACACACGTCATTAACATGTAGAACACGAAGTACTAGATGACTGGGTACTCCCGAATGCCTCGAGGTACAGACATCGTTCGCACATAGATGATCGGCGTGTCCGGCAATGCTGACACAGTGGAATTACCGTTCTCGGGCCGTGTGACTGGCTACCGGGTGACTGGCTACCGGGTGACTGATAATCTAATGTAAGCCGACGGCAAATTTTACCCTGCCACACCCAGTGTTATTAAGACTCAAGCTGATGCTATAAGGATCGATACCAGATGACAGGCTCTTAGTTTTTATAGATGATGAAACGACGATGGACAAGCGTCTCGTGGGATGAATACAAGCGTGCCAGCCAACTTCGTCACAGTGACTGTATCAAACTCAAAAGAGAAGGCGATCACGTCCTACATAGCAGACGACTCAGGAATCTGGCGAGACAACGCAAGCACGAATGTTAAATGCCATGGGGCTAGAAATCTGAACAACATCGTTTCATGCTTCCAGCCTGCAAAGGTCGGCATCTGACACAGATAGTCCACACAACAGCAACGGGGGTGTATGCCTGCGCTGGTACGGACACCTTTTGACCGTCAGCACGTACCACCTAAGTGGCTGAATTGGACTTGACATAACAATTAGCGTCGTTCTTTTATGTCACAGTTTTTCGGTGGTCCTTCGTGGATACGGTAAGTGTATCGTCTTGCGATAAGTTGGTGGTTGACACCAAGCTGGACGTGAATGGGACAAGGACGAACGTTACTGCGCGCTTCTGTCAACAATTTGTGCATACATATTGCCCAACGAAGAAGGCCTGTTTTTACTATAACTACGGCGATCGTGTCAATATTGCGCACACCTATAAGGAATAGAATAATTCACGTATCAACCAACATCTGCAGAAACACCAAAATTACGGAGATAGGCAGGTGCTGTAAAAGAAATTGAGTACAAGTAGGAGTGAAAACCAGTTCTTTCCAAGCTTACAAACTTGAAACTACTCGCTACTCTTCGTTCGACCACTGTCTTTTGATCGCGGGACCGTCGCTTTCAGTGGTGCACGTTTATACGCCTCTGTAACTCCATCGTCAAGTGCTTTAAAGCCCTTATTCAGTGAAACAGTAAGTTCATAATACGCTGTCACCAACTTTGCAATGCGTTCTTGGTCCACCTTGTCGCGATCTTTTACGTTGCGCAATAAGGCTTTCAAATAGTGTTTCACGCTCACACCTTCCTTGGCGATCTCAAGTTGCGTTGTCCCCGAATTGATCAGCCTTGACGCTTTCCGAACTTTGGGGTTCAAAGGATCGTATATCTTGACGAACTCGCTCTTCACGCTGGGCTCTGTCCGTTGCGACTTAACTTGATTGATCCCATTCGTTGACTTGGCCGGAAGTAGTGCCTTCATCCAAGCTCCGGCATCCTTGAGCCAACTCCCGCCTCGTGATCTTTCCTCACCGTTGTCTTTCGCGAGGAGGTCGTCCGCTTCAGCACCCCTGATGTTCTTCGATTTCGACAGAGTGCTTGCGTCCGGGTCCGACGTCGTCTCCTTTGTCGACTCTTCAGAGACAGGCGCTGACAGGGCGTTGCCGCTAGCAGACACGATGAGCGCGAGCGCGAGGAGAGAAAAGATCCTGACCATTGTGGCAGAGGGAGTGTCAGTAGGTGAACAGGAGCTTTAGCAGGACGGAGGCGCTTGCGAATCAAATTCGAAAGTGAGGAAGACGTTGTATTTCAAAACCGCAGGCGAAAAAGGTCAGACGGACGGCGTCGCCAAGCACATTACCTCTACAGACGAGAGTGCTGCCTCGAGCGTATGGCTCTGTTTACCATAGTCAAGTCCCCACGGCCTGTGCACAGCTGTAGCCAGCACGCACAGAACTGAATGGGAACCAGATGGTATATTGCGTTTTCTTATCGCGTCACGACGTGTCCGAATATTAGAGCTCAGAGTGTTGTAATGAGCTTTTTGCCGCAAAGCCTGACAGCTGATCGATCCCCTTACACAACAATTCATTTCGAAAGACTCAACATCGGATTGCTTCGTTGCCCGTCTGCTTGAATGATGCAGTTGTTGGTGCAGCACAAGCTGCTGAAGGCAATGTGGACAAGATTTTTGTCACTTTCGTTCTATCGTAATAGGTTCTTAGTGCAGGACGCAACATTTCGAGTTCTGATTCCGACTTTTTCCGTGCGTAAGGCCACAGATGGGTCACACACACGCACATGATTGGGCAATCAACAATTGAGGTGTTCGCGGGCGTACAGGTTGAGGAGGTCAATGCTGACTATTGTCGTCGCAGCCGGACATGAAATATCATATGAATAGGCCTAGGACGTCTTCATTGACTTAGTGCTGTGAAAGGCACCCCTGAACGAGAACGAACATTGATTTGCGATCTAGAAGGCGGAGGTTCGGGCCTGTGTGCGCACATTAATAGCCAAACTATTCTGCAATTACTTTGTATGTGGGTATGCTGCCTTTCACTTTGTTCGTATCTATGTGCATCTGTAGGACATGCGTGACGCTTCGTTGGTCTAACCCTTCAAGGATCTAGAAAGTAGGACGTAAACGGTTACCGTTCGCGCTCGGCGACAGAAGGGTCTCCTTTCATCCTATACTTTACTACATCATTTCTTTTTCGTATCACAGCGACATCACGAACGAGTTGTTCGATCGCAGGACAACCACGGCAACAATACGGTTGTCACGGAAGAGACATAACAGCGCCGACGGAAGAAAACCTGGCGCCAAGTAAAGTTCCCCTGCACCTGCACATTTTCTGTCCATTTTGGAACGGCATTTCGTCCGTGTCATCATCGCCTGGTGCATAAATTAAAATTGCTGTCTCTACCATAGATTATGCCACTGCTCATTCGCCACGCAGGTTTTGCGGCCTGTCGCAGGGTTGGGCGAATGGCTCCGACTGAATATCTAATTTCGAGCTATCTGGCCGCAGCTCGTGGCAGCATGCAGAGATCTACATGGACATTGTATGATGCAACAGAAGGATGTGTGTACGAGTGTCTATGACCGCGCAGGTACCGACTATTGTCGATTTGTTCATTGTTGCGAGACTCACAACGAAGCACTTCACAACTGACTTGACGCAGCGGTTAACACGGGCACGGTCCTGGCAAAATACCGCTGTCTTCAGCGAACTGGTGCAGCGAATGTGGCGATTAAACAACAGGCTTCACAGAGAGGTCAAACGTGCAAACCCGATGCACGTGGTTACCATCATGATCCAGTTCTTTTCATCGATGTCACGTTGTCATGTACCTCGACAAGCCTTTTGTGCTGCCTCGTCATCGAGCGAACAAGTCTGTAATCTGTCTTTTATAGGTGGACAAAGCAGCACAACCAGAACTGTGAATCGTTAGAGTTTCACACGCGGTAGATTAACGATTACGCCAAAAGAACCGTAATTCTGCAGACAAGACATCAACATTTTCAAGAGCCTCTACTTACCATTTCTCGAGCATTCACGCGACGCTAACTGAAAATCCGGGGTTCGAGTGCTTCGATGTTGGCACATATCGATGCGACTACAAACGATCCTCCCTAGCGATCGGTACAATGGTGGGATACGGTGCAACATGCACAGATGGGTACCGACAACAGTGCGTAGTAAGCTCTCACTGGCTGCAGTGAGAACTAGTGCCCTGATAGATGGCGTGCACCGGACGCTTTAAAGGAAGGCTTAGTACTTAACGACTAGGCTTTGTAAAAGAAAAAGGAACTGTATTATATACATATATATATACATTTAAGTCTTAAATGTGTCTTGTCATGTTAGTCCAAACTTAACTGTAAAAAATGCAAAACGTGTATGGTGGTGACGTCTACTTATTGCTCATTGCGCGCGTCTAGCAGCGATTGATGGGTTGACATAGTGGATATACCGACAGTGGACCCTTGGGTCACTGCAACAACATCACTGAGCTCAGTGATATCGTTATAAGAATATTAGACTTACTATTCTCTATTATCATGATTGTTGTAAATGATGTATTCTGTAACAGGGGTCGACCCGTTACATACCGTATCTCAGTGTGGGAGAATGGTACAGCACTTATGTCGTTTACCATCTGGTGTGTTAATGAAGACCAGTGGTCGTCCATTTATTTTCCTGTCAAATAAGTAATCCTCCGTCGCGTTGTCACCTTCGGAAGTGGAATACACGGTCCTAACACTTGCTACTCAACACTTATTCTGGCTGCGACAGCTTTTGGCGAGATCTAAAGCGGCTACCACCGCTCTCATTCATCTACGTGTAAAACAATGCTGCAATTGAAATGCTACGAATGAAGGCGGTTTGTCAAAATAACGTATTTATCGTCGGCTTTACTGAAAATCGGGACCACGTAACTTCGTGGAGATACCGTTGTTCAACACGTTCCAACAAAATTCAAAAAGCTTACCTCCTAGTTGGCGTGCCCACGCTACAGTTTGTTACATTCCTTGAATAAGCGGCCATGCTGCTTCAAAGGGAATGCTGGCAACTGCATTTAAGAAAAGAGTTGATCGGTTGCGTCACCCGAAGTTTGGACATATTACAGTCGAATGATTGATAACCTGCAGCGTTCTACGGTATTGAAGGCTACAGCAAGATCCGATGCTTAAGCGTGTGTGGTATTGTGCATGATCTTATTCGTGCATAAGTGGATACAAATAGGTACAGCTAGACGTATCGCAAGGTATAAGCGATCACACAAGGAAGAAGACGAGAATACGAAATTAGCATGTTGTATATTTCACGTACTTTCCGGTTTCCTTCTACTAGACGAGCTGTTGATGAAGACCGTCAAGCTTTGACACTCGCAAATTCAAACATACATATGAATTTATGGTCTTCGGAAAAGCGGCAAGTTCTATGGCTCGAACAGAGGCCCATAACTGATGCTGGTGCTTTTATGGTGCAAGCAGCTGATTTAGACCCAGCGAATGAACCACAGCAAGAGTGGAGAGGTATAGAGAAGCTATACTGCATGATCCTGCTATCTAGCCTACGAATCGAAGGACATTTAACACGTGCTTGTTAAGATCCAACGCTGTCATTTGATGGGTGGTCGCGTCGTCGGTGTGGATGCCGGTGTGCCAAAGCTGGAAAGCGCTCGTCCTTTACCTCACGCCTCGTCTTCTCTTCTCTTTTGTTGAGGATTCTAAGTGCCTGGGAGAGGTTGTAGTCCTATATTTATGTAGTTCGGAGGCCTTGCACTACGACGATCACCTTTGCTTAATACGCTACTTCAGCGTCATAGCTCATCAATAGCCTTTCTTCAGCAAGCAGGCGCTATTTTGATGCAATTATCCGCAATGCATGCTCTGCTTTCGTCCTGCAACATTGCTATATATTTGCGTGCCTCAAGAAGTCCGGATCCGCTATATCCCGCGAATGGGCATTGTGCATCGCAGAAATGTGATGAATATCATATCTGGCTTTTGGAACGAGAATGACGGACCGCAATCGATAATTCTATGACGACGCCACGGAAGCGGATCGGAATGACGAGGTACCGATCATGTTAAGTCGATCTCGCATGCAAGGCAGCGTAACCATACATCTGCAGGCTACTATAGAGTGCGCGAGTAGTGTTGAATCCGTTGGTCAGCTTGCGACTTGGACAACTAGATGTCAAATTGTTGCGTATAGCGGACTAGTCCATCAGTTCGAGTCGATAGTAGATGCTATGATGAAGAAAAACACCGTGCCACGAAAGCGGAGATAGCGCAGGATTAAATTCGCTGTTTAAACGCTTGCAGAAAAATCAGCAATACGCTTCGCTGCTTTCGTACGGTAAGAACAACGGAGCACTTCAGTTGTTGCGGATATCTCATTCACGTACTGACCTTATCTTCGGTTGCTTGACGACATCGCGTAAGAACCGCTTTTGCGAGGCAATCGCGCTTGTTGTTCCAGTATTTGCCGGACCCACTCCGATGCTCCGCTTTGCATCTCAAACACAACAGAGGAGTGCACAAACAAACTCTGACGGTAGAAGCAGACGTTTTAATATGATACTCGTGTCGGCCGTTCAACTTTTGCGCGCGGTATACCCACGTGG
This sequence comes from Hyaloperonospora brassicae, assembly GCA_947650285.1. NCBI lineage: Eukaryota > Oomycota > Peronosporomycetes > Peronosporales > Peronosporaceae > Hyaloperonospora > Hyaloperonospora brassicae. Next base: position 265,069 of record CANTFL010000155.1, read on the forward strand.
ACAGATGCCGTGGAAGTCACTCGATCGTAACCTCAACTTGGTGTAAAAAGCGGCTGATCACAAAATTATCGCTATCAGATAAATAACACGTTACCGCAACAATGCGGTGCCGCTACAACGTCATACGACGCGACTGACTTTAATAACAGCGGACTAAAACAAGATGTGGGAATAGTACTTGTCAATACGTTGCGCTATGATCGACTGAAACATTACGCGCATCAATGAAAATGGAGAAGTTGCTCGCATACGCTTCTTTGTTACACGTCGAATGAACTACAAGACTTTTGTTATCAAGGCAATGACCTAGTCGTGACCACTTTCGTACAAATCTACTACCATTGCCACCTGCTGCGTCGCGTCAGATACACTTTGCTATCGCCTGACTTAGCGACGCTGTATATCCGTCTTTTGCGGAATACGCGCTCTTGCCTCATACTCTCGCACCTCTATCCGAGCAACACTTACTTCTTGATAGCTACTATTAGGCAACAACGACACACTTACGCTCTCAAGTCAATGACCATGACGCAGATGTTGTCCATGCTGCCTCGTGCATACGCCTCCTCCATGAGATGCTGCGCTGCTGTCTGCGGATCTTCATATTTGAGCACCAGCTGCGCTACGTCTTCATTGGAGACCGTATCCCAAACACCGTCGCTTGCCAAAACTAAATACTGGTCCTCCTCCGTCCGCGTGAGCTGCTTCACTTCAGGTTCTGCGACCACGAGCGGCTTGAGCATGCGGTCTCCGATCGCTCGAGACACAGCCAAAATGCCTTCGACGCGCCATACGCCCCAGAACACAACCGATCCTCCCAGCTCTTGAATTCGACGGCGCTCGTCTGGTCGATTCGGTTTATGGTCCAACGTCAAAACCGACACATTGCCATTGCGATGCACTAAGACAGCGCGAGAGTCTCCTGTATGTGCCACAAACATCTCGTTGCCTTGCGTGAACACCACAACGGCCGTCGTGCCATCTTCTGCGTTTCTGCTATTGGCAATTTGCAGGTACTGTAAAGACAAAGCAGAGATCAAACAGCACTTAGTCCAGCTTGTCAACATGCTTCAACTTGTGGCTACAAAAAAGTGTAAAACCTCTTGATCTGTCCGCAAGAACCCGCTCCTTAGCGCTTCTGCCGGTTCCTTTGTGATCGATGGCTCTCGGATCACGTTCTGACACATGGCCTGTACACAATAGCTGCAACACCACATTAGTCAGCACCACGACCACCAGTCCGTACAGGTGTACGTGTGCCTCTCCCTCTCTCTCTCTCGCTCGTACTCTGCCGCTCCGTCGCCTCCGTGCCCGTCAAAAATGCCGTAGAAACTCTGCTTAGGGTCGCCATTCAAGTCGGCTACTGCCGTGTGGCGGTCTTCCATGTACGGCCGTCTCCCTTGCATCTGCGACACGCCATAGCGGTAATGCACGTGTGGGTTAATGGGCGGACACGTCTCCACCTCGTACGGCGTGATGCCCGCGCGCCAGGACAGGACGACGTAGCGCAGCACCACCACGAGCACGAGCCCAAGCAGCGCCTGGACGAGGAAGCTGCTGCGGAGCGACTGCGCCATGAACTGCACACTCGCGCGGTCCAGCGACGGCGCCATGAGCCGTAGAAAGTCAGCAAAGTGATTCCAGTGAGGAGCTACTGCTGCTGCTGCTGCGTGCGACGTGTTACGACGGGACGACAACTGGTGGGGTAGGGGATACGAGCGGGGCTGTGCGTAACGGGGGTTCGGGCACGAGCATTGACCAATCAAACGATCGCAGGACGGTGGGCGCGACGAATCACAGCAGTTGAGCAGCTCTTGCGGCCAATTCGGTGTGGCGACGCCAAACGGCGTGGCTCCTGACGTTCTTCTATTGGCTAAAACAAAACGCACGGCACCTTCACCCGAGGATGCGGTTGCCGTACGTGAGCACGAGCGCATGTTCCTGACGCGTGAACAAAGAGCCGACCGTGAGCTTTGGTAGGAGCGTCTGGGCACGATCGTTCAGCTGGAACGACGTCAGGCGGCATCGCTCCGTGTCCACCGTGCACAGAACGGCGGGATGCGTCATCCGGAGGAGGAAGCGCTGGGCATAGAGGCTGAAGCCCGACGCCGAGGCAAAGAGACCCACTGTTGCCGGTGGGAAGCAGCTTTTGAGCACGCCGTGGAACTCTCGCACGTACTGGACACCCACTGGTTTGCCCCCGTTCTTGCACTGTGTCACTACATCGACGGTCATGTCCGGCAGCGTCCACAGTCCCTGTGGTGTACGCAGTGGTCACAACACTGTTAGCAAGTGCACTGACGCTAAACTACGTCCTGTTTGATCATTCTATTCGGTAATTCAGTACTATTCGTGCAACCTGATGATCGATGCCACCGTCTTGCGACTGCTGCGTGGGCTGCAGCTCGCAGTTGAGCGTCTGCATAATGTCCGCGACCTGTATCTCAAACGCCAGACCTTTGTCACGGCCAGTCGATCGAACAGGGACAGTAGAGGCTGTTGATGCTGTCGCACTTGACAGGTTGCGCCGCAAGCCGACGCCGCAGCGTCGCCCCATCAACGTCGCGTTCATTCGAATGCGTAGTATTGCTCTTGTTTCGGTGCGCACTGACAACCGTGATCTCACTTGAGTGACACGTCAAATAGTGACATGGGCCTGCCGTGCGGACAAGAGTGATGGTCACTGCAACTTTCCTTCCGCCCTGCCGCCTGTCCTGCACCGGCAATGGCGAGCGGTCCGTCGTCGCTGTGGCTCGAGCGCTTCTACGCGACGTTTCCGACACTGCGCGAGCAGCAGCTGGAGATTTGCCGCCTGTACGAAGCGACGCTCGACGCGCAGCAGACGCCGCGCTCGAGTGCGTTCGCACGCGAAGAAGAGCAAAAGCGACACGTCCATGAGCTGCAACGAGAGCTGCAGGAACAGGACGTGCAGATGCTCGAAGCGGCTGAGACGATTGAGATGCTCATGAGGGACGTGCAAGTGGCGCGGGAGGTCGCGAGGCGCGCGGAGAAGGCGCAGCGGGAAGCAGAAGCGGATCAGATGCTTCGGCACGTGCTCCAAGAGAGTGACGGCGAAGGAAGTGACGCAGTTGCTGGACAGGCAACGGATCTTGAGACAGAGAGTGCAGTGGACACGGAGCAACGGAGCGCGGGCAGAGATAAGGAGCTGGAGCACGAAGGAAGAGCGGTCACGGAGGCTCGAGAGAGGCTTTCGACACTGACGTCGTCGCAAGCGGTACAAGAGACTGAGCAGCCGGTTGGGATTCATGTGCAGCGCGGGGCCGAGTCAGTGGAGCAACGAACAGCAGGAGAGATGCAGCAGTACAGAGCGATGGACGGTGTGCGTCAAGAACTTGTTGCAGTGTTGCAGGCTCAAGTGCAGGCCCTTCGGTTGGACAAGACGAGCTTGGACAGTGCAATGGTTGTATGCCAGCGGTCGATCGACAAGCGCATTCAAGTGCTGGAGCACGACCGGCAGCAGATTGAAGCAGAGAACTGCCGCCTTCGTGCGGAGTTAGCTCGTGTGTTGCAAAGCCTGAACTCTTTGGACGTGAAGCTACGTGCACTACAAGCGGAAGACGATCGAGAGACGGCAACGGTACAGGAAAAGATAGAAGCACGGCTTGCACGAGCGTGGGCGCATCAAGACCAGCTTGCTCGTCGCGTGACGAATGCGGAGCAGAAGATGGCACTGATGGCATCGACGGCCGAAGTGACGGGTAGTAGGCAGCTCGAGGAAGGACAGAGTCAAGTTGTGGACGAGAAGCAGACGCTTCTCGTGCAATTAGACGAAGAGCGTCGGCAATCGGAAGGATTGAGACGTTCGATGAGCATACTACAAGAGTCGATGGAGTCGGCACTGAAGGAGTTACGTGACGTGGAGATTGAGCTTCGCGCGATCAACAGTGATCTCGCTTGTGGTGACGCACAGCACGACACATTGGCCGGGCTTGCGAAACAGGTGATTTCGGATTATACGAGGTACGCATAGTCTCGGCATTCTGCTGTGCTGTGGTTGGAATGTCTCACGTTCCTTTAGGTTCAAGCAGAATGGTGTCTGCGTCGAGGCCTTCGTGGCGTCCATGCAGGTCGAGCACCTGACGTCTTTGATGCATGCGCATCTCAGTCGCCTTCGTGCACTGCGTAGTCCACAAGAAATCTACTCTACTTCGACAAGCATTCGGTACGCTATAGGATTACTTAACATGCTCAGGGGTGGTAACGTAATTACTCTTCTGTGATCAGATACTTGCCGCGCAGTGACAGCGACGAGTCGGCGGACGATGGATGGGACACTCTCGACAACCACGAGGCTATTGCTGGTGTTGACTTGCTTCGCCGTGAAACAGTCCAAGGCGACTGACTATAAAAGTCCGCAATAACTATCGACTAAGTGCCGCTGTTCCTGAAGGTAACGGTTCATTCTATCCTGTGATCATTCTGTTGTGATGTCAAATTTGTAGTCTTGTCAAGCTGTCTACTTAAATGCAACGAGAATCTGTTAACTCGTCGCATGATGCTACGTACTGTGACGTCTCGTCAGCAAAAGGTTTTGCCTGCAAGCTCTCGTTTTTTGAATGTCATACACTAACAATGTGATGTAAATGACCGATGGACCGACAGTGTCAACACTGCGCATGTTGATCACAGCAAGTATAGCTTGACAGTACGATTGCAAGTTGTCAACGGCAGAGGCCATATTGACCATGCAAAGTCACGAAATTTTTCTGATCGTGCAAAGCAAGAGCAACGTAGGGTAAAGGGGTCATCAATCGGCCTCATAATCGACCAAAGGAAGAACGGGACTCAAAAACTCTGTTCACACCAGATCAACTACTCGATTTATCGGTAACGTTTCGGAAAAGGACGCTCGCTATAGGACTGAGCAAGATCTGACCGGACGACACCACCCACTAGAAGTCATGCAGTGTGAAAAGCAAATATAGTGCTAAAGTGACACATTGCAATCGGCCAGACGTACGTATGGCCCTCCATCTTAGCATTATATCTACATGCACGGTCACGCGTGTCTGGTCATACTTGAGCTCTTATTGCGGCTTGCATCAGACGCAAATGCACATCGAGTCGCTGTTGTTAAGGATCGGCTTCAAAGCACAAAGACAGATGAACCTATGCAATCAAGACATGTGGCCTATCTAGGCAGGCTCGAGCGGCCAAACGACTTCGACGACAACTAACAGTTTCCTGTCTTGATCGGGCAATGAGTTCCAGCTGTACTTTCCTCGTAGGTACGGTGCAATGTATCGATCGGCAGTGTTACAAAGTTTGACATACGCCATACCAGTAGCTTACGACATTACAATTATCTTATGCTCCATTACAGGCCATAAGCTCGATCCGGTTAGACTGTAAACCTCATCAAAGAGACAAAGCGCATGAGCAAGAAGTGCCTATTCATCCTTAGCCGCAATGACCACATGCAGTCCAACAAACGTAGTGATCGAACAGACTCGTCTTTCTGCTCATGCAACGCTACGAGCCCTTATGTGCTCGCAACTCGTTTTGTAACGTGACGTTTTCTACTCGCACGCTCTCCAGATCCGCAAGCACCTTGTCCAAGTGTTTGCTGCTCTCACGGGCCTCCAGCTGAGAGATCCAATTTTGCAGATCGCGAGCCGCGTTCTCTTTTTCGCTAACGTCGCCCACAGCGACAATGAGCTCGTTGAACAACTCGCGCACTTTTGCGAACTTGCGGTAACACTCTATGTATGCGTCAGCCTTCGAGCTCTTGGCGCTTTTGCTTTTGCTGGTTGCGCTGTATATGTTTTCTTCAGCCGCAGCTGCCACTCGCTTTTTCGTCGCTGACGCAGCCTCCACCTGCTGTTGTAGCGTCTTGATATCGGCCAAAACCTTTGCGATATCCTGCTTTTGCTTGTGAACCTGCTTGATGATGTCCATGATGCGTGACGTATAGACGCTCCGCGTCATGGCCCCACCACCGCCGTCTTCCTTTGTGCCGTGCTTCGCCATCTGTCGCTCATGAGCCTTTTCTAATGTTTGGAATGTTTCCGCCTTTGAGTGAATGATGCCATTAAATGTCTGCATGTCAGTTTGGAACGTCTTCATCTCGCGAACAAGTTGTCGGCGTCGAGCCTTTTCGCTCGCGACATGGTCTTTCAACTCGTTGTATTCCTTCAGCAAAGGTTGACGAGCAACTTCCATTTGCTGTGCTGCTTCCTCCTTCTTTTCTGCGTTTCTTTTGCAAATCGACTCGAGCTTCGCTACTTTTGTCGATGCATCTGGAAGCAACGCCAGTAGCTGCTTTTTTCGTGCAAGTTTTCTCTGCATCTCCTGCCCCCTAGTTTTCGTCTCAAGAATGTGCTGCTCGATCTGGTGCAGCTCATCGCGTTTACGACGCAACACTTTCTGCATTGCAGCAAGGCGGTGCTTCGTGTCATTGACGAGTTTTTCGGTATCTCCAAGAAGCTGCTCTTCGTTGTTTTCCACCGGATCGGCAGAAGTCCCTTGTCGCCCTTGACTCGTGTCAACGCTATTCAGCTCCCCTGATTCGAACGCGCTGCTCACTCTGGTACATACACCATCAGGTTCCGGTGCTGAAACGTTGAAGGAGATCGGCACGTCCGGAAGCTCAATGCCAATGATTGTTTGCGGTGGAGTTAAACCATCTCCGCCGCTCCTTACACTAGTCTCTTGCCAGGCAAGACAACCGCTATCCCCCGCACTTCTCTGAGCAGCTCCAGCCTGTTCCTGGCTTATCTCAAGATCCATTCTTTCTGTCTCGCCCTCGTCCTCGAGTTCATCGTCCCGAAGACGGATCGTCGTCTTACACTTTTCTACCGCAAGAGCCTCCAAAAGTGACGTCACTTTTACCGAGTCACGCGGAAAACCTTCAAACAACTTCTGTGTCGATTTCGTCGATCGGTTCCACGGCAATTCCAGCGGAGATGTCTGTAAAGGCAGTCGTTGAAACCCTCGCAGTCCCTCCACGTGCTGATGTGGCAGCATATAAAGCGTCTTTTCTCGCTTCCATTTACTGAAAATATCACGTAATGACTCACGTCCGACCACCGACCCTTCTTGCCAGTCTCCCGTCCTTCTTCCCATGCTTTCTGAGGCATGTCCTTGCTTCATATCTTCCTCTTTGACATCCTCGTGCTCGGTCTTCGGTAGCTTGCTCACGATCCACGTTAAAATCTTCCTCGTCTCTTTCGCACTTGGATACAAAAAGTGGTGATAGCTGCAGTCTCCGCCATACCCTAGTTCCTGTACGCACGACAAAATACCAGCAACCACATTATCAAATATCACTGTAATCTCATACACACATACTTGAGCAGCAACAAATTGCATCGATGAAAAACCTTGAGAATATTGGCAATTGTCAGCCCAACGCGATGTTTCGCCGCGACGGCCGTCGGAGCTACTGCATCGATAGACGGAAGCGTGAAACGCGCACCATTGTTAGCTTTCTTTAATTGTGTCAGACACTTGTGCATGAGCGCGAGGAACTCGTCCGACGTGAGATCGGATACCGTCCAGGACGCAGATTCTCGAGCACAGGCTGGTCTACAATAATTGCAATATCACATTACAATGGTGAGAACTACTTGCAATGGGTTGTTGAGGCGATACTCGTGAGGCGGTACTCGAAAACACCCAAAGCGAGCGTAGAAAACAATGTATCGCTGAGTAACGCACACGATGTCACTTTGTTGTAGTGCCGCAACGATTAAGGCGTCGGCTTCGGCCATGTTGATAAAGTGTGTGTGTGTGTGACGTGTGAGAATCACGTACGTCGTCGAGTTTGTGAAACTTGATATAGCTTCTTTGCGTTCACTGCTTTGTACAGATTGACCGACTAAGTTTTCCTGTCTAAGTGCGAGCTGGTCAAAATGATGCGCATGGACGCACTCGATCACGTTGGTACGTGTGCTTATAGTATGTTTTCTAGTGTAATGTCGCCGTTGTTATCGGTGATACTGTGCTCGAGAAAAAAGGCGGATACCGAGAGAATTTAGTCATCTATCAGAACGATCAAGTTATGGCACTCGCGTCATGTCTAAATACGTGTCAATAGTATCTCAACGTGCACTGTGAGGAGCACTACACATCACAGCCTGTACAAACGGTTAGTCAACCATTACATGCAATTGGCTGGTAAATTATGCTCAATATGTTCCTCGCGCGGTGGTCATCACTTGTAACGGGGCAGCCCGTTACATGAAATTGTCACTTTAAGGAAAGTGACAATAAAGAATATAAAGATGGATATTCTTTAAACAATATCACCAAAGTGGTGATATTGAAGGGTCGACCAAAGGGTCTGTTCATTGGTTGATATCGTGATGATATCAACCCACCAATCGCCGCAAGACGCGCGCAATGAGTGGTGACGAGACGTCACCATACATGCAGTTATATAAGCATAATTAAGTGAAGTCAAACGAAGAGACAGTAGTTTAAAGACTTAATTTATTAATATAACAGTTCTACTTTTACCCTACCTACGCTTCCTCGCTCGCCACGTGTACGTCCGTCGGGGCACCCAAATCCCTTGCGTTAAGTTACGCAAGGGTGTGCCCCGTTATCCCTGGTAGCACTTTGTAGTCCTTCCAAGGACCACAACATCCAACATGAACATGTTGGATGAAGAAGACACCTTTCACGCCACGCGTGAAGGGTTTACCCATTTGAGTGACATCGAATAGGGTGAGGTAGAACGAATGAGTTCTACCGTAGGCGAACTCGTCGTCAGCACCATGTTGGAGTCTCTAGACAGAGACCAACAACATGCCGCTATCGCCAAGTTCATTCAAAATGAACTTGCTCTCGAGAGGGAGAAAGTAGCCTTGCTTCACCAGCAAGGCTCTCAACAGGCCGAGCAGTTGAGAGAACTCGGTGCTCAACAGACGGAGCTGTTGAGACAGCAGCAATTCCATGCTGCTGTGGGCGTGACGGCGCATGCGCGTCGTCCCGAAGTGATGAAAGTCGACATCTCCAAGTACAGTGGAGTCCCGGAGGACTCCCTGTTACTATGGTTTGTCGAACTCGACAGAGCCTAAGGGCTCGTCGCGTCGAAGATGAGCAAATGAAACTCACATTTGCTCAGACCCACTTGGCAGGGCGTGCCAAAACTTGAGTCCTGGGACTCGAGAGTAGCGACCCAAACGTGTTTAGGTCGCTAGATGACTTCAAGTCCCGGCTCAGACAAACGTTTGAGCCGCCACGTGCTGAGTTCAGGGCTCGTTCAGAGCTCCTGAAACTCAAGCAGGGTAAGCGTGATGTGCACGCTTACGCACAACATATACGACTCCTTGCGAGTAGTATAACTGCAAACCCAGTTCATGAACACACGTTGATTACGGTGTTCATGCAAGGGCTCGCAGAAGGGCCCGTCAGGAGTCACCTGTTCCGCCTTGAGCTGAATACGCTTGAAGAAGCGATATCAGCCGCGGAACAGGAAGACTTTAGTATGCGACAGGCTCATGCTAGCTCAAACTCTTACCGTCCACCGAGACGACAAGAGATCGGAGGTCTAGAACCAATGGACCTCTGCTATGTTGAGAGCGAGAGACCTCGCTCTACAAGCAACAAGCGATTGCAGAGGTACAATCGCTGTCAGAAGTTAGGGCACTACGCATACGAGTGTAGTGCTCCACGCCCAGTACCAAACAGTACTGAGCGAAATGGACGACCTTTTGCCAGAAAGGGCAATGGGCGTGGGTCCAGCGCTGTTGCGAAGCCGCAACAGCGAGACGGACCATCAAAAAATGGTCGGGGTCAGTAGGGGCGGAGCGCCCTACTGATCCAGCAACCTCAAGAGAATTTGCGAATCTCTTGACGAAAGTTGCTCCAGATACACAATCATTGTGTGTCTCTGCACCTGGTGATGACGTTTCGCTCATCACCTTGAAGTTGGAAGCGACAAATGATTTGTCGCTTCGTGCCCTAGTAGACTGTGGGGCGTCGAACAACTTTGTTCGACGCCAGTCACTAGAGGGTCGTAGGCTCAAGTTCGTTGAGCGCGACATTCCCCTCACAAGGATGACGGTGCGCCTTGCAACAGGCGCATCGATAACCGTTGAGAAACGTGTAGTAGGAATCCACTACACGTTAGAGGGCGAGCAGTACGATGATGATTTCATCGTACTAGATCTGGATGACAAATTCGATGTCATCCTGGGATTACCTTGGCTCAGAAAATACGAGCCAAGGGTGAGCTGGCAGCATCGATCCGTGAAGATGCCTGCTGCTTGTTCATCAGATGGCCATCTGATGAACATCTTGGAGCGTCCACAAGCGTGTGGATGTTCTGCGAGTGAGTGCGATGGCCTCACTTGCGGTACGGTCGTTAGCACGACTGCACAAGATCACAGTGTAGTTGATCACTACACTGTGGAGCAAGCTCCCGGCGGCTGTACAGATGTACAGGCTGCGCCGAAGGTCCACCACTCGAATAAGTCGAGTGGACCGGGACATGGATGCATGCCTAGCGGGCAGCATCTTAGAAGAAAGAAATCTGTTGCCCCCAAGGGGCAACATGAAAATCCTAGGTCGACTGGAGAGTCGACCGTAGAGGATCGGTTCCTGACTGTGGTTGCACAGCCACAGTCGGAAGACGTCGAGGGAATAAGTCCCCACGTACTTGAGGAAGGAATTCCTCAAGAGTCGCTTGCTGAGGGATTAGGCCCTCAGCAACCTGTGGAAGCAAGTTCCCAGGAAGAAACCGAGACGTTGAACGTCTTGGTTAATGACGGATCAAGCGTAGGCGCTTATACGCTTGATCTGATTGTGCCTCCGAAGTTGACTTCGGAGATAACTCAGTTGCCAACGCTAGAACCGAAACGGTTCTTGCGTGATCTGCGTAGTGGCAAAGTCAAGCAGATCTGCATACTCGTCACAGAGGACGAGTATGTGACCGACATTCGGTCGGCAACAGTATTTGCTGAGAACGAACGGGTTCTCAGCAGCTCATCGATGGACGAAAGTGTCCTCGATGAGAAGACTCGGATTGAGCGATACGCGTCCCAATCCTGGGAGTCACTTCAGGCAAATCCTTTGTATAAGGATTTGATCGAATTCAGGGATGTGTTCCCTGAATCCGTACCTTGCGAGTTGCCTAAGGACAAAGGCACTCGACACGAGATCGAGCTCAAACCGGGCTCGAAATACTGTGTCATGAAGCAGTGGCCACTGCCTCGTGAACAAGTGATAGCGATCGACAAGTTCTTTGCCGATCGCTTAGCAGCGGGCCATGTGAGGGAATCAACATCCCCTCACAGCTCTCCGACCTTCTGTGTGCGAAAGGCCACAGGAGGGTGGCGGATAGTGCACGCATTCAACAAGTTGAATGCTGCAACGGTACCGGCTCAGACGCCGATACCGAGGAAGGACGTCATCATAGATGGTATGTCAAAGAGTACCATCTTTTCGTCCATGGATCTGATGGATGGATTCTATCAGATCCTGATGCGTGAACGGGACGTCCCGTTCACGGCAGTGAGTACCCCCAGCGGGATGCTGTGGGAGTGGCTAGTGATGCCACAGGGGCTGAGTAATGCCCCTGCAACATTCAACAGATGTGTAACAAATCTGTTGAGACCGGTGCGAGACTTCGCACCGAGTTACTTCGACGATGTGTTCGTCCATAGCCGGGCTATGGACGGAAAGACGGACGTTGAAGTTCACAGAACTCACGTTCGTCAGGTTCTTCAACTTATGCGCAAGCATAAGTTGTACGCCAACCTCAAGAAGTGTATATTCGCGGCTAGCGAAATACCACTTCTTGGGTGCATCGTGGGGAAACACGGCGTACGCCCTGATCCCGAAAAGATCAAGGCGATCACCGACTGGCCAGTGCCAGTCGATGTCAAGGGACTAAGGAAGTTGTTTGGACTAGCGGCGTACTTGCACAAGTACTCGCGCAACTACGCCGAGATGACTGTTAATCTTTCTTGCTTGCTCAGGAAAAATGTCAAGTGGTCATGGAACGCTGAGTGCCAGCGTTCCTTTGAAGGTATCAAGCAAAGCTTGATGCAATCGCCGATCTTGGCGATTGCAGATCAGGACAGACCATTTCATGTGGTCTGTGACGCCAGCGATTTCGCAATCGGCTGTGCGTTAATGCAGTTCGATGCAGATGGCGCGGAGCGCGTCATCTGTTATCAGTCGCTTCAGCTGCAAGCAGCTGAGCGTAATTACCCAGTACATGACAAGGAACTCCTTGCCACGAAATACGCACTGGCTAAGTTTCGCGTCTATCTCTTGGGAGATAGACCGTTTGTTGTCTACACGGACCATGCGTCATTACGCACGGCCGTAAACAGCCCACACCTCTCGCAAAGAATGGCGAGGTGGCTGTCTTTCTTCGCGGAGTATAATTTCTCCGTGGAGTATAAACCGGGACGACTCAATGTCGTCGCGGATGCTCTTTCGCGCCGGCCCGATTTCGAGCCGGACGCACAATCCAACAGTGAGGATAAGCCCACTGTTGCGACACTGTCAGTCAGTGTCCCGTCGTCGAGTTTACTTGACGACGTACGAAAGGCATAAGCGGAAGATAAGGATCTTCTGCGATTGATGGATCATCTGGTAAATCCATCCAGTAAATCCATGAGGGATTTACCGGCTTTGTACCGATCCTCATCGGATCGGTATAGTACACGCAACGGATTGCTGTACTATACAGCTGTTGCCGACGACACGCCTCGTGTCGTCGTACCCGCTCATCATGATTTGCGGTTGCGCATCATGTACGAGTGTCACGATGCCCCAACAAGCGGCCATCGTGGAAGGGAAAGACTTACCTCACGGTAAGTCGTGACTTTTACTGGCCCCGCCAGTATCAGTTTGTTCGCAAGTACATACGTGCTTGCGAAGTTTGTCAACGGGTGAAGCCTAGTCCTTCATCCCGTGCGCCATTGCAGCCTCTGCCTGTTCCGACAGAGTGCTGGCAGTCCGTTTCAATGGACTTCGTCTTCGGGTTTCCCGAAGACGCTCACAAGAATAATGGTATTCTTGTGTTTGTAGACCGATTCAGCAAGATGGTCCATCTTGCTGCTGTCACCCAGTCAATCAAGGCTCAAGGTTGTGCTCGTGTCTTTCTAGACACGGTCTTTAGACTCCACGGGTTACCCCGTGAACTCGTATCCGACCGTGACCCTCGGTTCACGGCGGGATTTTGGCAAACCGTGTTCCGTTCTCTCGGAACACGATTGAAGATGTCCACTTCTGACCATCCAGAAACAGATGGTCAGACGGAACGTGCGAACCGTGTCCTCGAAGAGATTCTTCGAGGATATGTCCACTCGTTTCCGAGTTGGAGCGAATTCCTACCCATGGTGGAATTCGCCATCAATAATTCGGTGCATGCTTCAACACAGCACACACCGTTTTACGTGAATGGCCTACGCCATCCACGAGTGCCCACCCTTATAGAGTGTTACTCTTGGATAATGCGGGGAGGGACTCGCTCGAGCAAAAACCGTTTTGGCTCTTGCTCATCACGTGTCGACGTTAACGTCGTCACGTATGATGCCGATGTCGATCAAGTCGACATCGATGAAGAAGATCATCTCAATAATAGCGAAGACGCTATTATTGATTCGGATGATGATGACGATGCTGGTATATTCAGCATCGCCAACGATTATGTCAGCGAGGAAGAAGACAACCTCGCTGAAGAAGAGAGCAATCTCTTAGCAGTGCGCACGAAGCGCACTGCCAGACAAAACAAAGAGTCAGCAGAGAACTTCCTGCTGACTCGAGAAGCGGTAGTCCGTTTCGTTCAGGACTCCATCGCAAATGCGGTGGACCGTCAGAAACGAAACGCCAACAAGAATGGAAGAGCAAATGTTCTTTCATTTAAGGTTAACAACCTAGTACTACTGTCAACGGTAAACTTACCTGGACATGCAGTCACTAGTGTCGGCAGTAGTAAACTACTGCCGAAATACATTGGGCCATTTCGAGTGTTGCATCGCAAGGGCAATGCATACACACTCGAATTGCCACGTAGGATGCGCACGCATCCTACGTTTTACGTGGGGCGACTCAGACCGTACTGTCGGTACGAGCCTTCTTCTTCCGATGAAGATAGCCCCACGTTCAAGGACATCCATCAATTTCTTGCGTTTGCGCTCCAGACGATCCGTCTGGTCGCGCAGATATGATACCTCGGTATTCAACCGAGATATCTCCCCGCGAGCTGTCGCCAGCTCGCCGAAAAGGGAGCGGACATCCCGCTCGACCTGAAGCTGCGCCGTGGCATAATCGGCGCGATCCCTCGCCCGATCAGCCTCGTGACCCTTGCGGTTCTTCCGCACGGTGTCGGTCAAAGCGTAGCGTCGGTCGCGCTCGTGCTTCAAGTCATCGCGCAATTCATCGATTTCGCGATCCATCTCGTAAGGGTCGAGATGGTGGGCCTGGGGTTCTAGAGGAGGTCTTTCCTCCTCCACCACATCCTTTGGTGGATGCTCACGGTGATCAACGCTTTCTAGTGGAGCGTATCTTGAATCACCGTGACGATTCAGGATCAAGGACGAGCTACCTCGTCCAGTGGCGGGGGCATCCACCCTCTTGGAACAGCTGGGAGCCCCGCTCTCAGCTGTTGATGGATGTTGAAGGTCTCGTCCGCCAGTATGACGAGACCCATCCGATGAGTCCTGTGGCCCATCGGTAAACACGCGCCCTAGGCGCTTGTAGACGGATTGCAAGTTAGCAATCGCGTCACGCATCTCAGCCGAGATGTGTGCCCTTCCCCAGGGCGAATTTAGGGAGTACACATCCCTATGTGCACGCTGCGAGTTGTCAACACAACTCGCACAAGGGTCTCCCCATGTGAGGCAAGGAATGCCTGCCTCACTAGACAAACAATGCAACCGGTACCTAGCACCGGTTGGCGTTCGCCGTTCGAACCTAAGGCGTGTTGCCTCAAGTTTCTTGAGCCACCCTTCTCGTCCAAAATTCTTGACGTTTTGGACGAACGCGTTCCACGCAGCCAAAAGCGATGTTTTGTCACGCTTTTGGTTGCTGTTGTACCATCGATGTCTAAGGAAGACATCGAGATAAAAGTCTTCTTCAGCGCGAAAGTTCTTCGCGCTGAAACTCAAGCCGTGAAGCTCGGTTGCATCGAATAAGGGTATTCGATGGTGTTGGCCTGTCTCGTGAGACAGGCATTGATGAGTTGTTCGGGCAAACGCCACGGCTTCAACTCATCACGCTTCACAGTGGTACCCTTGTCGGTACCACGGTTGTCAGTATGACGATGGCTTGCACCATCGTCAAGTCGCTCGTGCGAAGGAGCACGAGCTGATTGCGGTGATGAGCAAAGATACTCATCACCCGATTCGTCATCATCATCACTGCCGAACAGACTGTGATGCAAATCACGAGTCCGTTCGTTCGGCAGTGGTCTTGGCGAATACTGAGGCGTCGCCGATGATCGAGACGCCTCTGGAGCATTGCCCGAGTCAGACACGTCTGACTCGCCAGAGTAGATGACCTCTACATCAGTGTCATCGTGCGCACGCGGTGTTATACCGCGTGCACCTGCAGCACCTGTTGCTGCAGGCGAAGAAGGGGCATCAGACGACGAATCGTCTGCCGCAGAGGCTGGCACAGGCACAGACTCTGTGTGCCTTGAGTCACCTCGCATAGACATGTTAACTATACGAGGTCAAGCGGAAAGTGAATGGAACGGACCCAACAAGTGCTCCCTGTCCCAATGGTGGCCAACGGGTGGCCTCCATATTGTCGATAGTCACACGGTGACGATCAGTTAAGGGGGGTGATGTAACGGGGCAGCCCGTTACATGAAATTGTCACTTTAAGGAAAGTGACAATAAAGAATATAAAGATGGATATTCTTTAAAACAATATCACCAAAGTGGTGATATTGAAGGGTCGACCAAAGGGTCTGTTCATTGGTTGATATCGTGATGATATCAACCCACCAATCGCCGCAAGACGCGCGCAATGAGTGGTGACGAGACGTCACCATACATGCAGTTATATAAGCATAATTAAGTGAAGTCAAACGAAGAGACAGTAGTTTAAAGACTTAATTTATTAATATAACAGTTCTACTTTTACCCTACCTACGCTTCCTCGCTCGCCACGTGTACGTCCGTCGGGGCACCCAAATCCCTTGCGTTAAGTTACGCAAGGGTGTGTCCCGTTACATCACTGGTGTATGTCAGCGTCAACGAGTAATGTACATAGAAAAAATAAGCGTGACGACTATCAAGACGCGTACGTATCGATGATACAAATTGGAATAGTTATTGTACGGGGCTCCTTACATGCTGAACAAGAGAAAAGCAAGAAGCATCGCTTGTCGATTTGACGTCATGAACGCTTGCAACGCACTCGTTGCCAAGTCGATGGTCGTGGCCCCGTTTCACATAAGAAGAGTAGGTAAAAAGGCGTCAGTGATGCCAACAAACAGCGTCATTGAAACGACATGAACAGAGTCTACGTGATGGAAGATGGTTGTTAAGTCACATTTATGCCTTATAAACAGTATGTCGTCATCCGTTCCTGTACACCTGGACTTGTTTGTATTGCGCCTTTGCCAATAATGAGCACCAAATTGGGATTCGCCTTCACCGACAACATTGTGATGGGCTCGTCTCGAAGTCTCACGCGAACTGAAACTAGAAGCAACAGCGTACAAGGCAACTAAGGAGTCGCTTTGACGTAAGATCTAGAAGTACATTTGCTACAATTTAAGTGCTACAATGAGTCATACTAAAACATGCAATATCGGTCTGAGAACAATATCTGCAACAAACGGCTCATCACCATAGAGCGCGTCTCGTTTGTATTGTTGAATAACGAGCATAACTTGTACCAACCGATGAGCATCGTGTCAACATGTGCTGGTTAAAATCGTAGCAATAACGTACACAACACTGACAAAAAAAGTCGCAATGTCAATATCGTGTAACAGGCTCATCCTCAGCATGTGGAGCTGTGAGACGATGTTGTTGCAGCGTTGCGCATGATCATACCGCAGAAGCACGTTTGTCATTCTCCAACTTCTTATTTCGATCGCTTTTCTTGTGAGTAGCCATTCACTTGTCTATCAACACGTGATGGAAGAATACAGTCGATTTCAGTACATGATGAACTCCAGAAGTATGATTACGTTATCATATATCCCGACTACTCATAAGCGTTTCTACCGCAACTTCACTCAAGATGCGCCGGAAGAGAATAAAGGTGCAGTCTTTTCTGCTGGAGCGAGCGCATGGAATTTCGTTTCGCCTTGTCGTAAATTGCGCTGAATAAGGACTGTCAAGAGCAGAGTAACCGAAGTATTATGCAGACATTGCCCACTTGGAGTGACATGTAAATCACAAATGATTTACCGCAGGACATCAAGCTCGTCTTCGACACGGCATTTTTTGTGCGCGGCAAGATCTTTGTGTGTAATCAACCTGTACTACACTAGATTGTGTTAGAAAATTAGCTTATTTGGGCGCGTTCTATCCACCAAACAGAACAGATAAAGTTCAGGTCCACGTAAGCGATGCGTGTGGTATCTAGCAAGTCAGAAGGAACATAAGCTAGACAGGTGATATCCAGAGTACGTACTACATGGCGATGGCGATAATTAAGTTATCATTTGTAAATGAATCTCATGACCCTGTCTACATAAATCGATTTTTTAATGAGTTTCACTTACACTCCGGGGCTTAGGTGGCCGCAATCCTTACTTACTTTTTGGATTTTGGCTGCGGATATTGTGACGAAATCAAATGCACGATGTAGCTAATTTCTTGCAACGAACCAACTTCACTTTTCACTTAAGTCAAATACCAATACCCAAATATTAGCATGGCAGACCGGCTCAGTTTGTTGACTTTGCATCGTGTAGCAGCTATAGATGTGTGCATATCCTATAGTTGCTTTTTATCTGATGATTTGGCGATAAGTTCTATAAGTGATTTATATAAAAACACTAATTTGATACTGGGATTAATATAAGTCTTGTGTGTCTTTTTCCTTGCATCATAAAATCAATATGTTTCCCTGGCTTAGGCAACACCTTAATTATAATGGACCTTTCATATTCAAGCGTGAGCTCTTAAGATTGCTCGATTTCTCGTAATTGTCATCAACACTTTTTACAATTATGTAAGCATGTATCATTGAAAACAGCAGAACCGCAATCGTGGCCGATGTGGCCAGGTGTAGCTCAAGGACACAAACCGGCGAAATTGACACTAACGAAACGCAGAGTGTACCGGCGATGCACTCACTAAGTGGTACCGCGCAAGCTGCTTAAGTTAAGACCGCCGACATGGGCTATGTTAAACTTAGCAAATATGAAGGAAAACATGGACCAATACAGCTTTCATGTGATGGGGCATTCCCGTTGCATGTACGACGTCAGTAAATGTCAACGAATATGTCTTCTGTCCGATAACTTAAATGTATATGTATATAACGTGATATTAAGTGACTTCTGCTCCGTACGTATAAAGACCACTATATTAAAAAAAAGTATTATAATAATTGATGCGCTCCGCGGGTGACTTCCTGGTAGTTGCAGTTTGTTTTGGTACTATCTCAAATAATTTTGTAAGCTTTAAATATATATATATATATATACATATAGGGGCTGTCTAGGCGTACACCCTTATAAAAATGCGCGCACCCCCCCCCCCCCCGTGTGTCGAATCGTCTAATCGTTCCGTGTACCCACTCGTTTTTTATAAATGAGGTTTATTTTTCTCTCGCGCTGACCAGCAACCTAGAGTTAGCGCGCGGAAGAAGCCACAAGGCACCATCACTATATTTTTCACTGTGTTGAAGCCACAGCAGGAACAGCGAGGACGCGGCCACGCGCGCAGCCAAGCGCAAGCACGCCACTTCGGCCGGCCGCAAGCTGATGCGCTGGGACACCGCGCGCTGGCAGCTGTTCGAGCGCGTCGCTTTTACACCTGCGCGCCCCGATCGCGTCCATGTACGTGAGCTGCTGTCCCGTCTGCGTCGTGACTCGTTCTTGCGCTCTCGTGTGTCTCTTTATTTCTGTGCTGTTGCTTATTAGCTAAGAGATCCATTTTTCCAGTCGAAACAGTCACGCGCCATCGGTGGTGATGGTCCAACCGATTGTCGGCACGCGCTCGGGTCTGTAGTGAATCTGGGGCTCGTGATTGACGCGACAGGCAGCGACACGTGTCTGCACGATGTCAAGTGAGCTGCGGTTACGATTATGCTGTGGGGGTGATGGTGAGAAAATGGGAGGTATTGACTGGACAATTATATGGGCTATAGGTAGTAGGACGGATTAAATGATCAGTATGTCAATCCGAAGGTTTACGGGAGTGAATGTAGGAGCTCTTTATAAATGGTTTTACATGGTAGACTGTGAGAGTCACGTGTGAATGGTGTTACTGGGCGATATAATGTAGATGTAAAAATGGGTCCGGAGGTGCACGACAACCGGTTGGCACAATCATTTTGCAAGACGCTATACGGCCACTTGAAGGGCGACGGAAAGGACATGAATATGGCTGTTTTTTGGGGGCGGATGGCTGAACATTTGAGAGGTTTCTCGTTGTGCGGTGCATGACGACCGTGTGGAAGTTGAATGAAGGTACTCATGGGGTAAATTTGTGGTGCTGATAGCTTTTTGGTCTAATATTGCGGCCTGAATCTTGGCGCTGCCGTTAGAGAGTTTTCAGTCTCGACTTCGCCTGGTTTCTACAAGATGCATTGCCTGACGGTGCGTGGGGGTTTGAGCTATGTGGGAGGGCCGGCCGATATGACACTAAATTGTGCTGTTTTTGTCTTTTCTATCAAAACATACTCCGGAAGCGCGAGAGAAAATTGCCATTGTCATTGAGATTGTAACGAACCACGGTGTCATTTAGACCCCTTTGAATGCTCTGTATAATCTCGGCGGCTTCGAGTTTGAGAAGCCAATTTTTAGTCGTTGCTAGCGAAGGAAGCGGCATCCCTGGTGAAGATACAAGCATTTCAGAGCAGCGACTAGTTCAGTACATTGAATATATCTCAAGTTGACTGAGTTTAGCGCTGCGAAACGTCACTTTCAGCCATGAAATGGGAACAGAGCTAAGCACTTTCAAGAGGATTTTCTTACGAAAGGCGCGTATTCAGGTTTCAGGCCGTGTATTGCATACGAGCCAGCATGACGTGTGGTGCCTTTGAATTGGTACGCCCCCTCATAACTGCGCGCACACCTCCTGCACGTGACGCGACGAAATTCAAGTCCTCACATTACACATCTAAAAGTGATTGCAACCTGACGGGGAAAAGCATGTTCGTGTGCCGAATGTGAATTACACATAGTAAAATATCCTTAATGAATATGCATTGTATACTCTGCTAGCTCTTTGCAATCTTAAAAGAGGACAATTGCGCCTGTCATGTTCGTCCTCTCTACAATCTGGATTTCCACATCTTCGCGCAGCTCGCGCTCTTTCTTTCACTAACTCAAAAGCAGAAGGATTACGCCTTGTGCTACTCCCCGCCACCGCACCCACAGGTCTTCCTCTAGTCCGCACTACCACAGGATTGCACACTGGTGTGATCGGCTGTTGTGAGAGCTTTACAATTTGTTCCTCCAAAAGACGTTGCTGGTGTGGGGGGAGAGTTTTGCGTTGAGATTGTAGCTGTGTCAATACACCTGCAAAATCTGTCATTGCATCTACAGAAGTATCACTGTCATTGCACTCAGGCTCTTGAGTTTTACAAGCCACCACTGCCTATGGAAATGGTGGGACCCAACGAAAAATTGTCTCCAATTAAACGGTTGAGTTCGTGGGAGCAAGGAAGAACCATCGTAATTCGAAAGATGCTGGGGCAGGTGGAGTCGCCAGCCAGGTGGTAAGCTTTCTGGAACTGTTGATACCCCTTGTTCAAAGCATAGTGTGACATCTTTTTTACTTGACATCCTTCCACATGTTGTGTAAGAATACGAGCATGGAATGCGTCTTGTTGTAGATAATCGGTTGACGAATGTGATGTCCTTGAAAGTTGATCGAGAGGGAGATCTTCTCGTACACATCTTTGAGATCTCCTGAAGAGACACTGATCCATCCTATTATCGAAGAATGTTTGCCTTCAGCGCGAGATGTAGCCAAGTGACCAAGATGCAAGACTAGCTTGGTAAATGCGGCGACAAACTTTTCCTTGTGTACGATCCATGTTCTCCTCAGGTATTTCACGGTCTGTCCGTACTCGCAGTATGATATTTGCAAGGTTTTCCAATTAGCGATAAACGTCTCCACATCTATCGAAGCAACCAGAAGGTGCCAGTCTGCCAGAAACCGTTTCCTCCCTTCATTGCTTCGGAAATGTTTCTTCAGGTTGGCGACAATGTTCTTTTCGATGTGCCATATGCAGAGAAGATTAATAGCATCTCCAAGAATGATATGAATTGCTGACATTAAGGCCAGCTCTCGATCAGTAACTACCACCCCAGGCAGGCGGTTCAAGAGAAACATCCCTTTCACGCGTATCAAAGCACAAAAATAGTCCTCTTCCGTCTCTACGCTCATGAAGCAAAAGCATATGGAGAATGTAGCATTGGTGCTGTACATACCGACAACGTGGAGGAGTGGGAGCTTGAACCTTGTAGACAAATGTTGTGTTAGAGACTTGTATATTGCAGACTGCAAGATGTGAAGCTCATCACCTGTTGATATTGTACGTAGAGTCTATTAATACAACGTCAAGAAACTCTCCGGCTTAATCAACAGCACTTAGCGGAGCGAAGAAGAGGTCTGTGATTCGAACTCATCGTCTTTTGCATATTCATACAGGACATCTTTTTATCTGCAGCTCGTCTAGCAGGGCTTCCAGAGGTGTACGGCCGTTCAAATCTTCTTGTCGAAGTCGGGCTTTAGCATTGGAAATGTCTTTATGGTGAGGTTTATTTGCGGATCTTGTTGCCGTCAGGTCGTGAGAATAACTTTGGGGGCTGCACCGGCCTTGGAAATCTGTTGTATGACCTGTCGCGCTTGATAGGTGACTTTACGTGCGCTGGGAAAGCCTGACATATCGGCTGTTGCCTCATGGCTGGGCAAACTCTCCCCTATCTGACCCGCCACATCCATACCTCTGCGGTCAATACTCTTTTGATAGTGACGCTCTAGGGACATTAAATGCATCTGCTGCTGGTCTTTTCATTCCGATTTCTTTCAGTGAGATATTCGCGACGGTTCTTGTACGCTAGGCCGTGCGAGCAATGGAGTTAGACCTTGCGTTTCTCACCGCATTTGAAGGGTTTTGAGCGAGTCCGTCCCTCCACAGCGTAGCCTTGGTCAAGTACAAACCGCTCTACTGCCAACTGAGCATCATCAAGTGAAGGATAAGCATGCTTGTGAGGTGGTGCTAGCATTACCGGAATAGCAAGGAATATAGAGATAAAAGGATTGAATGAATGATAGCTCGCATTCAGTGGGAAATTTTTTTCTCGACACCACGGGACGGAGGGTGCGCGTAGTTATTAGGGGGTGTACGCCTAGGCGGCCCCTATATATAGAGTGTTTTACTCGTGTTATTAATATCATTTTGTTAACGAAGAATTAAATCTTACGCGATTCTTCACCATTCCTCTGCCCTTATTTGTACGTAAGTATACGAGGTATCTACCCAACTTTAATATTATAGGTAAGCATATGCTGTCGGGACACTAGATCACGCATACCTGCAGATGATGATGCTCACGGATATGCATATGAATCTACTTCTTAAACGGTTATGATACGTATCAAGCATATAGTTTAATATCAATTTATATCGGTACGACTTTACTATATACATTTGCGAATGATAATAGGTCGTAAGTACCAGGTGTGAATTGACATCTAAATGTAAAGAGAGTAGCTCATTTGAGCTTAGCATCTCTCTGGAGCTAGGACCCACCAAAAACGTCTCACTCTTTACATACAGGCTATAACACTGCTTTCCGTTATGCATGAGGAATAATGCAGGAGATAGACGCAAAAGAGAGGTTAGTGGCATACAATCATTATACAATCAGATGTTTCGATGAGATTAAGCTACAAACAGACGACCGATTCTAGTCACTATCATTTAACGAAAGACAATGTCTTAAGTTGTAGAATGAGATGTGATACATCAGCAATTAAAACATTACGCTACATTACAAGTGTTTTTAAGACAACGAAATTATTTTGTAATCGAATTTTGTGGTATGATTAAGCAAAATTTTTACTTAGAACGACATCAAGAGCTTAGCGGAACGTGTTAAAGAAACTCATATATTAATTTACAAGATCTGTTAGAGAATCGATGGATCCTGAGATAATATAAAGACTAGAAACTCTAGTACGTACATGATCTTTCTATAGCTATATGATTGAATATAAAGTTAAGTTTTAAGATAACTAGTCTTTGAATGAACGTTAGGTGCTACACACGCCCATGCATAACCCGCGGGGTCATGTGTATTTATTAGTAGTATTATATTTTTACTTCACGGTTTCAAGAAACCTGACATGTTTGGCACTGATAGCTAAGTAAATATACATATTAATGGATATTTTCAGTTAAGAATATTGCATACTGTTAATATTGACCCGAAAAGTTGTGGTAATAACTTTAGTTATATCTCGGTCGATCTTTCAAGACAGTAGCTTATGTCCGATACATCTCTACTGCTTCTTTACAGTGTCTCATATCGCTTAAATAAAGCCTATTCTGTCCATTTTATGCAGTTTTTCGAATCACTCTTGTCCATCAAGCTGATGCCTCCGTTAAAATACTACGTGTGCTTATCGCCCTACACAAAATAAATATTAGACTATTTACCTCATTAATCATTACGCCTTCTTGGGCCGCATCTGCACCTTGGGTATAAATACATTTACATAAATGATTTTAGAATCGATTTTAATAATGAAAATGAAATAGGGACTTTTAGAAGCTTGTAAAATTATGACGAAAGTTGTGCACTATTAAATACACTATACATTGGTCAGCGCTTCTAATATTGTATATTTTTATATATGTATATATAGTGTTTTTGACTACAGATTAGATCCAATTGTTACAATTATATGTTTGTAATCACTTCATGGACAAATATATTCTAGGCTCGGCTCATCAGTCGTCAATGTGGAAGTGTGCAATCCATTTCGTCAAAGAAAAAGAAACGGCGTGTGAAATAAAAACTTGATAAGCCATTGCAGATACTTTTCCCCTTTGCTGTGGGTATACTCACTTCACATTTTTTTTCAGAATACAGCAACTTGCACCTGCCGAATGGCGACAGGCTGTATGACACATCTTCGGGTGGCATCTTTCTCTTGTACAAGTCAAAATAGTTTTATAGAGAAATCTTGGTCACAGAGACGACCAGATCATATATCGCTTAATTAAAATGGTTGTGGCTTAATCAATGTATTGCGATTGTTCTCCTTAAATACATCAATCTTATGTACGTCCCTTCATACTTCTATATAAATCAAAGCTCTGAATTGTCGCCGTGAAGAAGGGGTGTTGAAAAGTGCAACTTACAATTAGGAAGCCAATCCACGGTGGCAAACATGCTTGCTAGCCAGTATATTATATCATGCCTTGTGTGAGCTCCATCGGCGAGTTGATGGTGAAATTCGACCGACACACTTCAGAAAATATATAACTATAGCAGCAACGGAGCAGGCAACAAGTAATTATGCATTAGCACCAAATACTTACTATATACGTACCATTGCATTTTAGCTTATACACGAAGAATCCTATCCACTCAGCTCGACTCAACATCATTTGTCGAAGATCACATCGAATACGCGCTTGCTTCCTATCATATTCCAGTTTACAGCGACGTTATTCACGCAAATGCTACCCACTCTCACCGAATAGTGTGAGAAATAAATGATATTTATTTTAATTCAAGACGCCATCAGGTCGAGCATCCAAATAGTATATCGAAATTATATAATATCGGACAAATTAAGCTGCAAGGCAGACCGAGTCGAATCGGTTAGGATCTTGACGCAGCCCAAACTTGTCGCTTAGATAGTACTATGGATTTGAGGTAATTGGCTCTTATGAAATGAAATACGGTTGACCACTCTTTTCATTATACTGAAAATTAGTCAATCGATCAGCAATAAGAGGCTATGTGAAACTGCACAAACCTAGCTCGTTCTTGTCCTTACTTGATACAGACGGTCTTGTGCTAAGAAGATCACTGGGGATGGTAATTAGCGTATACATATGGGATCTGCAAATAATGACGGGCATTCTGGACGTGCACTATGCGCATCTTGACCCGGTCAAGATGTAGTAGCGTCCTAACATATGTTGTAGTGTTGACGCCGGAATGTAGTGGAGTGGTTATTACTATTTCTTTTCATCCCGACACTCCACTGGCTCCCATACAACCGACTGTAGGAGAAGGTACCATGTTTTCGTGATTGTGTTCCTCCTCACCTTGTACATTCGTCGGTAGGGCGGGCTGCACTCATTCAGGTTGACTTGTGTCGAGGGAAAACTTCACTGTGTTTGTAATGGGGTTAGTAATCACCTTCTAAGTCTTCACACGAACTCGAGTATACTTATCGTGTCGTCCGTATGAATTGCCATGATATCGGCGAGATGACCTCGTTTATCATGTATTTTTACATATATATATCTGGTCCACCTTAACTTTTAGGTATATAAGCCGTTTGGCGTTCTTGTAAACTGTACTTGACAATGTTGCAGTATCCGATCGCAGTAAAGCTTTTATAAGACTCATCGATCTCAGGATAAAAGATCAGTGACATCACTTGATTACCGTATGTGTGCTTTCTTGAAGTCCGATGCCGTATTTTAACGCAAAAGGGAAGTCGACACGTGTAATAATAAGCAAACTGAATAACTTTAATTGATTAAACAGTTTAAAATAAGGGGAAATATAGAAAGGTCCATTTAATTACGAGAGAAAAATGCCCCTGAAAAAAAAGAATGCCTTTAATAATTAGAGAAGAAAATAATTCCCCAGATGATTACGAAAATAGCAGAATGCACCACGTACTAGTGTGCTCAAGTTTATTGGGGTAACATAGATCCACACGTTCTTAATCATTTTCATTTTCTCACTTACGGCCGTGACCACCATCGCGCTGTTCGGGAATCCACAGCAAGGGTTCTAACGCGGGAGTACTGCTCTTGCTGCCACCAGTTGCAGGCGCAGACGCGAGACATGAGGGCGTCAAAACGTCTTTGTATCATCGGGGGCGGTTGCAAAAACAGTCCATCCGTGCTAATATTCTTGATTTTAATGGATATTATTTTTTTGTTGCTATTTTTGATGCTGCAACTGCTATTTCTGCCGCTGCTGTGGTATAGATGCTGCGGTTGCTGGTGTTGTTGATCATTATATGCTGCTACTGCTATTTTTGCTGAGGTTGCTGTTGTTGTTGTTCAGTTGATGCTGCTACTGCTAATTCTGTTGCTGCTGTTGTTGTAGGTGCTACGGTTGCTGTTATATTGTTCTACTTGTGCGATTGAATTTCCCTTCTTGCTTCTCAGGTTATATAAAATAAAACGATTAATCATATTAATAGACGCCAATAAATCTGTCTTTTTTGCTCAATTGAAGTCTTCAATGTCTACAGACATCTTTGCCTGCAGGCATGTTTCAGGAAGTAAACGTGCGGTGATGCATTAAGCGTGATCATCAAAGTTTTTGCCGGTCAATTGAACGACAACGTGGTAAGATTTTTTTGTCATGTTTCACTTGAGTATACTAGGACGTGGGGCTTTTTTTACTTTCGTGATCATCTGAAGCATTGTTTATTTCACAATTATTTGGGTCATCTTTTGGATTTTTCTTTTATTGTATTATCTGGAGTATTTTTTTTATTTTTTTGCGGTTCAATGGACTATTCTTTTATTTCCCCCAATAAAAACCACCGCTATGTCTACCATATCTTCGGACCTGTGTAGTGTGTCGACTGTCACTGCTGATCGCATTCTTGTACTACGTGGCTTCATGTAATCATTTGATCGAAGTTTGTAAAATGCGTCGTTTAATGTGGTACACACAAATCCAATGGATCGCGATCTCTTCCGTGATCGCGATTGGGATCACGGTATGTGGTATGTACCAAATCGATGAGACGCGATCGTGTCATTTTATGGATCATCGCGTATATTACAATCTAATTCGATACCCATCACCCTCGGCATAGATTAATAAGGTTAGGTTCACTATTTTCTACCACCTATCCAACATATGCGACGAGACTTGTGCAACTA
Organism: Hyaloperonospora brassicae; assembly: GCA_947650285.1. NCBI lineage: Eukaryota > Oomycota > Peronosporomycetes > Peronosporales > Peronosporaceae > Hyaloperonospora > Hyaloperonospora brassicae. Next base: position 292,300 of record CANTFL010000155.1, read on the forward strand.
TCTCTTTAAAAGATTTGCTAAATCGGATTCAACCAAAGCTCAATCCATTCTTCCGTTATATAATATGCTCGATCTATTTTACATAGTGATGACAACAACACAACCCATTTTATTTGCTAAGAACCAAAAGGATCAATAGATACCTCAAATAAAGTTTTTATACAAAAACTTGATGCGAAATGGCGTTTGTTAATATTTCTACTATATTTAATTCATACTTTAAAGCATTCTTGCCATTTAAATTATGTATTACGAACTTTGGGCACTATAAAATTGTACAAAGGGCTCACTGTAAAAATTTGTACAAAATCAAGACTACCGGATCTCTTGACAAATCAGGAGGTTTCAGGATTGAATTTAGATTTTATGACAATCGCCAGCAATTGCACCCTCACATAATATGTTATTAATTCGGCAAATAAAGTCCTCGTTGCGAAAAGCACAAAATTATGTAGCCTGAAGCATATGCTACGCACAAAGAAGTCTTAGGATGCAATTTTAGGCACTTCTGATCACTCTAAAGGTCTTTAGAAGTACATTTAAAGTACTAGTCCCACTTCAAACGATACAATACATCTACTGCGCACGATGATTCAATCTTCACCGCCCCTATATCTCGCATCTTTCAATTTATTTTTATTATTATTGAGAGCTACCCTAAATCGAATATATAAGAAGATATTTTTAAAAGTGAGGAGTTGGTCCAATGTAATCGTGTCATAGACGCACTTCCAGCCGAAAAAAGAGCTGATACCTTCTATGACCTAGTCGTTAAGTCTTACGGTCAGCAACAAGAATATGTCCATAATACGTAATGCATTGCAGGTTTCATCGTACTTTATAGTATATTGGTGATTTTAGCTTCACAACTACTATTGAGCAAATCTATTGCTTTTTGCTTTTCGATTTCAAAAATGAGTGGACATATCCTCAAAGGATCTTTCGAGGACACGATTAGCACGTTCCGTCGGACCATATGTTTTTAAGATGGTCAGATGTCGACATCTTCAACCGCATTCCGAGTGAACGGAACACAGATTGCCAAAATTCCGCTGTGAACCAAGGGTTAAGGTCGGATACGATCACGGGGTAACCCTTTAATTAAAAAAGTCGTGTCGATAAATACACGAGCACACCCGTGTGCTGTGAACGACTCGGTTACAGAAGCAAGATGGATCATCTTGCTGAAACGATCTACAAGGACAAGAATACCATTATTCTTGCGAATGTCTTCGGGAAACTCGAAGATGAAGTCCATTGAAACGGACTGCCAGTACGCTGTTGGGACCGGTAGAGGCTGTTAAGGTGCACGGTATGCAGGACTGAGCTTCACTAGTTGGCAAACCTCGCAAGCACGTATGTAATTACGTGTAAAATGATGTTGGCGGGGCCAGTAAAAGTCACGACTTACCGTAAGGTAAGTCTTCCCCCTACCACGATGACCACGTGATGGCGCATTGTGACACTCATATATGACGCTAGCTCAAGTTGTTATGAATTGGAACGACGACACGAGGCGTGTCGCCGTCAACGGCTGTATAATATAGCAGCCCGTTGCGTGTTGTATACCGATCCGACGAGAAGTAATACAAAGATGTAAATATTCCAACGATTCAAGGTTTGGATTCACCAGATGATCCATCAATAGTAGAAGATCATTATCTATTGCGTAGATTTTTCCCGCACATCGTCAAGTTTACTTGAAGACGGAACAATCATGGTAAGTGTCAAAACAGTGGGATCATCTTCACTGTTGCATTGCGCGCCCGGCTCGATACCGGGTCGGCGCGGTAGCGCATCAGCGAAGACATGGAGGCGTCCTGTTTAATACTTCACGGATAAGATGTACTCTGCGAAGAAAAATAGCCACCTCGCTATTTGTTGTGAGAGGTGTGGGCTATTTACGGCCGTGCGTAGTATCGCATGGGTTGTAAAGACAATGAACGATCTATCTCCCAAGCGATAGACGCGAATATTAGCCAGTGCGTACTACATGGCAAGATGTTCCTTGTCATGCTCTAAGTAATTACGCTCAGCTGCTTGCAGCTGACGCGATTGGTAACGGATGACGAGCTCTGTGCCATCTGTATCAAATTGCATCAACGCACAGGCGATCGCAATATTGCTGGCGTCGCAGACCACATGAAATGGTCAGTCCTGACCTGCAATCGGCAGTTTTGGCGATCGCATCAAGCTTTGCTTGATACCTACGAAGAAACGCTAGCAGCCAGCGTTCCATGACCACTTCACATTATTTTTGAGTAGACAAAAAAGATGCACGGTCATCTCGGCGTAGTTGCGCGAGTACTTGTGCAAGTACGCCGCTAGCCCAAGGAACTTCCTTATTCCCTTGACATCGACTGGCACTGGCCAGTCGGGAATTGCCTTGATCTGTTCGGGATCAGGGCGTACGTCGTGTTTACCCACGATGCACCCAAGAAGTGGTATTTCGCTAGCCGCGAATATACACTTCTTGAGGTTGGCGTACAACTTGTGCTTGCGCACCAGTTGAAGGACTTGACGAACGTGAGTTCTATGAACTTCAACGTCCGTCTTTCCGTCCATAGCCCGGCTATGGACGAACACATCATCGAAGTAACTCGGTGCGAAGTCTCGCACCGGTCTCAACAGATTTGTTACACATCTGTTGAAAGTAGCAGGGGCATTGCTCAGCCCCTGTGGCATCACTAGCCACTCCCACAACATACCGCTGAAGGTGCTCACTGGTGTGTACGGGATGTCCCGTTCACGCATAAGGATCTGATAGAAGCCTATCATCAGATCCATGGACGAAAAGATGGTGCTCTTTGACTACCATCTATGATGACGTCCTTTCTCGGTATCGGCGTCTGAGCCGGTTTCGTTGCAGCATTCAACTTGTTGAATGCGTGCACTATCCGCCATCTTCCTGTGGCCTTTCGCACACAGAAGGTCGGAGAGCTGTGAGGGGATGTTGATTCCCTCACATGGCCCGCTGCTAAGTGATCGGCAAAGAACTTGTCGATCGCTAGTACTTGTTCACGAGGCAGTGGCCACTGCTTCATGACACAGTACTTCGAGCCCGGTTTGAGCTCAATCTCGTGTCGAGTGCCTTTGTCCTTAGGCAACTCGCAAGGTACGGAATCAGGGAATACATCCTTGAATTCGATCAAATCCTTATACAAAGGATTTGCCTGAAGTGACTCCCACGATGGAGACGTGTATCGCTCAATACGAGTCTTCTCATCGAGGACACTTTCTTCCATCGATGAGCTGCTGAGAACCCGTTCCTCGTTTTTAGTGGACACTGTTGCCGACCAAATATTGGCCACGTACTCATCTTTTGTGACGAGTATGCAGATCTGCTTGACTTTGCCACTACGCAGATCACGCAAAACCCGTTTCGGTTCAGGCGTTGGTAATTGAGTCATCTTCAAAGTTAACGTCGGAGGCGCAATCGGATCCAGCGTATGAGCTCCTACACTTAATTCGTCAGTGACCAAGACGTTCGACGTCTCGGTTTCTTCCTGGGGACTTGCTTCCACCGCTTGTTGAGGGACTGTATTCTCAACATGTAACTCTAGAAGAGTTTTGTTTTCAATCACGTGGGAACTAATTCCTCTACGTCTTCTGACTTTGTCTGTGCAACCACAGACAGAGACTGATCCTCTACGGTCGACTCTACGGCCGACCCAGGATGAACGTTTTGCTCTTAGCTGGCAACTAGTTTATATTATCAAGGATGTTGACCGCTCAGCATGCATTCGTGTCCCGTTCCACTCGACTTATTCATGTGATAGACCTTCGTCACTGCCTGTACGTCTGTAAAGCCACCGGGAGCATGCTCCACAGTGTGGTGATCATCTACACTGTGGTATTGTGCCGTGGTACTAACGACCATACCACAAGTGAGACCATCGCACTCGCTCGCAGTACATCCACACGCTTGTGGACGCTCCATGACGTCTATCAGATATCCATCTGATGAACAAGCGGCAGGCATCTTCACGGGTCGATACTGCGGGCTCACCCTTGGCTCGTAACTTCTTCCTCTGATCCAAGGTAATCCCAAGATGACATCGAATTTGTCATCCAGATCCAATACGATGTAGTCATCATCATTTTGTCCATCTGCTAACTTGTAGTGGATTCCTACTACACCTTTCTCAACGGTAATCGATGCGCCTGTGGCACGGCGCACCGTCATCCTCGCTGTAGGGATGTCGCGCTCATCGAACTTGAGCCCACGACCCTCTAGTGACTGGCGGAAAACAAAGTTTCTCGACGCCTCACAATCAACTAGGGCTCGTAATGACATATTGTTTATCACTTATAACTTCAAGGTGATGTGTGATATCTCATCACCAGGTGCAGAGACACACAATGATTGTTTGTCTGGAGTAACTTTCGTCAAGAGATTTGCAAATTCGCTTGAGGTTGCTGGATCAGTAGGGATATCCGCCCCTAATGACCCACGCTCATTGCCCTTTTTGGCAAATGGACGACCATTTCGCTCAGTACTGCTAAGTACTGGGCGTGGAGCACTACACTCGTATGCGTAGTGCCCTGACTTCTGGCAGCGATTGCATTTCTGCAATCGCTTGTTGTTTGAAGAGCGAGGTCTCTTTTTCTCAACATAGCAGAGGTTCATTGGTTCTGGTCCTCTATTCTATTGTCGTCTTAGTGGACGATAAGAGTTTGAGCTAGCATGATCCTGTCTCATGCTAAAGTCTTCCTGTTCCGCAGCTGAGATTGATTGTTCATGGGTATCCAGCTCCATATAGAACGGGTGATATTGGACGGGCCCGTCTGAGGGCCCTTGTATAAAAAATGGTAGTCAACGTGTGTTCATGGACTGGGTTAGCAGTTATACTACTAGCGAGGAGTCGTATATGCTGATCTTAAGCGTGTACATCACGCTTACCCTGCTTGAGATTAAGGAGCTCCGATAGAGCTCTGAACTCAGCTATTGGCGGTTCAAACATTTGTTTGAGCCGGGTGTTAAACGCTTCGAGCGACTCAAAAGCATATGGATCGCCCATCTCCAGCCTTAAGGCCCAAGTCTTGGCACGTTGTGCCAGGTGGGATTGAGCAAATGTGAGTTTCATTTGCTCATCGTCGATACGACGAGCCCTTAGGGCTCTGTCGAGTTCGACAAATCATAGTAACAGGGAATCCTCCGGGACTCCACTGTACTTGGAGATGTCAACTTTCATGACTTCGGGACGACGCGCATGCGCCGTCCCGCCCACAGTAGCATGGAATTGCTGCTGTCTCAACAGCTCTGTCTGTTCAGCACCGAGTCGTCTCAACTGCTCGGTCTGCTGAGAGCCTTGCTGGTGAAGCAAGGCTATTTTCTACCATCAGCGCCAAGTTCATGTTGAATGAACTTGGCTATAGCGGCATGTTGTTGGTCTCTGTCAAGAAATTTCCATCATAGCTTTAATGCCGATGTCACGCACGGTAGAGCTCATTAGCCCACCTCGGCCCATTCGAGGTCACTCAGATGGGCGGAGCCTTCACGTGTGACGTGAAAGCCATCTTTCCCATCCAACATGTAAATGTTGAATAAGATGAGTGGTCGCTGGAAGGAATACAAAGTGCTACCAGGTGTAACGAGCGCACCCTTGCTCATGTAACTGAGCAAGAAACCTTGTACGGATAGGGTGCGTGCACCCGACGAACGTACACAAGGCAACCGAGGAAGCGATAGGTAAAACAGAACCCGAAAGCTCTGTCTTGAGGGAAAAGTAGAACTATTTATTTATTATAATTATAACGTTGATAAATCATCTTTTGACTTACTCGAGCTATATTAAAGTTCCTTCTTCATGTGGGTCCCTAGCTCACCACCCATTGCGCGCGTCTAGCAGCGATTGGTGGTTAAGTTGATTGATGTACACCGTACACCAACCGAGAAGTGGAGCCGTCCACGGATATTATCCTTAGCGATAATAATTCGACAAAATCACTCATTTCAAGTGATGTTGACTGAATATTATCAAAACAGATCATATTCAAAATTTGGTACTTTCGCACCAATTTTTTTGTGTAACGGGCTGACTCCGTTACACTGGCCGTAAGAAGGCAGGGAGCTCTACAAGGTCAAAAGATACACTGAATTTTTCCCCTTATATCAAACGAAACATCCAATCCCGCCCATTCCTGGTCTGGATCACATCGATTAAATCAGTACGATTCGAGGATATCTAATCGAGTGGCTGACACGCGTCAGCCTCCATAAACGGATACGGTCTGGTCGGTTATAATATCGAGGGGGTATTCTCTGTGGTGTGTCTATCCCACACAAATGAATCTATTTTTAACCGACGTACATCCCGTCACAAAAGGTGCTCGGTAAACGGGTAAAGTCGTATCGTATTCAACCTATAGTCAAAGCCTTCGAAATAAAATATCTCTGATCTTCTTCACACTAGAAGAGCGTACAATTACGTGATGTAGCAACTCGCCCTCCACCTATTTCGCGCACCTTGTAGCGATTGGTGGAGTAGTTGGAATATACAATCAATTGTATCAACCAACGAGTGGCGCGGCGCCGACTATCGTCTTTGGCGGTAAAATCCCGTTTATATTTACTTCGAGCGGTAAATAGTAGTGACATGTGTGAATGAAAACAGTACTCCCATTGACCTAATTTGGTGTCAATGTCGTGTGATGGGCTGACCCGTTGCGCACGGACCACTCATTCTGCTGCCAACATCAATCGCTTTCAGACCCGTTGCACACGGACCACTCATTCGGTCGCCCACATCAATCACTTCCGGATTTGCGTTTGAGTGCGCTGGTCCCTCTTCAGCCATCCTCGGGCTTGAGCAATGACGTTCTCCCATTCCTATGCACTCTTCTTGAGTGTCGCGTTGCTCTTCGCGGCCGATCTCGCTCCGGGTCTGAGCAGTCCAGAGGTCGCGACACTTGGCGATCATAGACTCGAAAACAACGCCACAAACGACCGGCCGAGGACTCGTTCTCTTGATGATGGCAAGCACGAGGAGAGAACGGGCATCGACGCCAAGTACGTTGGGGCTCTGCTCGAACGGCTCAAGAGTAACGCAGCTGTGATAAAAGCAGGGGGCCGTCTCGCTCATCTATTTAAGCAAGAACCGGAAAGCGTTCACGGGCCAAGTGACGATTTACTGATGTACCTCCGCAACTGGCTCGATGCAGGGGAAAGCCAGCATCAAGAATTTTCAGACGAGGTGCTTAAACAGATGCGACAGAAGGCGTTGGCCTCACACATCTCGAGGCTCGACATAGCGCCGCTGGTGGAGCACAAACTCTCCGCTTTGTCTCGAATCGACTCGACTGAAGTTTTACAAGACGTAGTCACTATGCTTGGAAATGAGTGGGGTAAGACAGAGGTTGCAATTGCAATTGAACTGGCAAAGCCGAAATCATTTTACATCGCGCTGAGTCTTGAAAATGCACAGTTCAACCAGTGGCTGGATTTATCTGAAGGTAAATTTTGGGACGTTCAACGTGTACTCATGGAGGAAGCACAAAGTAACGAAGCGATAGGTGACGTAGTAATCGTAAACAAAATCATGAAAGAATACTTGGCTCACTGCAAAATGCTTGCTTCGTCCTCCAAGTAAGCCGCTCTCCAGCTGTATCCGCGCAATAAGTGGTAAATAAAAGAAAGTCGCTTCATTTCTCATCCTAATGCTGTTTGCTGGAAAGTGTCTTTTTCTCTGGGCACGACAGTACCATGAAATACAGTGTCGTGGTATGCGCGATATTGGCGTAGCGATGACAAAGGGGTATCAGGATGGTCGCATGAAGATTGTGCTTTCATCCTGATTATGTTGACACGACAGAATACCCAACACGAGGCAAATGGCGCCGGTATGGACACGAGCGCCATGTTTTTAGCAAAAGAAGAGCAAGGTGGCATTGAGACCAATCAACATACAAAAGAGCGCGCAAGTCTTGTCTCGTGGAACGAGCACCTGCCGATCAAGGATCCTCGAGCTGGAAGCACATCAAGTGATGTAGATGTGCTGTCTGACGTTAGTAACAATTAAGTTAACTGTTTCCTGCAGCTACTACGTGTGCCGCTGCAGAGAAACCCTGTTTGCATTAGCTACATGCCCGGTGAGATGCGGGAAAAGCGTTTGCAAAGGTTTACAAAGCAGATCGATTGATTAATTGGTGTGAGAACTAGACTTGTGACGGCAGTATACACAGGATCGCAGACACAGATGAACACTCGTTGCGGCGATGTCTTGTGCTGATAGCGCGACCGTTTGTTGCCGGTATGACACATATTATTGACTTCGACTACTACGAAAATTGACGTCTCTAGCCCGGGGTCTGTCCTTGCTAACGCGGTTTGCCCAGATGCAGCTGCTTCCAGCTGCAGGACAAAGCGCATTCGCACTTCGTCTTGCAAACACCACGACGTAGCGAATCATGGGTCAGGCTCGGTTCATTGCTGAAGTCACTCATCAACACCTCCGTAGTGATATCGTCCCCTCGAACATTTGATCGGCAAAATTTGCAAGCGCATAGGATTCCGTTTCGAGGTCAGCAAGGAAGTTCGTGGAATCTTGCATCCATCGTTCCCGATCTCATCACCATGTTTATATCTTTGCACATACATAGTGCACCCACCAATTCGTGCCAATAAAACTCCGCGCTTGGCGCGCAACGACTCTATTTCTGATAAATTAAGCGTATGCTCGATCGTGACTCGTATCAGCGGAACACTAGGAGTAATGCCGCCATTGTCATCGTCGTAGCGCACAGTTTGCTGAACCTACGTTTCGTATCGACAACAAGCCGATTAGCTCAACAAATGGCACCGCATATCACCGATGCGGAAACTTACTTTCTTCCGAGCTGTTCCCAGTTATACTGCAGTACGAAGTCTCCAACCCATTGTGCTGCAGGAGCTTGCGCCTCGTTTCTTGACCTTGCATCTCCAGCACGCTGTATTTACGTTCATGGTAAAGGTACTGACTTGCGATGAGCTAGACAGCATAGCCAGCAACTGAGCTGTAGCTGAGGAGAACTATTGCTACATTCACATTATTTGGTGATAAGCTCTTATAGCAATTATCATATATGGAAGTGGGAGCCACACCTCGCGGAAATGGCATGTCGTCCTTTGGGGGCAAATCAGTAACCCCAAATACGGACCCGGAGTATGCTTCGTTGCTGGGCTCTTGCTTGATATATGTCTGTAAGCTCAACGTGACCCGCATATTATACAGTACACACGGGCAAGATATCGTACATAACGTGCCCGCAGCTGCCCTCGGTGCGCAGATAAATTGGTCTCTCACGCATGCCATCGTCTTGATGGTGGCGATGGCGGCATAAAACATTGGGAGAAGACCTGCCAATTCATCGACAACAGCTCACGATCGCGAAAACGATCGGCTCGCTCACACACACCACAGCACCCGGCAAGGGTCCTGTTTCGCACCACTTTTGTCCATCGTTGCACTCAAAGCGTCAATCTAGCAATATAATCACGGGCAGGGTACGCGGCGTTTGCTAACATCAACGGACGTACAAATAGTGGGTTTGGCAATACATGTACACAATCTAAACCGATACATATGGCGGCGACAACGTTGGACAATGGGCGGTGGCAGACTCATAGCGGAAAGCACGCATCACGGATGTTCTCTTTGGTGCCCTCTCAGCGGGTCTTGTGTGCACCAGGATGGGAGTATACTTCGTACATTCTCGTCCTCCATACTTGCCATCTACTGCCGTCTGAAGGCATGCATCCAGGCGGATGCAACCGATAGCGCTGCAGCATTCGATCAGAATGTTGCCATGTTTTTATCGACGACGGACGGGCATAGGAAAGGCATACACAGACACTGCATGTGTCGATATTGCCGACATGTCCAGCGAATGTAGAAACAACCCGCTAAGAAAATACAGCACTCAGCTCTTTTGTCACACCAATCCGCGTGCGATTGCATGTTTTTGGCACGGCGCATGGGATGAACTTCTGGTGAGCGAGTGATTGAGCATCACTACAATGATGTAGCCCTTAACTGTACTTGCGTCACCTTCTCCGACTGTACAAGTGCGTGAACATATACGTATGCAACGAGTTTGTAGCAGTCCGACAAACGCGTTTTGTCACTGATACATTGCTGGAATGCATTAGCGCGCATCGCGACCCAACGCTGCTACCCAGTATTTCATCAAAGAGGATCAAAGGCAATCAACCACGTTGGCTGAACCGTATTCCGAACTCAAGCTGGACGCGTGACAGAGTGTGGAGTGTACGATGTGTTGCATGATTGTCGCTGCGACGATTCAGTGGAGTGATCATTGCTACGGCAATATTGGTCGTCGGACACCAGTAATCTCATCTCGGCGATTACGGTATAGTACGTAATCGCTTAAGACAACGAGTGATGATTCTCGTTCAGCTTGTGTCCACATTTATCGCAGTCAATGACGGCCTCTTGTTTTGTTGCAAGAAATGCGATCGATTTGTCGGATGTATCCTTGTGTGAAAGTACACAAGTTGGTAAATGTATGCACGTATCCCAAGACTGGCTCTTCTCCTTGGTCTTGTTTTTGACCATTTGAGCAAGACAAAAAGTCTTGGGCTAAGGGGACATTCACAAGGAGTCGCGAGGGAAAGGATAGCGAAACACTGAGTATGTTTGTAATGACCTAAAGCCTTACAGACTTGCCCAGTAGTCACGACAAGCGCGTTGAGTGGATCATCTGTACACCGTCTCGGCATGAACAGGCCCGCGTCGCGTTGTGTCATACTTCCTTGCATAGCTTGATATGGCGAGATGACCGCCCATTTGATCATGCGCAGCCGCAGCCATCGCGTGTTGCCGGCCAATGTATCGTTGCTCTTAGTACTCTGATACAGACTTTGCCGAATCAGATCGACTAAGCAAGCAGCCTGGCGATTGCCGCTGATCAGGCTTGCTCTACATCTTGTGAGATCGTTTCGACATTTCGTAAATCATCATGCACGTATCTTGTACTCGCATCACTTTGATCAATGGCTCACTAGACATCGGCCACAGACTGCTGTGTACGGGCCTTGTACCCAAGTAGAACGTGCGCAGCCATCATCGATTACTTTTTTTGCCAGAATTGCACAGACGCTACAGGAAGGTACATGCCACTATGTCTGGTCAAAATATGTTTGCACAGTTGGAAATCAGGAAAAGAAGCCGTTTCTCCAGTGTCTCAAACACAGTCTCCGGCAAAGCTGGTTCAGATTGTACTAAAAGCTCGCCGCATGACCAGGACTAGTCTCGCGGTAGAACATTTGTTCGCTGAACGTGCTGTACATAATCGCTCCTAAACCACTAGCGGCAAATTGAGTCGCCCGAAAATGCAAACTGAAAAGGGGGGCAGCTTCACATATGCATTTCTACCAAAACATTAGTTCCTTACTTCCTCTGTGCTCTAGCATCAAATCGCTTCCTCGACGCTGTGCTGTGTCATCTTTCATCCATCACATACGGTCCACAATGAGGATCCTTGAGCGAATGTCTGCTAACTAGTCCTTTTCTAAACAAACAACCAGAACGGTCGACCTTTTTTGATCACTTGCTCTGCGGTGACATCAGATCGAAATCACCGTTTGGACTACGACTCGAAGAACTTCTGCCGCAAGCATAATGACGATGTAGAGTACACCGAAGCGCATTTGCGCTCGATCACTCCTGCATGTCCAAGTGCGTACACTCTCACACAATCCTACTTGCCTGTAATGACAGAATTCGACGAAGCGTAGCCTAGCTTTTCGAGTACCGAGCAAATACCGTCCAGTGCCGCAAAATGGTCGATGGTAGCCGGTACGCGAAACGGAGTCGAGTCAGCAATAGCTTGCATAGTAGCGCGCATGACCTTACCAGACCTTGTTTTTGGAAGCGCGTCGACTAGGCCGACACTTTTCAGGCACACGAAGCTGCCCATCTGCTCACGCACGTCGCTTATTACCTGCTGAATGATCTGCAGTCAAGCAATAAACGCATAGCGAGGATCAGATACGTTAACTGCAACATGTGTCGCTCGAATAGCAGCATTTCGTAGAAGCACGTGCCTCTTCGTTGGATCGATCGGTCCTCTCATCAATTACCAAAAGAGCGAGCGGGACGTGTCCCTTGAGCGTATCGACGACGCCAAACTGCATCCGAAAAGAAAATAATCGAATTACAACAAGCACGACTTGTTGCATTCAACTATCACTCGCACGCACCACGGCACACTCGACAACTTCCGGGATCTCGATGATGACTTTCTCAATCGATCCCGTAGTGATACGATGTCCTGCAACGTTTATGACGTCATCCGTTCGTGGCATGACCTGGCAATAAGTTAGCACCCACGATTCGTTTACGGTGAGTACAGAATGCAACGGGCGCAGAGTAGCTCATGCAGTTCATTTACGTAGACAAAACCTTCTTCATCAATGCGCCCAGTATCTCCAGTGTGGTAGTAGCCGGGGAATCGCTTGAAATACTTGGCGTCGAAATCGTCTGGGTTGTTGTGCAAGGCAATCAAAGCACCTGAGCAGAAGAGAGAACATTCACGTAAGAGGCACTCGCAGCCTCGTTCACACTTGTAAGGTCTTGCCTGGAGGAAGAGGCAGTTTAACCACAAGCTCAGCATCTTGTTTCGCATTGCTGTCGCTGTAGTCGCGATGCTCGTCGTCATTTATTTCACTGGCGACTGTTAGTAGCCGGACATCCCACCCCGGCACTGGCCTACCAACCGAACCCTCTTTGATGCGTGGGTACCCTTATTCGCTTTTGTCATCATTTTGCATCCCAAGACACGGCGCAGTGATGGGCCATCCCGTTTCCGTTTGCCACCTGGACATTACCCGTACAAGCGTGAAGATCGTACACAGGACATGTCACAAGATGACAACATACCAGTGGTCAATGAGAGGCACGCCAAGCTGCTGTGAGAAAAAGCTGAAGGTCTTGGGGTCACCGCGCTCCCCTGCCACGAAGATCGTTGTGCACACAGCAATCGATGACATGTTGGTCTTCAATTGAATGACGTCCATCATCGAAGTGCGCCACTTACTTCAACGTCTTTCGGATGTCCTCTCTCAGGTGCTTGATCAGCAACCCTTCTGGATCTTCTCTACGAATCGCTCGCAACGCAGTAGGTGCCGTGAACATCGACTTGATGCCGTATTCCGTGATCAAACGCCAATACGCACTCGCGTTAGGCGTTCTAACTGTTTTGCCTGCGTACAGAATCGACTGCAAAAAACAGATCACGAGTCAATAACGTGCAAGCACTGGTCAAGCCGATACACAGGATGATCCTACCGTGCATCCATGTATAAGAGGGCCATAGACACCGAGCGAGTGACCAACCGTCCAGCCCATATCCGAAGCGGCAAAGAACGTATCATCCGGTGCGATGTCGAGAACATTGCGCATGGCCCATTTGAGTGCAACTGCGTGGCCGCCATTATCACGCACCACACCCTTTGGATGGCCGGTTGTGCCTGACGTGTACAGCAAGTAGAGCGGATCCGTCGCAAGCACCGGTCTTGCGTCGATGGGACGTCCCGTCGCCATGGCGTCTCTCCAGTCGATATCACGTCCCTTTGCCATCTCGAACAGACACAGATCGCGCTGTAGCATGACAACGTGACTCGGTTTCCACGTCGATCGCTTCAGCACTCCATTCAGCAGCGGTCCGTAGTCGACAATCCCCTTATGCTAGACACCACAACTCGCCGAGATAATCAGCTTAGGACTTGCGTCTTCGATCCGCGCAGCAAGCTCCAAGGTAGCAAACCCGCCAAACACGACCGAGTGAACAGCTCCAAGACGCGCGCACGCGAGCATTGCCACTGTTGCCTCGAGAACTGCCGGCATGTAGATGACAACACGGCCACCTTTCTCGACGCCAAGCTTTTGCAGTCCACCAGCAAACGTGGACACTACAAGTAACGAACAAACATAGTACGTCAGATCGGCCCGAGTCAACATCGTTTGTATCGACGGTACATGTAGATCGACCAATCGATCGAACGCTTTGGACACAGGGAAAACGATGACCTTCTTGTAGGAGCTGACTGTACGTCCTTGTCGTCTTGGTACCGGTTAGTGGGCAGTCGTAGTGCAATGCGACGACGTCGCCCCGCCCATTGTTCACGTGCACATCAAGTGCATTCTAGCAGTGTTTATCTCTCCCCCCACAAACCATCGCGCGGACGGGCCACGTGTGCTGTACGTACACAAGTGATGGGTGATTGTGGTTCGTCGCTCAAGTCGAGCGACGTGGGTGCGAGCCACTTGCCGGAACATTGGGAGGGGATTGGCAAAGAGAGATAGGACTGATTGTGATGACGAAAAGGCGCTGCTGGTGGGTCAAGAGATACATTTTCCGCCTTGTACCGCGCAACAGTGGGTCCCTGCACCGCATCCGATCAAACAAAAACCCATCAGCAGCAGCGAGTGAGTCAACAGACGCCCCCAAAGTAAAACTATCAGACACCTCGTCAATGACCTACTGTCGCGTTAACAGCGTCGATCTGAGACGACACAAGTTGTGCGCGGTGACAGTCGTCTTCCCCAACGAGCTCACAAAATACGTCGGCGCACGAGCGCTCGTTCCTTGCAGGATAAATCTGACCATAAATGCTATTCTTGCGATTGGCCGGCGCTGCTGCTGCATTGTCAACGATCGACCGCAGCGACTCCGGGCACCTGAGCAGGTCAACGACGCATTCCACATCCACAAAAAGTCAGCAAATAATTATCCGGAAGTCGAATTCAATCAGACACAAGCATCCCATTGTGTATATGTGGTTCCTGCTTACTTGGTCGAGTGAGTCGCGGTAATTGGCCACCAAAACGATCGTGCGACGTCCATTGGCCACAATCGACCGAGCAGCTTCAAGTGGCTGCGATAGAGAAGTGACAGCTGCTGCGTTGTCGTCCGTGCGCAAACGCCGCTCTACTCAGCAACGAGACGGTGTCCTGTGGTCGTGCAGGCAGTGTACTCTTGTGAATAGAGGAACTCGTACAGCACCACAACGAGACAGATGGCGGGCACGACAACGAGCAGATCACCGCGCAGGTAACATGCTGCGCCTCTTTGCTTCCAGTCGCGGGAGCTAATGCGGCCGTTCGGCTGAATTGCTACCCGCATCTCAGGCGTTGTTGCCGTTGTTCTGGACGCTGTTTGAAATAGGGGAAATAGTAGTATTAGGGTACTTATAGGGGGTGTGCCGGATAATGAGAGTGGAAGAAGATATACGCAAGGATGTGTGCTGATACATAAGAGGCCCGTAATACGGAGGGGTGTGTATAAAGCAAAGAATATTTATCTTGCATTTTGTATGCAAAAGTGCTCGGTGCCTAGTTAGGAAGGTTACGATGCTTATGTAAGGGCCTCTATTTTAGGTGGGTGTGTACGCATCGAAGGGTGGGTGTGTGCCCATAAATCTCCATATTTATATGGCTTTTTTATCCACCACTGTGCAGTACGTAGTTAGGTAGGTTACGGTACTTAAGGAGGGGTCTCTATTTCAACGGGGGTACGTATCAAAGAATGGGTGTGTACCTATAAATCTCCTAAAAAGAACACAATCTCCAGTCCATTTAATCTAGACCTCACAGCCCTAAATGAGTGCTATTCGAGGATTTCCAATCCGGTAGCTGACACTCGTTAGCCTCCATAAACGGATACGGTCTGGTCGGTTATAATATCGAGGGGATATTCTCTGTGGTGTGTTTATCCCACACAAATGAATCTATTCTTAACCGACGTACATCCCGTCACAAAAGGTGCTCGGTAAACGGGTAAAGTCGTATCGTATTCAACCTATAGTCAAAGCCTTCGAAATAAAATATCTCTGATCTTCTTCACACTAGAAGAGCGTACAATTACGTGATGTAGCAACTCGCCCTCCACCTATTTCGCGCACCTTGTAGCGATTGGTGGAGTAGTTGGAATATACAATCAATTGTATCAACCAACGAGTGGCGCGGCGCCGACTATCGTCTTTGGCGGTAAAATCCCGTTTATATTTACTTCGAGCGGTAAATAGTAGTGACATGTGTGAATGAAAACAGTACTCCCATTGACCTAATTTGGTGTCAATGTCGTGTGATGGGCTGACCCGTTGCGCACGGACCACTCATTCTGCTGCCAACATCAATCGCTTTCAGACCCGTTGCACACGGACCACTCATTCGGTCGCCCACATCAATCACTTCCGGATTTGCGTTCGAGTGCGCTGGTCCCTCTTCAGCCATCCTCGGGCTTGAGCAATGACGTTCTCCCATTCCTATGCACTCTTCTTGAGTGTCGCGTTGCTCTTCGCGGCCGATCTCGCTCCGGGTCTGAGCAGTCCAGAGGTCGCGACACTTGGCGATCATAGACTCGAAAACAACGCCACAAACGACCGGCCGAGGACTCGTTCTCTTGATGATGGCAAGCACGAGGAGAGAACGGGCATCGACGCCAAGTACGTTGGGGCTCTGCCCGAACGGCTCAAGAGTAACGCAGCTGTGATAAAAGCAGGGGGCCGTCTCGCTCATCTATTTAAGCAAGAACCGGAAAGCGTTCACGGGCCAAGTGACGATTTACTGATGTACCTCCGCAACTGGCTCGATGCAGGGGAAAGCCAGCATCAAGAATTTTCAGACGAGGTGCTTAAACAGATGCGACAGAAGGCGTTGGCCTCACACATCTCGAGGCTCGACATAGCGCCGCTGGTGGAGCACAAACTCTCCGCTTTGTCTCAAATCGACTCGACTGAAGTTTTACAAGACGTAGTCACTATGCTTGGAAATGAGTGGGGTAAGACAGAGGTTGCAACTGCAATTGAACTGGCAAAGCCGAAATCATTTTACATCGCGCTGAGTCTTGAAAATGCACAGTTCAACCAGTGGCTGGATTTATCTGAAGGTAAATTTTGGGACGTTCAACGTGTACTCATGGAGGAAGCACAAAGTAACGAAGCGATAGGTGACGTAGTAATCGTAAACAAAATCATGAAAGAATACTTGGCTCACTGCAAAATGCTTGCTTCGTCCTCCAAGTAAGCCGCTCTCCAGCTGTATCCGCGCAATAAGTGGTAAATAAAAGAAAGTCGCTTCATTTCTCATCCTAATGCTGTTTGCTGGAAAGTGTCTTTTTCTCTGGGCACGACAGTACCATGAAATACAGTGTCGTGGTATGCGCGATATTGGCGTAGCGATGACAAAGGGGTATCAGGATGGTCGCATGAAGATTGTGCTTTCATCCTGATTATGTTGACACGACAGAATACCCAACACGAGGCAAATGGCGCCGGTATGGACACGAGCGCCATGTTTTTAGCAAAAGAAGAGCAAGGTGGCATTGAGACCAATCAACATACAAAAGAGCGCGCAAGTCTTGTCTCGTGGAACGAGCACCTGCCGATCAAGGATCCTCGAGCTGGAAGCACATCAAGTGATGTAGATGTGCTGTCTGACGTTAGTAACAATTAAGTTAACTGTTTCCTGCAGCTACTACGTGTGCCGCTGCAGAGAAACCCTGTTTGCATTAGCTACATGCCCGGTGAGATGCGGGAAAAGCGTTTGCAAAGGTTTACAAAGCAGATCGATTGATTAATTGGTGTGAGAACTAGACTTGTGACGGCAGTATACACAGGATCGCAGACACAGATGAACACTCGTTGCGGCGATGTCTTGTGCTGATAGCGCGACCGTTTGTTGCCGGTATGACACATATTATTGACTTCGACTACTACGAAAATTGACGTCTCTAGCCCGGGGTCTGTCCTTGCTAACGCGGTTTGCCCAGATGCAGCTGCTTCCAGCTGCAGGACAAAGCGCATTCGCACTTCGTCTTGCAAACACCACGACGTAGCGAATCATGGGTCAGGCTCGGTTCATTGCTGAAGTCACTCATCAACACCTCCGTAGTGATATCGTCCCCTCAAACCTTTGATCAGCAAAATTTGCAAGCGCATAGGATTCCGTTTCGAGGTCAGCAAGGAAGTTCGTGGAATCTTGCATCCATCGTTCCCGATCTCATCACCATGTTTATATCTTTGCACATACATAGTGCACCCACCAATTCGTGCCAATAAAACTCCGCGCTTGGCGCGCAACGACTCTATTTCTGATAAATTAAGCGTATGCTCGATCGTGACTCGTATCAGCGGAACACTAGAGGCAATGCCGTCATCGTCATTTTTGCCGTAGCGCACAGTTCCTGAAGCTACATTTCGTATCAACAACAAGCCGATTGGCTCAACGAATGGCATTGCATGTGGCCGATCACCGATGCTTGAACTGTAACGGGGTTACACGTCGGCTGGTAGTCGACGATGGGTGTGGCGCACACAATGGATGGGATCCCTTCAAAGTGATATTAGAACACAGTCTCAATTGTTGAAGACAGATGTCGGTCAACGATGGAGTAAGAGATTTTCTGAGAGGTTTTAATTAGGACATGAGCGAGTAAATTTATTACATTGTTCAAAGGTGTTATTTTAGGTTAAGTGACGAAATGAAGTTCATTTCCCATTTTGATTCGAAATACCCGTGCCTCTCTGAGGCGTCATGTGATCGTAGAAGAGACTAGCAACTGCTCGTTAAGGCAGCTACCCCTCTTACACTTTCTGCGTTGATTCTTTTGAATCGTTTAGTCCCCCTGGAACGGGGACCGTTAGCTCTGATCTTGTTGACTATCTGAGTCGGGTTCTCGAACCTAAGTTTCTCGTAAGAGTGTTAAGTCTTCCTCTGACTTAAGGAGCTGTGTAGCTCCGCTACACTTGGTAGCACTTGTAGTCAATCTACGCCTGAGTCATTACAACTGACCCTCTGAGAGGATGGAGCAATCCACACCCCTCTATGAGGCTCAAAATGTTGCGCTAGATAAGCTAACCGCGGCCGTGGGCCCTGAATTTGTGGGTTTTCTAGCTGCACAAGGTTCCGACGTGCTCAATGCTTGAGTCGAGACCTTCTTGCAGTATATACCGGCCCTGTTGGGCCAAGTTTAAAACCAATTAGCGTCGGCTATGCCAACACGCTACGTGACATGCCACAAGAAGAGGCTAAGCCTCGTCCCCTTCGGGCGGACGTCAAATATTTCTCCGGAGACGAGGGTGGAAATCTCAACCTCTAAATCCGTGAGATTAAAATGTCCATGAGCTCTGGACTTAGCTCACTCGAGCACTAGCGGGTTTCGCTGGCTATCTTTAAGCTCGATGGAAGAGCTAGAGAGTGGGCAATGACGTGCGGCGCGTTTGTCGACTTGGCGTTTCCCACATCGAATTCGCTCAAGCTAGACCTATTGCGAGTTACTCGCCGCCTAACCAGGCTTATCGCGTGCGCTCATGCTTCTTGTCTACCCGTCAGGGTAAGAATAAGTTAATGGACTATGTTCAGCAGGTTAAGAACTTTGGTGGCTGCTATTCAGCCCGATACTCTCCCTGGGACCGTCTACGTGGCAATCTTTATGGAAGGTCTCCGCACTGGCGCTGCCAGGACCGAGGTTTTTCGAGTCCATCCCTCGACTTTAAAGAGGATTTAATCATCGCACAAAATGCCGAGCACAACTTCAAGTCTGCCAGACGTGGTTGGAACGGGTACAACTCAAGCTATGCGAGGGCAACCTCAGTTAATATCTCAGATTACTGTAAGCCTGAACCGATGGATCTCAGCCATGCTGAAGATGAAGGTGAAGCGGAGCTTCATGTTGCAGAGCAACAACAGGAATTGAGACGCTGTTACATGTGCGGAAGCACTAAACACTTGCGCCCCGCTTGTCCTTTGCGTAAGCAACGACTGACTCATGTAGGTCAATATCCCAGCCTCAACCAGAAACCTGGTATGGCACGGGGATACGTCGGCACACAGTAGATGCGGGGCGCCCTGCTGCGGTAGAACTGATTTCTGTCACTTCTCTATGAGGTAGAGTAAAACAGGGCTTAGCTTCACAGAGCTCTGTGTCAGACAGCAGAGTGCGTGAATACAAGCCTGGCCTGTTAGTCGCCGAGTCAATAGTAAAAGGCTTTTAGCAGCATTGGTCTATTTTAATCGACTATGGGGCGTCCTGCAACTATGCTCGACGTCGTTCCCTAGGAGGAAGTCAGCGATACGCTGAGGCGCGCAAAGCGCATGAAGGCGATTCGATAACCGTTCGTCTAGCGACTGGTAGTCGCGTCACGGTACTTAAATTTTCGTTAAACTTAGGTGCGAGGGGTTTGGACTTTGACAGCACAAAACGCTGTATTGTCCTCAATTTGGATTCGAGATATGTACTCATCCTAAGTATGGCTTGGCTAGAACGCCATTATCCATGAATAGATTGGAGGTCGAAGACCTTAGGTGCAACGCGCAATGTTCCTAGCGAAGCTTTGGTGAGTCATGAACCCACCTTCGCTAGGCAACATAAGTACTATTGGCGCGAGCCATTAACAGAAGATGTCCATGTGCTGGACATTGGTATGTCAAAGTTAATTAACTCCAATGTTAATGACATGAAAATTGAGCGGATCTCTTTCATCGTATGTAAAGGAAGTTGTACTCCGTTTAGCGATACTCGTTGTAATAATGAGTCACTGCATGATATTAGCATGATTGGACTACGGCTGAGACATCACGAATGCAATTCCTCTGATGTGAGTGGGGTGGCACGTGAAGTTTCACCGAGTGAGGGTGGCCGAGATTGCACCTCACTGAATGTCGGTAATGACATTGTCGGCAAAATGTCAGAGCATGCAGAGCTAGACACACATAATGCAAGTGAAGTAGTACGTGAAAATCCACTTGGTGAAGTGTTCGAGTTACGTAACACTTCACCAGATGTCGATCAAGACATGAGCTCTCGTATAGAGCGTGCTAAGGCAACTAGCAACTACAGATATCCTACTGTCCCAGTCTCTAGGAGGCGTAAGGTTTCTTTAAGGAAACAATCTCGGCGTCGGGTGGAAACTGTCAAGCGCCAGACGTCCGAGATGTTACGGAGTGATAACAGTGATAATACACTATATACACTTGTCAATGGAATGACCGGCTATGTTGATGGCAACATCAGTCTCGAGACTCTTCCTTTCTTTGATACTCTCATTGAGATAGACGAAATGTCTGATGGCGAATTCAGCCAAGCCTTAAAGGCAGGAGAGTTACCCGATCTAGTGGTCATTCGACATGATGTTGAGTTGAACTCATCCTCGTTATTGGATGAGTCAGTCCTTGAGGACACAAAGGCAACACTTAACGCGCGTAGGGGATCTTCGATCCTTAAACATCCCCTTGATCCGTTTTATCCTTTGGTAAAGAAATTTCAAGACGTGGTGGTATCGACCCACCGTCTGTCTTACCTCCGGATAGAGGTGTGCGTCATGAAATTGACCTAGTTCCTGGAACCAAATAATGCGTAACACGGCAGTGACCTTTACCAAAGGAGCAGTGTGACGTCATAGACGACTTCTTTCGTGCAAAGCACGCAGCGGGGATGGTTCGTGAGAGCAAATCTCCTCATTCCATGCCCACATTTTGTGTCCGAAAGCCCAATGGGAAGTGGCGCATTGTTCATGCTTACAATAAGCTTAATGCTGCCACGATCCCGGCTCAGACACCAATCCCTAGGAAAGATGTTCTTCAGAACAATATGGTGGGATGTACAATGTACAGTGCACTCGACTTAGTCGATGGTTATTACCACTTGCTCATGCGTGAGAAGGATATTCCGCTGACAGCGGTCAGTACTCCGAGCGGCATGCTCTGGGAGTAACTAGTTATGCCACAGGGCTTGTACAATGCCCCAGCTACGTTCAATCGTCTTGTGACACAACTGTTTCGTCCTCACCGAGGTTATGCACAGACTGACTTTGATGATATTTTTGTCCATAGTCGTGCTATGAACGGCCGGTCTGATTTGGATAATCACATCGACCATTTAAGAGCAGGGCTCGAGTGCATGCGCACGAACAAGTTGTATGCCAACGCCTCTAAGTGCATCTTTGGTGCACAAGAGATTCCCTTTATAGGGTGATTCATTGGGAAGTGAGGCCTTCGAGCGGATCCTACTAAGATAAAAGCCATAGTCGATTGGCCGGTTTCTAAGAAGTAAAAGGACATACGTAAGTGGCATGGTCTCGCCAATTAATTACACAAGTATAGTGCAAACTATGCAGACATGGCTCGGCCATTAACCAATCTCCTTTAAAAGGATACGGAGTGTGTTGGACTAACACCGAGCATGAAGCCTTTACGGCGGTTAAAGAGAGTCTTCTTCATGCGCCAATCTTGGCTTTGCCCGATCCTGATCGGCCTTTCAGTGTCGTCTGTGAAGCATCTGATTTTGCCATCGGCAGTGCTTTGTTACAAACAGATGATAATGGACGGGAACGCGTCATTGCGTTTGAGTCCCGACAGATAAAAGCAGATGAGAAGAACTATCCAGTTCATGACAAAGAGCTGCTTGCGATGAAGTATGCTTTAGTCAATTCAGAGTTCATCTCATTGTCTCTAAGCCTTTTGTGATCTATACAGATCATGCATCATTACGCACTGCGACCAAGTCGCCACATCTCTCCCAGCGAATGGCCCATTGGCTCTCATTCTTTGCTGAATACAACTTCGAGGTGAAGTATAAGCCGGGCAAGCAGAATGCTTTGACTGATGCGTTGTCACGTAGGCCTGACTATGAGCTTGCTCATGTTACGACTCTGTCGTCATCGGTCACATACCTCATTCGTCGGCATATGCCAAGGATGAACACTGTGTAGCTCTGCTACGTGCTCTAGGGAGCGAGGAGTTTAAGTACTCAGACATAGAATTGTCGGCACGATTACGTGCGAGGCTGCATCGATTCTCCATCGATTAAGGCCTGTTGTGCTATAGCACTGATGTGGAGGATACTCCCCGTATCGTTGTCCCTCATGATGAGGAGTTGAAGTATCGCATCCTCTATGAGGCACATGAAACTGCGGTGAGCGGTCATCTCGGTCGAGAAAAGACATATAGCTACGTGAGCCAATACTATTGGTGGCCCAAACTTTACAAATGGGTAAGCACATACGTGCGTACGTGCGAAACGTGTCAACGGGTGAAACCCTCAGCTCATGCGGCTGCGCCGCTCGCTAGTCTCTCTATACCCTCTGGGTGCTGGGAGTCCATCAGCATGGATTTCATGTTCGGTCTGCCGAAAGATGTGCAAGGCAATACGGGTATTGTGGTCTTTGTTGACCGTTTGAGCAAGATGGCTCACTTAGAGGCTGTGCCAGATACCATTGATGGTGAAGGTACAGCTACGCTGTTTATCGATAGAGTGTTTCGACAACACGGCTTGCCTGTGGCAATAGTCTCTGATAGAGATCCTCGCTTCACTGGGAAGTTTTGGAGGTCCATATTCAAGGTGCTCGTCACGCGTTTGGACATGTCCACGGCGGATCACCCCCGGACCGATGGTCAAACCGAGCGAGTCAATCGCGTTATCGGTGATATATTACGCAGTGTTTGCGCTAATACACCAAAACGTTGGAGTTCGATGCTCCCTGTTGTTGAGTTTGCGTTAAATAACGCTGTTCATGCCTCTACAGGCTTTACTCCGTTCTACGTGAACGGTCTCACACACCCTCGCGTTCCATTAACGCTACCACTCCGTGGTTCAGGGCTTGGTGGGGGAGAGATGGCCGATCGGCTTGCAGATATCAGCCCTGCTACTGTTCACAAACAGGAAAGCGAGTTTCTCGCAACGCGCTTGAATGTGTTACGACACGTTCGTGATGCACTGGCTGATAGCCAAGATAGACAAAAGGAGCAAGCTGATGTCAAAGGCAGAGGATGTATTGAACGTTATAAGTTCGGAGACCAAGTTCTACTCAATGCTAAAAACCTACCTACAAATGTAGTCTCTGCTGTCTTCAAGACAAAGTTGCGTCCGCGCTTCATTGGGCCGTTCATGGTCATCGCTAAGAAGGGATTGGCGTACACGCTCAACCTTCCGCGCAAACTGCGCACGCACCCAGTGTTCTACGTTGGCTTGCTTAAGCCGTATCGGGACCCGTCCCATGTGAACTCGGAGGCGCTTGCGCCTGGAAATAAGGCCTTGACGTCGACTGTTGCATCCGAACCAGGAGGTCAAGCTGACCATCCACACGGGCTAAGGCCAACTCCAACGCCTGAACACGGGCTTGCATCGCGCCGAGCGCACCCTGGGTCTTACCCAATGTCTCTCGGAGACCACTCAGCTCACGGAGCACCTTCTCATGCTCCTCCTTCGGTACCCCGACCACCACCGACGCTGCTCGATGAGCAAGGGAACAACCAGTTCCATGTGGAGAAAATACTTCAGCGACGTCGTCGTCGTGGCCAATACCAGTATCTGGTGAAGTGGCGAGGGTACTTGGAGTCGGAGAACTCGTGGGAGTATGAGATACCCCTTCGGCAGGACTGCTCTTACGCCGTGGATGTTTTTTAACATCGCAGCCAGAGTCTCCCTGCGACCGAGAACGCTTCTCACCAATAGTGGTGGGAGGTAGCGTGTTGCTCCACACCTTAGGGCCGGAAATCGTGGCTACCGAGCAAGCTGGAGCATAACGCGTACGTGTACGCAACTGGCCTTGAGCTTGGCGTACTCGAACCGGAGCTTTAGTTTCAAACTAACGTCAGCCACATCGGCTCTGGCCCGCAGCGCTGGCACACTGCTAAGATGTCGCTTGCGGTACACCAAACAGATGAACAGATTTCCCTCCTCCTCGGGTAGTTCGCCAGCGAACCACAAGATGGGCACGTTCTGTATCGGTCGAACCGAAAAATCACAAGATAAGCTCTCAAGGTGCGCAAGGTATTGACCTTGCGTGGTCAAGAACGGTTTGAGATACCTCTTATGTAGAACCTTGCGGAACGCAATGTCTTCTGGCGACGTAGCCTCTGGTGCAATTGCCCATGTCGCGAGGCTAAGGCCTTTTGTTTGATGGAGACGTCGGTCCACGTCCGGTGTTGAAAAACCGTAACCTCTACAGTTCTGAATAACCGCCTGGGTATGCGCACGACGCCGAGCATTCTCCTCTCGCTGAAGGACTAGATCCTGTTGCTCGTCGAGCGGGTTCGTGATGATATCATCTGCATCTGGTGTATGTTGCTGCGCCACTGGCGCGGTGGTTTCACCACGTCTCAACGAACGGATTCGGTGCTTTTAGAGGTCGAGCCTCAGATACAGCGGAGTGGGACGATATCCCGTCATCTCTATGGACACCAATATCGCTACTATAGTCCACATCCTCATCAAAGTCGAGGTAGGAGTAAAGCGGTTGAGAATCGTTAGGTGGCTATGCCATGGTGTTATGTGTTTGAAAACCATGACGTAAAGCGCACGCACATCAACCTCTTCGAGCAAAGAATCTGATTGGCGTTAGGTGGTAATGTCAGTCTGTGGTGCACACAAGAGAGGGGTCCCCTGTAAAATGATATCAGAACACAGTAAGCTTTTCAATTGTTGAAGACTGATGTCTGTCAACAATTATTTGCGAGATCTTTTATAAAATTATTTATGACATGTTAATTACATAGTTCTAAGGTGTTTTTTATGGTTAAAAGAAGAAATAAAGTTCAGTTCCCCTTTTGGTCAGTAAGAGACACGTGTCCTACGGGACGTCTCGATTGTAAGGACTAAGCAACGCCTGTAAAGGTAGCTTTTTCTGGAGCTCTCTGTGCTGTGATTCTTTAGAATCGTTTGGTCCCCTGGAACAGGGCCGTAAGCTCACGAGCTTGTGTGACTCCCAGGAGTCGCGTTTCCGAACATGAGTTGCTCTTAAGAGCGTTAAGTCTTCCTCTGACTTAAGGAGCTGTGTAGCTTCGCTACATGAACTTACTTTATTCCGAGCTGTTCCCAGTTATATTGCAGTACGAAGTCTCCAACCCATTGTGCTGCAGGAGCTTGCGCCTCGCTTCTTGACTACGCATCTCCAGCACGCTGTATTTACGTTCATGGTAAAGGTACTGACTTGCGATGAGCTAGACAGCATAGCCAGCAACTGAGCTGTAGCTGAGGAGAACTATTGCTACATTCACATTATTTGGTGATAAGCTCTTATACCAATTATCATATATGGACGTAGGAGCCACACCTCGCGGAAATGGCATGTCGTCCTTTGGGGGCAAAACAGTAGCCCCAAATATGGACCCGGAGTATGCTTCGTTGCTGGGCTCTTGCTTGATATATGTCTGTAGGCTCAACGTGACCCGCATATTATACAGTACACACGGGCAAGATATTGTACATAACGTGCCCGCAGCTGCCCTCGGTGCGCAGATAAATTGGTCTTTCACGCACGCCATCGTCTCGATGGTGGCGATGGCGGCATAAAACATTGGGAGAAGACCTGCCAATTCATCGACAACAGCTCACGATCGCGAAAACGATCGGCTCGCTCACACACACCACAGCACCCGGCAAGGGTCCTGTTTCGCACCACTTTTGTCCATCGTTGCACTCAAAGCGTCAATCTAGCAATATAATCACGGGCAGGGTACGCGGCGTTTGCTAACATCAACGGACGTACAAATAGTGGGTTTGGCAATACATGTACACAATCTGAACCGATACATATGGCGGCGACAACGTTGGACAATGGGCGGTGGCAGACTCATAGCGGAAAGCACGCATCACGGATGTTCTCTTTGGTGCCCTCTCAGCGGGTCTTGTGTGCACCAGGATGGGAGTATACTTCGTACATTCTCGTCCTCCATACTTGCCATCTACTGCCGTCTGAAGGCATGCATCCAGGCGGATGCAACCGATAGCGCTGCAGCATTCGATCAGAATGTTGCCATGTTTTTATCGACGACGGACGGGCATAGGAAAGGCATACACAGACACTGCATGTGTCGATATTGCCGACATGTCCAGCGAATGTAGAAACAACCCGCTAAGAAAATACAGCACTCAGCTCTTTTGTCACACCAATCCGCGTGCGATTGCATGTTTTTGGCACGGCGCATGGGATGACCTTCTGGTGAGCGAGTGATTGAGCACCACTACAATGATGTAGCCCTTTTCTGTACTTGCGTCACCTTCTTCGACTGTACAAGTGCGTGAACATATACGTATGCAAAGAGTTTGGAGCAGTCTGACAAACGCGTTTTGGCACGGTTATATTACTGGAATGCATTAGCACGCATCGCGGGGCAATGCTGCTACTCGGAATATCATCAAAGAGTATCACAGGCAACCAACCACGTTGGCTGTAACGTGGGACACCCCTTGCGCATATTTACCGCAAAGGTGACGTGTGCCTTATAAGCCTACACATGGCAACCGAGGAAGCGATAGGTAAAACAGAACCCGAAAGCTCTGTCTTATATGAAAAATAGAACTGTTTATTTGTTAAATTTTAACGTTAATAAATCATCTTTTGACTTACTCGAGCTATATTAAAGTTTTCTTCTTCATGTAAGTCCCTTGCTCACCACCCATTGCGCGCGTCTAGCAGCGATTGGTGGTTGAGTTGATTGATGCACATCGTACATCAACCGAGAAGTGGATTCCTCCACGGATATTATCCTTAGCGATAATAATTCGACAACATCACTCATTTCAAGAGATGTTGACTGAATATTATCAAATCCGAGAATATTTAAGAATTGGTACTTTCATACCAATTGTTAGGTAACGGAATCACACTGTTACATCACTCCTCCTTTAACCATCAGTCACTATAAGGACTAATATGTATAATTGTGACAGAGTGACTACCGTCGTGTCGCTCTGGGAAGAAGCACTTGTTGGTTTTTTCCTTCTCATTTACACTTCGAACCACATGACGAGCAAGTCCGCAACTGAAGCGGCTTTAAGGATGCGTGTAGCCGGAGAACAAGACGTACAAGATTTAGCAGCAGTTTATATCCTCCAGCTGTTGCTGCCAAAAAGTCTGCAACTTCCGTAGTTGCGGGTGTTAGTACCATGGACCATGGCCCCGACGTAAACGCGGTCTATTCGAACTAGTCGGATGCACCGTTCGACTATAATTTGTCTGCGAAGCCCGACCGGACGGTCGCGGAAATGAAGGCTGCTGCAACTAGCGGAAACGAAGACTGCTGCACTTTTGCGGCAGTCTCGACATAGAGCAGCGGTACGAGAT
Organism: Hyaloperonospora brassicae; assembly: GCA_947650285.1. Classification (NCBI taxonomy): domain Eukaryota; phylum Oomycota; class Peronosporomycetes; order Peronosporales; family Peronosporaceae; genus Hyaloperonospora; species Hyaloperonospora brassicae. The sequence goes on from CANTFL010000155.1 coordinate 320,366, forward strand.
GTTCGGTTCACTTGACGAGTTCGAGAACTCGTCACCGGGATTGAAACGATTGCGCTCGTATTCGTATGAGGCAAGCGTGCAAAAAAAACGAGGTAATTCCTCATGACGATGTCGATGACACTTCGCGGAGTCATCGTGGCCATAGCCGTGATAGTGGTGCCGGTTACGTTGGAACTACGTAAGAATAGCAGGATATTGATGCTATCTGATCTGATCCTGAGCGCAAACCACGGAGCCATCTTTGAGAGAGCAGAAAGTGTGGTAAGGTAATATCACTAGGGCTGTCAGAACCCACTCTTTGACCTATCAAAGCTCTATGGTCATGATGTCAGTGCAAAGAATTATCGCACTGGGCATGATTATACATCGATGTCTTTTTTTCGGTATTGATGGTTCCATTTCAACAAGACGAAAGAGCTGCACTCGTTGGTGCAGGCGTGGTACGCATTTATCGCCAAAATTTTGACAGTTGGTCGACAATCTTGGCTGGACAAAATTGATGTTGCACGCACCAAGTTTGAACAGAAGTAGCATGTCGGTGCACGGTATAAATTGCACCGATTATCTCGAGAGGCAGGATTCCTTGCCACTTGTAGGGAAAGAAGTGCCTGAGTTGTGTTGAAACTCATTTCGCACCCCTAAGGAGGGGTACCTTCCCAACAAACTCTACTGGAGGGCGCGCATCTCGTCGTAGATGCGCGAGGGGATTAAGAATTTGCAAATCCTTTTTGATTGCGTCGATCGTTCGTACGACGATGTTCGTCCTCCAAAAAAGGTTTGTCTTGTCGTTATGATCGACGAGACCGGGTACATACACCATCACCTAGTAGAGAGTGCACCAGCTGTTTCAAGAGGGTGGATACCCCCGCCACTGGACGAAGTAACTCGTCCTTGATACTGGATCGTCACGGTGGTTCAAGGTACGCTCCACAAAGAAGCGTTGACCACCGTGTGAGTCCGCCAAAGGATGCGGAGGTGGAGGAAAACCTCCTTTAAGTCGTTCTGCTCACCATCTAGATCTTTACGAGATGGATCGCGCAATTAAATGATTGCGCGATGAGTTGGAGCACGAGAGGGACAGGCGTTACGCTCTGACTAATTCTTTGCGGAAACCGGAAAGATCACGATCCCGATCGTTCGAATTACCGCCAGGACCACAAGACGGAACATGCAAAGGACCGTGCTGAGTCTGCGGTCGCGCAACTTCAGGTCGAGCGTGATGTCCGCTCCTTCGTTGGTGAGATGGCGACAGATCGTGGAGAGATCCTTCGTTTAAACGGATAGATCTCTGATGTGCACGTTCAGTTTGAACGTCTGGAGCTCGAGTGCAAGAACCTGATGGAGGTTCTTGAACGTGGGGGTATCTTCATCGTTAGAAGAGGGCTCGCACTGACAGTACGGGCGGAGACGCCCTACGTAGAACATAAGATGCGTGCACATTTTACATGGCAGCTCGATCGTGTATGCGTTGCCTTGTCGGCGCAGCACACAAAAGGAGCATGTGTACTTGGTCAGTAATTTGATGCGGCATACGTTAGTCACTACGTGTCTACGAAGGCGTACCATTAATAGTAGGAACAAGTCGCCTTCGACAAATGGGTGTTCGTTTGCTCTTCCATTCTTGTCAGCGTTCCGTTTCTGACGGTCCACCGCGTAAGCGATGGAATCCTGTACGAAACGGACTGCTGCTTCGCGAGCCAGCTGAAATTCTTCTGCTGACGAGATGTTGCTTTGTTCAGTCTGCTTTGTGCGAACCGCAGAAATAGTGCTTTTTCTTTCTTTTCATCAGCGAGGATGTCGCCATCCTCGCTGGGATAGTCATTGGCGATGCTGGAAATACCAGCATCGTCATCATCATCTGAGTCAAAATTAGCGGTATCTCTATTATTGAGATGGTCTTCCTGTTCGATGCCGAAATGGTCAATATCGGCATCATACGGGACGGCGTTAGCGTCGACACGTGATGAGAAAGATCCAGAAAGGTGTTTGCTCGCGCGAGTCCCTCCCCCCTGATCAAAGCGTCACACTCTAACAGGGAGGGCAGACGTGGATGGCGTAATCCATTCACGAAGGACGGTGTGTGTCGCGTTAAAGCATGCACCGAATTATTGATAGCGAATTCCACCATGTGTAGGATCAGATTTTTTACTTCGAAGTACCAATCTAAGCCTAAAATATTAACGCGTTCATATTGAGGGCTGCATGGCGCTGCTTTAGAATAAATTGTTCGTAGTAGGTGTAATAATAACAATGAGGTCGATATTTTGAGGACAATACTGCATAATGCGTGGGAATTGTCGATACCAAATTGGCAATTGCAGGGGCTTTGTTCAGTAGTCCAGTTATATTGTCGATATTTTATTCGAGCTGGCAATTCGCTTGGTACATTAAAGAATGCACATCTTCTTAGCCTAATCACTTTTCATTTTCTTCTTTGCACAATAAATCTCCCGATTAAACTCAATCACTTTATTTTTGCTGCGAGATATCAATGTGTTGAGGTCAAAACCCATATATTGCTGATTTTTGTACTGGACTTAACATCCTTTTTCAGTAGAGGTTGTCAAAAAGTTTCAAATAAATGTTTTGAGGTTTTCGATTGTGGTCCTACGCACCAAACTATAAAGGGACTACTACGATTTGTGCGATTTGTGTGATTTTATGCTCAACATTGACCCCATTGGCTAGTCTGCGCGTTTTTTGTCACGGTCTTAGAAGACGATATTCTTGCTTAGGGATCACTTAGAACCTTTGCTGACTGGAACACGGTAAAATGTGTGGTGCTAACTTGTAGTATATCGGTCTTGACCCCCATCGCCAGTTGATCTTGGTCTGAAATCACTCGTTACTATATATATCTTCGTTTTGAGCGCTTGACGAGTGCAATCGATATCTATACCCATTCGATACTGCCTTTAGAAGACTTGAGCAGACTTGCATTTTCCAGATCGTCGGTAGATGGATCAGTCCGTCAATATTCTGTACAGTCTTCTGCGTAGCTTTTGCGTCTGATCGCGGTTATGTAAAGTTATTTTTGTCGTTTTTCCACACTGACCATTCAATGCACGTAGATTCTTGAGATGTGACACAATTAAGGCCGTTGATGGTCCGAAGGCCAAATTCCTTGTCCAAACGATACGGCTACGACACGCGTAGCGTTTAATATGGAAATTTGTAAAGTAAATTACGGTATTATACACCTGTCACTATGCCTATATTATCCTGCGGGAAATTTATAAGTCAATATCAACTTCTTAGTTTTTATCCCTTATTCAAACGTGTTGGCGTTTCGCTGGTTGTCCTTCATGATTGCGCCATCACCCAAAACATAAACGACAAGATTGTGTTTATGTTTACATATTGTGCGTATATCAATATGATGCAGTATAAACCACTTATTGTGCCAATCGTGTTTAAATAAATTTTCTGGCTTTAGGTCGGACGACTTTATTTGGCGAACTCATTGGGCTTTAACTCTTAGGAGTTCCCAGCACCTACCTTACTATCTATATGACATCAAGCATCTTCAATAATCGCGAGTGTAATTTTGGTGCATCTGATCGACTCACGTTATTGTTTTACCATCTGACTCACAACATGGTGATATCAATTTTGCGCCTCAATCATTTACTCAGTGACATATCTTTGCATCTTAGTCATATATCCAAATCTGACATTACATCTATCAACTTGTACAGAACAAAGAGCGGAGTATAAGCATCATACCCAATACATGTAAGTAAAGAAAATGACACATAGGCATCTTCCATCTTGAAATAGTGAAAGGTTTGCGACAATGCTAAATGCAATTTGATATGCGTCTTTTGCATCACCACATGATATCTACACTCAACGTTTGGTAAATGATGTTGTTATATGTGAGGTATACAGAGGATAAATTACAACTGCGATAACATAATCTTAACTGAGATGGAGAGATAAACGATTCGTACGGAATCTGACATGCCAATTTCCGTCGACGGAGAAGTCTATCTCCTCTTGTGTGTCGCATTCCGTAGCAACATCAAAACACATTGACTCTGCACGCGGTTTCATAGATAAGATTTTTGAACGGTGGGTCCGTTCGATCAGTTTGGACTTCGCCACGTCGATCCTCGGTCCCAGATCGAGGCGGTTGCACACGGGTTTCGTCTGCCGTCACCGAAGTTATGTATCAATCATAGGTTTCGGAATATTACTGCTACTTGGAAGTGATAAGTATCCAAGAACGAGGGATATCATTTTTCTTATCAACTCTTGAATTGTGACAATGCTACAATAGCAACTCATTTATGCTGCTGATGAATTGGTCAAGCGGTAGATAGAAGAAAGACGACGAATATTCCATTTATGCTTTCACAAGAATATATGACCATTGGCATAAAACCGACTGACTAAGAAGAGAAATCTGAGTGCTGCTTCTACTCAGGATCAAGGTAGGTAGCCATTCCTTCGTGACTCATTTTTTAGTAAGACCCATACATCAAAAGCGCGACGTGCATGGCGATGTCGCCACATTGATACAAATCTAACGTTTCCACTAGAGAACAAGTCATTAAACCGAGAGTAGTAATATGGTCCGCAGGACGTCTCCACGTCATGCGTCCTTCATGAGTGCTAAATTTGATTACAAAACATATGATGAGTCTCGAAGCAGGTTTGCTTGCCTCGAATTCATTCGCTGCGCGTCTAGCTCTGATGCGGTCACTATCAATTGAGCAAAGAAGGAACGGCGATACCAGGAAGATGTAAATTTATCCATCAGCGCAGTTATGTTGTTGCATCTTCTAGGCGAGCTTTTATTATGGTCGAGCTCGAAGAGTGGGTGCGGTGATTGCCAAAAATTTGCGCATAGCGCTTGATGACGAAAACGATTTTTTTACTCTTTAGGTTGTCTACTCTCTGAAATATATTAGCAAATATAAGACTTCCTCCCGTTTATCATACGGCTAGTGGAGCATCACTGCTTGTTCTAGTGCTTCTATAACTGGTTAGGTAGCACTACTGGCTAAATGTTGTCGTGCTAGAGATGCGAGGCTTTGGCTGAACCAAGCGTCAAGTATTATATTACTTGGACCTCAATTACGCACGTGTGTGCGTGGCTTACTGACACGCTTTCATCAACAGCGAATAATATTGGCGTCTCTTCGTCTACAATGTTTCGAATACACAGATCGTCAGACTGATTATCATTAAAATTTGATTCTTATGACCACAAATCAGTATGCTGTCTGGATAAATGCTCGATTTATTGTTCGACCTGCCAGCTTTGACGTCGAAAAGATCGAAAAAAAGAGTTCGATTAGTCGAGGCGTAGATGGCCTACTGACTGACGACGCACATGGAGAAAGCAATATCAATAAGTAAGCGTCAGGCGCCGGCGTGGCAAAGCGAGCGGAAGCGAAAATGATCAAAACTTCGTTGCGATGACAATATAAATAATATGCCGATTGCCATATAAGTATCCGGGGCAAGGGGAAGGCGACAAGACTGTAACGGGGTTACACGTCGACTGGTAGTCGACGATAGGTGTGGTGCACACAAGAGAGGGGGTACCGTATAAAGTAATTTTAGAACACAGTGAGTGTATCAATTGTTAAAGACTGATGTCTGCCATCAATTGATTACGAGATCTTTAGAGAGGTTTTACTTTGAACCTTAGTGACTAGGTTAAGTACGTTGTTCTATGGTGTTCTTTAGGTTAAAGAAGAAATAAAATTCAGTTCCCCTTTTGATCAATAAGAAACACGTGCCTTGCGAGGCGTCTTTGATCGGGAGGACAAAAGCAACGCCTGTAAAGGTAGCTTGTCCTCAAGCACTCTGTGCAGTGATTCGATTGAATCGTTTGGTCCCTCTGGAACGAGGACCGTTAGCTCTCTGAGCTATTGACTCTCTGAGTCGGGTTCGGTGAACCAAAGTTGCTCGTAAGAGTGTTAAGTCTTCCTCTGACTTAAGGAGCTGTGTAGCTCCGCTACACTTGGTAGCACTTGTAGTCAATCTACGCCTGAGTCGTTACGACTGACCCTCTGCGAGGATGGAGCAATCCACACCCCTCAACGAGGCCCAAAATGTTGCGCTAGATAAGCTAACCGCGGCCGTAGGCCCAGAATATGTTGAGTTTCTCGCTTCACAAGGTCCCGACGTGCTCAATGCGCGTGTCGAGACCTTTATGCAGTATGAAACGGCCCTTTTAGGGCAGGTTCAGAACCAGGAAGCGTCGGCTATGCCAACACGCTTTGTGGTTATGCCAGACGAAGAGGCTAAGCCTCGTCCCCTTCGGGTGGACGTCAAACATTTCTCTGGAGACGAGGGTGGAAACCTCAATCTCTAAATCCGTGAGATTAAGATGTCCATGAGATCTGGCTTGATCTTAGTCGAGCATCAGCGAGTATCGCTGGCGATCTCAAAACTCGATGGAAGAGCTAGAGAATGGGATCTGACGTGCGGCACGTCGGTCGACTTGGCGTTTCCCACATGGGATTCGCTCAAGCTAGATCTGTTGCGAGTTTTTTCGCCGCCTAACCAGACCTATCGCGTGCGCTCATGCTTCTTGTCCACCCGTCAGGGTAAGAACGAGTTTACGGACTATTTCCAAGAGTTGAGAACTTTGATGGCTGCCATGCAGTCCTGATCCTCTCCCTGAGATTGTCTGCGTGACAGTCTTTATGGAAGGTCTCCGCACTGGCGCTGCCAGGACCGAGGTGTTTCGAGTCCATCCCTCGACTTTCGAATAGGCTGAGAGAATCGCCCAAAATGATGAGCATAACTTTAAGTCAGCGAGACTTGGTTGGAATGGGTACAATTCAAGCTTTGCGAGAGCAACCTTTGCAAGCACCTCGGCTTACTGTAAGCCTGAACCGATGGATCTCAGCCATGCTGAAGATGAAGGTGAAGCGAAGCTTCATGTTGCAGAGCAACGACATGAAGTGAGACGTTGTTATACGTGTGGAAGCACCAAACAGCTACGCCCCACTTTTCCTTTGCGTAAGCAACAACGTAACCCCATGGACCGCAAATAGAAACCTGGTATGGCACGGGGAAACGTCTACACCCAGTAGGCGCGGGGTGCCCTACTGGGGTAGAACTGAGTTCTGTCACTTCTCTACGAGGTAGAGCAAAACAGGGCTTAGCCCCACAGAGCTCCGCGCCAGTAAGCACAGAGTGTGGATATAAGCCTGGCTTATTAGTCGCTGAGGCGATAGTTAAAGGCTTTGAGAAGCATTGGTCGATTTATATCGATTCTGGGGCGTCATGCAACTATGCTAGACGTCGTTCCCTTGATGGGAGTCAGCAATACGCTGAGGCGCGCAAAGCGCACGAAGGTGATTTCATCACTGTTCGGTTAGCGACGGGTAGTCGCGTTACTGTGCCTAAAGTTCCGTTGGACTTGGGCGTGAAGTTTTTGGACTTTGACAGCACAAAACGCTGTATTGTCCTCAATTTGGATTCGAGATATGTACTCATCCTAAGTATGGCTTGGCTAGAACGCCATTATCCATGAATAGATTGGAGTTCTAAGACCTTAGGCGCAACGCCCAATGTTCCTAGTGGAGCTTTGGTGAGTCATGAACCCACCTTCGCTAGGCAACATAAGCACTATTGGCGCGAGCCATTAACAGAAGATGTCCATGTGCTGGACATTGGTATGTCAAAGTTAATTATCTCCAATGTTAATGACATGGAAATTGAGCGGAGCTCTTCTAACGTATTTGAAGAGAGTTGTACTCCGTTGAGTGATACTCGTTGTGATAATGAGTCACTGCATGCTATTAGCATGATTGGCCAAGGGCCGAGACATCAAGAATGTACTTCCTCTGATGTGAGTGGGGTGGTACGTGAAGTTTCACCGAGTGAGGGTGGCCGAGATTGCACCTCACTGAATGTCGGTAATGACATTGTCGGCAAAATGTCAGAGCATGCAGAGCTAGACACACATAATGCAAGTGAAGTAGTACGTGAAAATCCACTTGGTGAAGTGTTCGAGTTACGTAACACTTCACCAGATGTCGATCAAGACATGAGCTCTCGTATAGAGCGTGCTAAGGCAACTAGCAACTACAGATATCCTACTGTCCCAGTCTCTAGGAGGCGTAAGGTTTCTTTAAGGAAACAATCTCGGCGTCGGGTGGCAACTGTCAAGCACCAGACGTCCGAGATGTTACGGAGTGATAACAGTGATAATACACTATATACACTTGTCAATGGAATGACCGGCTATGTTGATGGCAACATCAGTCTCGAGACTCTTCCTTTCTTTGATACTCTCATTGAGATAGACGAAATGTCTGATGGCGAATTCAGCCAAGCCTTAAAGGCAGGAGAGTTATCCGATCTAGTGGTCATTCGACATGATGTTGAGTTGAACTCATCCTCGTTATTGGATGAGTCAGTCCTTGAGGACACAAAGGCAACACTTAACGCGCGTAGGGGATCTTCGATCCTTAAACATCCCCTTGATCCGTTTTATCCTTTGGTAAAGAAATTTCAAGACGTGGTGGTATCGACCCACCGTCTGTCTTACCTCCGGATAGAGGTGTGCGTCATGAAATTGACCTAGTTCCTGGAACCAAATAATGCGTAACACGGCAGTGACCTTTACCAAAGGAGCAGTGTGACGTCATAGACGACTTCTTTCGTGCAAAGCACGCAGCGGGGATGGTTCGTGAGAGCAAATCTCCTCATTCCATGCCCACATTTTGTGTCCGAAAGCCCAATGGGAAGTGGCGCATTGTTCATGCTTACAATAAGCTTAATGCTGCCACGATCCCGGCTCAGACACCAATCCCTAGGAAAGATGTTCTTCAGAACAATATGGTGGGATGTACAATGTACAGTGCACTCGACTTAGTCGATGGTTATTACCACTTGCTCATGCGTGAGAAGGATATTCCGCTGACAGCGGTCAGTACTCCGAGCGGCATGCTCTGGGAGTAACTAGTTATGCCACAGGGCTTGTACAATGCCCCAGCTACGTTCAATCGTCTTGTGACACAACTGTTTCGTCCTCACCGAGGTTATGCACAGACTGACTTTGATGATATTTTTGTCCATAGTCGTGCTATGAACGGCCGGTCTGATTTGGATAATCACATCGACCATTTAAGAGCAGGGCTCGAGTGCATGCGCACGAACAAGTTGTATGCCAACGCCTCTAAGTGCATCTTTGGTGCACAAGAGATTCCCTTTATAGGGTGATTCATTGGGAAGTGAGGCCTTCGAGCGGATCCTACTAAGATAAAAGCCATAGTCGATTGGCCGGTTTCTAAGAAGTAAAAGGACATACGTAAGTGGCATGGTCTCGCCAATTAATTACACAAGTATAGTGCAAACTATGCAGACATGGCTCGGCCATTAACCAATCTCCTTTAAAAGGATACGGAGTGTGTTGGACTAACACCGAGCATGAAGCCTTTACGGCGGTTAAAGAGAGTCTTCTTCATGCGCCAATCTTGGCTTTGCCCGATCCTGATCGGCCTTTCAGTGTCGTCTGTGAAGCATCTGATTTTGCCATCGGCAGTGCTTTGTTACAAACAGATGATAATGGACGGGAACGCGTCATTGCGTTTGAGTCCCGACAGATAAAAGCAGATGAGAAGAACTATCCAGTTCATGACAAAGAGCTGCTTGCGATGAAGTATGCTTTAGTCAATTCAGAGTTCATCTCATTGTCTCTAAGCCTTTTGTGATCTATACAGATCATGCATCATTACGCACTGCGACCAAGTCGCCACATCTCTCTCAGCGAATGGCCCATTGGCTCTCATTCTTTGCTGAATACAACTTCGAGGTGAAGTATAAGCCGGGCAAGCAGAATGCTTTGACTGATGCGTTGTCACGTAGGCCTGACTATGAGCTTGCTCATGTTACGACTCTGTCGTCATCGGTCACATACCTCATTCGTCGGCATATGCCAAGGATGAACACTGTGTAGCTCTGCTACGTGCTCTAGGGAGCGAGGAGTTTAAGTACTCAGACATAGAATTGTCGGCACGATTACGTGCGAGGCTGCATCGATTCTCCATCGATTAAGGCCTGTTGTGCTATAGCACTGATGTGGAGGATACTCCCCGTATCGTTGTCCCTCATGATGAGGAGTTGAAGTATCGCATCCTCTATGAGGCACATGAAACTGCGGTGAGCGGTCATCTCGGTCGAGAAAAGACATATAGCTACGTGAGCCAATACTATTGGTGGCCCAAACTTTACAAATGGGTAAGCACATACGTGCGTACGTGCGAAACGTGTCAACGGGTGAAACCCTCAGCTCATGCGGCTGCGCCGCTCGCTAGTCTCTCTATACCCTCTGGGTGCTGGGAGTCCATCAGCATGGATTTCATGTTCGGTCTGCCGAAAGATGTGCAAGGCAATACGGGTATTGTGGTCTTTGTTGACCGTTTGAGCAAGATGGCTCACTTAGAGGCTGTGCCAGATACCATTGATGGTGAAGGTACAGCTACGCTGTTTATCGATAGAGTGTTTCGACAACACGGCTTGCCTGTGGCAATAGTCTCTGATAGAGATCCTCGCTTCACTGGGAAGTTTTGGAGGTCCATATTCAAGGTGCTCGGCACGCGTTTGGACATGTCCACGGCGGATCACCCCCGGACCGATGGTCAAACCGAGCGAGTCAATCGCGTTATCGGTGATATATTACGCAGTGTTTGCGCTAATACACCAAAACGTTGGAGTTCGATGCTCCCTGTTGTTGAGTTTGCGTTAAATAACGCTGTTCATGCCTCTACAGGCTTTACTCCGTTCTACGTGAACGGTCTCACACACCCTCGCGTTCCATTAACGCTACCACTCCGTGGTTCAGGGCTTGGTGGGGGAGAGATGGCCGATCGGCTTGCAGATATCAGCCCTGCTACTGTTCACAAAAAGGAAAGCGAGTTTCTCGCAACGCGCTTGAATGTGTTACGACACGTTCGTGATGCACTGGCTGATAGCCAAGATAGACAAAAGGAGCAAGCTGATGTCAAAGGCAGAGGATGTATTGAACGTTATAAGTTCGGAGACCAAGTTCTACTCAATGCTAAAAACCTACCTACAAATGTAGTCTCTGCTGTCTTCAAGACAAAGTTGCGTCCGCGCTTCATTGGGCCGTTCATGGTCATCGCTAAGAAGGGATTGGCGTACACGCTCAACCTTCCGCGCAAACTGCGCACGCACCCAGTGTTCTACGTTGGCTTGCTTAAGCCGTATCGGGACCCGTCCCATGTGAACTCGGAGGCGCTTGCGCCTGGAAATAAGGCCTTGACGTCGACTGTTGCATCCGAACCAGGAGGTCAAGCTGACCATCCACACGGGCTAAGGCCAACTCCAACGCCTGAACACGGGCTTGCATCGCGCCGAGCGCACTCTGGGTCTTACCCAATGTCTCTCGGAGACCACTCAGCTCACGGAGCACCTTCTCATGCTCCTCCTTCGGTACCCCGACCACCACCGACGCTGCTCGATGAGCAAGGGAACAACCAGTTCCATGTGGAGAAAATACTTCAGCGACGTCGTCGTCGTGGCCAATACCAGTATCTGGTGAAGTGGCGAGGGTACTTGGAGTCGGAGAACTCGTGGGAGTATGAGATACCCCTTCGGCAGGACTGCTCTTACGCCGTGGATGTTTTTTAACATCGCAGCCAGAGTCTCCCTGCGACCGAGAACGCTTCTCACCAATAGTGGTGGGAGGTAGCGTGTTGCTCCACACCTTAGGGCCGGAAATCGTGGCTACCGAGCAAGCTGGAGCATAACGCGTACGTGTACGCAACTGGCCTTGAGCTTGGCGTACTCGAACCGGAGCTTTAGTTTCAAACTAACGTCAGCCACATCGGCTCTGGCCCGCAGCGCTGGCACACTGCTAAGATGTCGCTTGCGGTACACCAAACAGATGAACAGATTTCCCTCCTCCTCGGGTAGTTCGCCAGCGAACCACAAGATGGGCACGTTCTGTATCGGTCGAACCGAAAAATCACAAGATAAGCTCTCAAGGTGCGCAAGGTATTGACCTTGCGTGGTCAAGAACGGTTTGAGATACCTCTTATGTAGAACCTTGCGGAACGCAATGTCTTCTGGCGACGTAGCCTCTGGTGCAATTGCCCATGTCGCGAGGCTAAGGCCTTTTGTTTGATGGAGACGTCGGTCCACGTCCGGTGTTGAAAAACCGTAACCTCTACAGTTCTGAATAACCGCCTGGGTATGAGCACGACGCCGAGCATTCTCCTCTCGCTGAAGGACTAGATCCTGTTGCTCGTCGAGCGGGTTCGTGATGATATCATCTGCATCTGGTGTATGATGCTGCGCCCCTGGCGCTGTAGTAATACCACGTCTAATGAACGGATTCGGTGCTTTTAGAGGTCGAGCCTCAGATACAGCGGAGTGGGACGATATCCCGTCATCTCTATGGACACCAATATCGCTACTATAGTCCACATCCACATTAAGACCGAGGTAGGAGGAAAGAGTCCGAGACTTGTTGGGTGGCTATGCCATGGTGTTATGTGTTTGAAAACCATGACGTAAAGCGCAGACACACCGACCTCTTCGAGGAAAAAAACCGATTGACGTTTTGTGGTAACGTCAGTCTGGTGGGGGAGGGTGTAACGGGGTTACACGTCGACTGGTAGTCGACGATAGGTGTGGTGCACACAAGAGAGGGGGTACCGTATAAAGTAATTTTAGAACACAGTGAGTGTATCAATTGTTAAAGACTGATGTCTGCCATCAATTGATTACGAGATCTTTAGAGAGGTTTTACTTTGAACCTTAGTGACTAGGTTAAGTACGTTGTTCTATGGTGTTCTTTAGGTTAAAGAAGAAATGAAATTCAGTTCCCCTTTTGATCAATAAGAAACACGTGCCTTGCGAGGCGTCTTTGATCGGGAGGACAAAAGCAACGCCTGTAAAGGTAGCTTGTCCTCAAGCACTCTGTGCAGTGATTCGATTGAATCGTTTGGTCCCTCTGGAACGAGGACCGTTAGCTCTCTGAGCTATTGACTCTCTGAGTCGGGTTCGGTGAACCAAAGTTGCTCGTGATAGCGTTAAGTCTTCCTCTGACTTAATGAGCTGTGTAGATCCGCTACAAAGACCGTCTTGAGGAAAACAAACCAAAAAAAGATGATGAGCCCAGATCTGCCACGAAAGCGACTGAGCGATGTCGGAACAAGCCAGAGGACCATTTGCGGCTCATGCTAATGACTTAAAGGTCTTTACAATACAGACGCGTCAACTGGACTTTGCAGCGCTTAAGTGGAAGCAGCAGCAGACGTTGCGATGCGACCGGTGGCAACTCAATCGGGCATAGATGAAATACAGGTAGAAAGTTACAATGCAGCAGCTGCAGACGCGGGCGATGGAGCTGCGCGCGAGACTTGTGAACGCGCTGGAGGAGACTGGACAGTCTCCAGCTCAGGCATAGAAAAACATGTACTACTTAGGCAAAAGGCGGATGGAGAGCAAAGAACAGAGTGAGTGAGTGATCGCGAATAAACTGCGATCGACAGAACGTTGCAACTGATGCATTTGACGATTGTACTGCGTATCGTCCTTCTGTCGTTGCTCATTATCCCCCATCACAGCTGCTTCTCACATGCTCTTTGCTGTGAACTCCGCAAAGCTCTGGCCAAACAACCTCTGCACGTCGCGCTGGATGTCGCTCTTGGACATCTTCCAGCCCGTTGCAAAGAGCTTTTTTACATGTCCACCAGCACTTTGGCGATCACACTGCGTGAGTGGCTCCACTTGTCAATGAGCTGGTCCAATACACGCGCATCCGAGTGCTGGCTCGTGAATGCCGTGCTTAGGATCTCGACATGCATACAAGTGAGCTCTTCACTGGTCGACGGGTTGTTGCAGTACCACCAGCAGCCATACGGATGCAGGTACCGGAACTTGTTGGCCGCCACGGTCACTTTGTGCTGCTTCGGGCGCGAGAGGAATGCGGCCAGATGGTTTACCTTGGGGAAGGCACGAAACAACTTGATCAAAATGTCCACGTTGCTCGGCAATACTCCGTCTCCATCTACACCACAACGAGCATTGATCGGAAGAACGCTGTCAAACTTTAGCGCAATTGACGGCTTCTTCACTTCAGCCAGCGTCAGCAGCACTTGCAGCAGCAATTTCGCACCATTTGGTACTGCGGTCGTACCAGCAGAAGTAGACGCATTCTCATCCGGGTACTCAAAGGAAATAGGCATGCTAGCCATGAAGTACTCGGGCTTTATAACGTCGATCCACATGTCCAGAAGCAAACGCATACCCGCGAGCGTATGTGGTAGCTTGAACACGTCCAGCGTCGGACTGATGGACGCCCAACCGCCAAGCAGGACCTGGTCTACCCGCAGAGCCGAACGGAAGGATTGCGCGACCATGCAAGCGGCGAAGTGGTTGTGGCTGAATCACCCAGCCAGTGTCGGGCCTCTTTCGGTTCAAACGGGATGTTTGTCATCACCGCGTACTTGAGACCAGATAGACGGAACACCGTGCCCACGCACTCCTCGGCATCCTGGTGCTTGAACCATTCCTGGATAGCAGACAGGTCGCGTCTCGCCACAAGGTGGTCCAGACCTAACAAGTGTAGCGTCGTCAGTACTCCACGGCAAGCCTCTGTCACAGGAGAGCGGTTCACGGACAGGTGTATGCCAGACGAGACCAACCTGCTCGCGGCCTTCTGCTTCTCCCAGCGAAGCCACAGCTTCGACCTTAATCTTCTCCGTCAACACACTTCCATCGACTCGAACGACGTCCACTTCGTACGTTCCTTGCGCTTTCCCACCTGCGTGGACAAAGCTGTGTCCACGTGTCTGGGCCACCACAACGGCGCCACCAGTTGCTCGAATCGTTAGCACGAGCACTGACCGCTGCATTGTCATGTTCATCGAAAACGCCATACAAAACATACCGTCAACTTGCGACGACGGCCTATCGCACTGCGTGATGCCATCGAATAAATACACGACGGAACTAAGCAAGAGGAAGAGACCGCTGAAGAAGAAGGAGCTTTGTATCCCACGTGCGTTTTTGGGCAGCCGATTCTTGCGTTGTGAAGCACCAAGGAACACTCTGGTCGCACTAGAGGTTGACAAGGTGAACATCTAGCTCGATTGAAGAACTGCGCCCGCATGTTGTCAAGACAACCAAGAATTGCTCCATGTCACTCTAAGTGTCCGGGCCCACATGTGCATTGGCACGCCAAGCTGCGTTGCTAAGGGATGTCGGTATGAGAGAGTGCTATAGAACTCGACATTGGCAGCTGCCCTAAAGCTTAACGTGGATCTGCGTCAGCGGCACTTACCGCGAGAGTGAACTGATGAATGCCTACACATGACAACCGCTTACAACGGATCGCATCAGCGGTATTGAAGCGGGGGCGGGTACCACGCTGCAATGTGTCGTCGTTCGGGAGCAGGAGAGTAATGGAATCAGTGATTACCTCGAGTGACCAACACTGGCGATCAGTGGACAGCTCCGACTACCAGACGCTTCGACAACGCCACGAATCGAGCGGTGTAGACTTTGACGCGTATTCGCTGATCCGCGAATTACTTGTAGTGTACCCGGCCCCGTCGCGAACTCAACGTCTTGTTGGCGTTCTAGTGACGACCATTTGTCTGTTGAACGCTCAAGACCGTGCCCTGCCTAAGGCTCTAACAAGGGCACGATGCACTGGCGCGAGGTGTGCTTGATGAGCTATCGCGTCCAACAGCTGCCAGAAACGATGCCAGCACACGACAACGACCTCAGGACGGTATACTAGTGCAGCAACTGGATCGATTTTTCGACGGAAGAGGACGCGACTGCGGCCGTCGCAAAAAAACATTGCTGCCAAGGGGCGAAGGACCCATAAAAGAACACAGGTGCTGGACATGCTCACGCGCTCCGGCCTGTTGGCAGAACCTTATCTGTTGCATGTACGAGTGGACGTGGGAGTTAGTTATAACGCGTGTGCGGCTTAGTTATATATATAGTGCATGCAGACAAGTGGTGGGGCTGGGCAAGAAGGAAAGAAAGCGTATACTATGAAATTAACACGATGATGTAGGTCGCGAGCACCATCACAAGTGAGCGCCACACGCGTTCTCAACCAAGTATACACGCGCATTGTCGGATGGAGCAGAGATGGTGTCTCGCCAGCGTCGGCGATGTTGCCCCGCCAACGTCTGCAAGGGTGTCAGGATCCTCGTGGTTTCTCGTGGCCTCTCATGGCGACGCTAGAAGCACAAACCATCAACACATCAGCCATCGTTAGTTGACAATGCTCAAACAAGAAGTCAACAGCTACACAGATGACAATCCAATACTTAATTTACGTACAGTCGTTGCTCAGTAGGCCCGGAAGCCCGTGGACGTACATATAGTAGATCATCCAGCTTTGGAAGGGGTTTATATATGTCAATGTCATGGTACTTTGACACTATTTTCAGCTTGTTGTAATTATTGTTGAACATGGATAAGAGCGTTCGATACCTTTCCATCGCTTCGTACTCAACTATGCCGCTATGGATATCATTGGATGCGAACCGAGTTAGAGAAGCCCTAAGAAAGGATTCTGGTGCCATTTTGAAACGAGCAAGGCTGTGCACCAGATTTACCCCGCTCGGAATGGTCAACGACCTGATAGCTGCTCCATGATTAAAAAGCCAGCGATAATCGAATCGTCCGACCCTGTACGGCTCTAGCCTAGCCGCCCAGTTCGCTAGTTCGTCGCCAGTCTTCGTCGTCCTAGTCGATGACGCCTTCAGCAGTAGTGGCTCGGCCACAGCCACAGCGTCTTCCATCACGCCAGGTAAACGCATTCTTTCTTCACCTTCGGGTTGTGCAAGAAGGCCGAACCCTGCAGCGACCCGAACGTTCCTGGAAGTCGATGGAGTGTGTGCGTCCGGGTCCGATGTCGTCCCCGTGGTCGACTCTCCAACAACTGACGCCGACAGGGCGCCACCGCCAGCAGACATGACGAGCGCGAGCGTGAGGAGATGAAAGATCTTGACCATTGTGACGGGGGGAGTGTCAGTCAGTGAACTAGGAGCTCTGGTGAGGAGGAGGCGCTGGCGAGTCAAATTCGAAAGTGAGGAAGACGTTGTGGCCTCAAGCTGCGAGGGCTAAATGACCGGACGAACGGTGTCATCGAGTGCATTGTGTCTGCTAACGGGCTTGCTGCCGCGAGCGTCTGGTCCTGGATTCCCAATCTCTAGTATCCGAGCATGATGTGCAAAGCTGCAGAGTTCAACTTGCACAGAACTGTATGTGGAGCCGAATCGTCTACCGCCCGTTTTGCTCGCGTCACTACTTGTGCAAATATATTAAAGTTCGGACTGCCGTAAACTGCTTTTTGACTCAGAGCACGGTAATTGATGGATCCCGTTACACGGGTAATTCGTTCCGAAAGACTCAACCCTGGATTGCTTACGCTGCCCATCTGCGCGGATGAAGCGCCCGTGGGTACAGTGGGAAGCGAAAGCCAGCAGCTCGATCAGGTTTTGTCACTTTCCTTGATAACACATGTTCTTACCGACCAGCCTGCTGGACGTCGACCCTGCTCTCGACAGTTGTGCATAAAGTCATGCGTTGACAAAAATTGGCGAGTGGTAAGTGAGATGTTTGTCGGCGCACACGTGCGTAAGGTCATCTTGTGGTCGTTTCTTGACATGGAGTATTAATTTGAAGTGGTCCGAACGTCTCGGACGTGTGCTGTCTAAGGTGATAGAAGAACGCAGCCATCATTGTGACCCCAAAGGCAGAGCCATTGGTGAGTGACTGCACGGTGAAAGGCTCAGTTCTTGGCATTTGGCTCGTTGTTGCATTTTTACGCGTTAGTAGTGTCACTTATATACACATGCATGGTGCTCCCTCCGTCCCAATTTTATAAGATAAGATATTCCCAAATTTTCACGGTTCAGCTCAAGCCAGTCTTTTTCCCTTCGGGGCAGTCACGTCGGAGGGAATCCTCCCCTTGGGGAGCCGACGTGGTCGAAGATCTGACGCGGGCACGCTGCACTCGCAGTCGCGGGTGTGGGCGTAGGAGACCGACGGGTCGCGCAAGCGGCCCTAGCAGGGGTGTTTTACGGACTGGAGGCGTACCCCGCGCCACGTGTCGCCGCTGCGGCGAGCGCACACTCCACGTCAAGGGGCCGCGCAAGCGGCTGAAGGGGGCCACCATCGCAGATGGTTGAGCTCCTCGGAGAGATATATGGCGGGTTGGCGCTCTCCACGCCACGCAGTCACTTCGGTGATCGCACTCCACGTCGGGGGCCGCGCAAGCGGCTGTAGGGGGTGTAACGGGGCAGCCCGTTACATGATATTGTCACTTAAGGAAAGTGACAATAAAGAATATAAGATGGATATTCTTTAAACAATATCACCAAAGTGGTGATATTGAAGGGTCGACCAAAGGGTCTGTTCATTGGT
>CANTFL010000157.1:0-11046 GCA_947650285.1 Hyaloperonospora brassicae
AGATCGGGATCGGAGGGGCTAAGATGGAGTTGTGGGTCACTAGAGGACAAGACTGGGTCCCCACGGTGATATCGGGTTTGGGTAAGACGGAATGCCTGCAGATGACCAACATTGGCGACCGTGAGATCATACTGCCCACCCACACTATATTAGGATTGTGGACGGAAGGCGATATGGTACCATGGACTCAAGGTTTTGTGACGGTCGGATCGGGGAAGTACAAAGAGTGGCAAACTCTAGCGTACGAAGCTGCGACGGATAGTGTGAAGGCGCTTCCAGAAGAGCACATCGGACCACTGGTAGAGCGCCCTTCCTACGTCGCCCCTAAACGTATCATGAAACGACAATCTGATCTGCTAAAAGATGTATCTCCAGCGGTTTCTACGGTGACGCGGCAGACCGGAAACGAGGAACTGCACAGAACAGATTTCGCGGTTGTGAAGGAAAAAAAGGGGCATTCGAGCTGAATTAACTCCATACAACGAAGCAGAGCTATCGCGAAGGGATAACGATCATGAGATCGAGATCCAACATGAAACGAAGGGGGATCGCTATACGGAACAAAGATGGCCACGCGATAGACCGTCTATATCGAAGGCCGATCAGACTGACAAAATGTTGGAATTGAGCCAGCCTGGAGAGAAGCAAGAGCCTGAAGAAGCAACATTGCCAAAGACTGAAGATGCTGAGATCGCAGAAACACCAATTTACTACCACGAAAGCGGAGATTTGTCTGCTGTAGATATCGAGCAGCTCATGGCAGTACTACCAGAAATGTCGGCGACTACGGAAGAAGTTTTACGATTGATGACATTCAGATCGGCGATCCCAATGTGCCTCTCACCACAGATTAAAAGCGGCTCAGATCGTTGATATGGAAGAGCCGTCACCTTCTCATGGGTAAAGGTAATGCTCTACCACCAGCAGCACGTTGCGCGATCTGTGATATCGATGTCGGTGGGGCAGCACCGATAGCGCAAAGAGTACGTCCGGTCGCGCCGAAATATCGGGAGAAGTTGTCGGATCTCATCAAAGGGCTGTTAGCGGCCAAGATCGTCCAGCCATCCACGTCGCCTTGGGCGTCTCATATAGTGGTGATCATCAAAAAGAATGGAGTTGATATTCATCCCTGTACAGATTATCAAAGAGTGAATCAGCCGACACGCCTGATGGTTTACCTTATGCCGTTGATCAGCGATCTGCTGGAAGACCTGAATTAGCCTCATGGTACTGTTTTCTAGACATGGTTAGAAGATTCTGGGTCGTAGAAATGACCGAACGAGCAAAACTGATCTCAGCGTTTGTCACACCGTTTGGCCTTTTCGAGTGGTTGCGAATGCCGTTTGGGCATAAGAACGCACCTCAGATCTACCAACGTCTAGTTGACAATGCGCTGTATGGTTATCTCAAGATCGGCCAGAGATCAGCTTTAGATGTCCCGATCGACGTGTTCAAAGATGGAGAATCTAAGACAGATCGACGGCCTTCTATACTGGGACGTCGATCTTAAACTGACGACATCCTCATACCAGCCACGTCATGGGAATCTTTGTACGCAAAATTGGAACGACTGCTAGAAGCATGTAATAAGCGGAATCTATCCATCCGTCTTACGAAGAGTTTTTGGTGGTGCCGTAAGGTAGAATGTCTGGTACATCGAGTGTCGATGGATGGTCTAGAAGCTCAGCTCTAGAACTTAAAAACGCTAATCCACATCCCATTTCCTAGCACGCTGCGAGATATGCAATATTTTCTCGGGAGCTTGAACTACTACCGCCGCTTCATTGAGGATTTTGCAGTGTACGCCGCTGTGTTATATATGCTAAGGGAATCGGATTTCTTCGAGATCGGCGGATCTCAGCTCGCAGCAGGTGACGAATGGTCGAATGAAAATCAATAGAAGGAGGCTAACGGCTGCGTTCAAGATGCTGAAAGCTAAGATAGCTACAGCTCCCATGATTAGACATTTCGACCCGGATCGTCTTCCCGTTATCGTGGTCTATGCTAGCAAGTGGGCTGTTTCAGCGGCCCTGATACAAGAGTACGATGGCGTATACCATCCGGTTACGTTTACTAGCCGCACGTATAAGCCCAATGAACTTAACTACGGAACGGTGGAGAAGGAAGTGCTGGCGTTACTTCGTGTTTTGGATGTATGCTATACTACGCTTGCCTCGCGGGAGATCAATGTGTTGACCCGACAATCTACGATAGCGTGGTTGATGCTATCTCGAGGGCTCAACATAATATTGGGACGGTGGGCTGCTTTGCTGTCAAACTGGACTATGGAAGTGAAGAGGTGCGAAAAAGGAGAAAAAGAGATTTTTGGGCATGCTAGCAGCGAGTATCACCTCGAGAGAAGAGGTGGAAGAGATGCTGATTGTAATTTCCTCCCGAAAGGACTGCCGCCTCAAAATATCGATGCCTCCTTCAACAGTGGAAGCAGATGAAGAGTTGCTGGTGGCTAGTTTCGATGGATCGGCAAGTATAAAAAAAGAAAGGAGGGTCGTACAGTGCTGCGATATGGAGTTTACCCGAGTGGAATCTCGTGGCGGCAGAATCCAGATACACTCTCGACCTCACCGTGAATGAAGCTAAGTAGAATGGATTAATTATATTCTTAGATTTACTGGCTGATCTGGACAGGGAATAGTAAGCTTTTGTGGGGACTCTAATTTGGTGATCCGCCAGATGCGCGGTGAGATCGACTGTAAAGCCCCGGGCCTGCAACTCTTTTAACATAAAGCGTTAGAGAATTTGCGAACGTGGCCTAATCACGAGTTCCTACACATGAAGCGAGAATGGAACCACAGCGGGGATCGACTAGACAGGACAGCATGGAAGAACGAAATCGGGAGAACGGTTGTAGCCGACGAAGATCGGCAAGATCTGATTACATTGAACCGTCTCGACGAATTGTTAAAGCCCAAGCAGGATGGGCATTTTGCTCGAATAATTGCGGTAACGAGGTCAACCGGGAGGATAAGCCATCAGCCCGAAGTGATACAGGAGGAGAAAGTACAGAGGATTAGGATTCGAAGAATTGTACAAGCTCAGGATAAAGAGCGTTGGAACGTCAACCTCAAGATTTATCTGAACGGCGATATATTAAGCCTGGACGCTGGGAAGTGAAGGTGTGCGCAAAAGTAGCACCTGAGTAGTCATCGATGAGAACGATCTGCTTTTCTTCTGCCCCATGGCGAGAAGAGATTCGAAAGATCGCGATGGTTTGATGCGTCAAGTGATCCCAGAGACGTTGCAACAGGACTTTTTGCACCATTACAACGCAAGTCTGGAGGAAGGAAACCAAGGTATTGGCAGGACGTACCCGAAGATCAGGTCGCGGTTCCACTGGAGAGGGCTGTACCGGAGTGTGCAACGATATGTAGGCGTGTGTACCAATTGTGAGACCGAAAAGGGATGTCCGATGATCCATGGGAGATCGCCTGGTAATTTACAAGTAGCCTACCCATTCCAGATCATCGCAATGGGTCATAGCCCGTCTTTGCCTAAGTCTTTCAAAGGGAACACTGAGCTGCTCATTTGGGTAGATCTTTTCTCGGGGTATGTGATCGCAAAAGCTAGCTCGTCACGGACAGCACAGAAGATTGCGGATCATTACGAAGAATGCATGTTCCGACGTTTCGGAGCTAGCGAGGCTATCAGGCACGATCGGCAACCGGGCTTTATGTTCGATTTCATTCAGCTTTCAGCCAGATGGTAGGGCAAAAGCAGCGTACTACCATGGCCTATAGACCACAAGCAAATGAAACGGCCGAACGAATGGTGCAAACACTGACGCATTCGCTCAAGATGTATGTGGCCGATGTCAACCAACAGGATTGGGATGATTATTCCGAACGGGTCACATTTGCGATCAACACCGCTCAAGATCGGATCCGGGGAGGCACCCATAATCTATCTGATTCATGGGTGGGACCCGCGATCTACATTGGAAGCTACGTTATCAGTAGAAAACACGGTAACACGAGATCGCGACCCAAAGAGGTGGAGATACAAGATCCAAAGGCTATTTCAACGATCTCGATCTGCAAAGAGGGATCACTTACGAGCCGCGATCCAGTAGAGAGCAGATCGACACAATAATGACCTGGAGCCACATGAAGTCGATGTGGGTACACAAGTACGGCCATACCTGGATCGAGTCATGGAAGGCTACGCGAAGAAGTCAGCGCATATGTGGCATGGCCCATTCCGAGTTGCGGATATATGTGGATATCACGCGGTGAAATTGGAGATCGCTGGGACCCCATATCGGCTATTTCCGATTGTACATCTATCGAAGCTGAAGACGGTAAAGACGTTCCCTGTACGGCCGAAGCATCGGCTTACGATGGATGAAGCAGATCGCTTGGTTTTTGATGAAGCTCTGCCACCAGAAGATAGTTGGTAGAGCGATCTTGAGGAGGGAGAATATGAAGCGGAAGAAATATTGGACGTGCGATCTGGTAGGAAAACCCGTTATGGGCGAGTACACCGACAGTTTCTGGTGAAGTGAAGGGCACATCCCGATCTAAGCCGGGTGGATGAGACCGGTCTGAGTTGTGGGGCGATCTTGCAAGCGTTTGAGCGGAGCCGAGTGAGCCGAAACCGTTTCGAAGTGATGCAGTCTCACGAAGGCAAGTCGGACGAACCTTAACAGTTCGAACAAGTATGCGGAAGGTATCATGAGCGGAAGGTAGCATATGCAGAAGGAGGGGTTGAAAGATGTTCTAGACGGTAGCACATGCTGGTGGATGAGGTTGCAAGATGTGCTTGGAGGTAGCACATGCTGATGGATGGAGTTATGTGTGTGAGTATGGAGACAATCAATTGAATTACCTAACTGAGAGATATGGATCGAGAGCAAATCGAAGTTGTGAAGGTTGCGAAGAATGAATTACCGAAGAAAACGATTGAAAGACGTACACAAATCTGAAAGACGATCGAACTCGAACACCGATCTTAGACTAAGACGATGGATCAGGCTTAAACTTGTCTTGTAGACGAGGGATATGCGATCCGGGGTGATCCCTGTGGACGTTACGGAACTGGTTGAGCCAAGGATCCTCACGGTCGGCCATGTCCAACGCCTCTACCAGGTCGGCTGGGTCGGCAGTATGTCCCAATCCGAGATTCCAAACTCGCTTTTCATGCATGCGCGGGTGTTGCAAAAAGAAGGGATCGATCAAGATATCCAAATCGCAGTGGCCGTCGATCATGCCGCGGAGTATCGTCTTCAGGAAATTCTTTCAACGCGCTCCAAAACAAGATCGACGCTGTTACGCTGACGCCAAAACGGTAGCAGGAACCGATCAGATCGTCGTTGATTCGGAGGGGTGGGAAACGCGTGCGTAGATTCCCACAGCGCTTGGCAATGACTGGACTCCAATTTCAAATAACGAGTGTCCATGTCCCGATACCACTCGGTTAGGTAAAACGAGATCGGGTTCACGGAAACCACGATGTTGTCCCAGGGAGATCGGGCGTATAGGGCCGCAATGTGTCGCCGTGAGACTAGCCCAGAGCCCAAGTCCCCGTAGGTGAAGTTCGCTCCTGAGAGTTATAAGGAATTAAGAAATGTCAAAGCTTGGAATTGTGATTGAACAACAACTCGATCGACATGGTACTCACGCAAACCATCGCAATCCGTGAGACTGACCATGGACCGATCATAGAAGCTGCCCGGCGGGAAGGTGCCAAATAGTTGGGAATCCACCGATCCCGTGGCTGCTGGAGTGGTGGAAGATGGTCGGAATCAACGGAGGAGATGACTCGGTTAGCCACTTGGCGCGTCGGAAGGGTGATGCTGTTTTCGCTATCGGACAAATGGCCATCCGAAAGCGCAGTAGACCCCGGAGGCGGACCAGCGGAGCCAGTCTCGCTGTGTGTTTCCCCTGTCGGCGACACCTCCACATCTTCCACGTCTTCATCATCTTGAATTTCAATTACGGGGGCAGCCGCGACCGGAGAGAACGGGTACGAAAGATAACGGGGTTCCGGAGTGTCTGGAAAGAGTGACCGCGACAGTGCTTGAGCTGATGCAGTAGCTGCGGAAGAAGCGGAAGCGACCTGGGCAGCCGGAGAGGAGTCTAAAGCCGAAGATCGGGCATCCGACTTAGGCTGACGACGAGCGGTCGATCTGAATTTAGACATTACAGACCGAGTCAGATCATCCGAGCTAGAGGCAGACCCGGTCGAACCTTCACTTCCCGATCCATCCCCAGGCGCTGCAGGCGGGGACGGAGAAGAAGAATCGAAGGGAGGCGCGGGTCAAGCCGATCTTGGAAGTCTCTTGGAGGATATTGAGGGGTTCAACAATAATAGGCGGGTGCCCGCTCGTGTTTTGGAATAATCCCTGGACCCTGATACCAGTTGAACACGCTGGCGCTTGGCAGGCGGAGCAGGCGATCTCGGTCGGGTCTTACGGACACGTGATCCCATTCTCCGGATGGCAGAAGCAGGAGTCTATCCCACCGGAGCAGCATCTCTGGGGGTCGGATTGGGAGTCGAATTGGGGGTCACCACAGACGACTGAGAGCCGAGTATATCACAGTTCAATGTGTCAAAAAGCGCACGATGATCTGCCACGGCCCAGTTCCGATCTTGCTCCGCCGCTGTCGAGAGGTCGTAAACCGCAAGATGTTCTGCAAGTTGACGACGGAGGGTTACATTCTCAGCCTGCGAGTGCGCCAGCTGACCTTCCAAAGGAACTAAGAAATCCACTTGCTGTATGAGATCGCTGATGGAAGCTAAACCCTCTTCGGTATCCGCTTGAGATCGACCCAAACCTATTTTCAACTTGGAAACTTCCGCGCTGAGGAATGACTTGTCGAAGGCCAACTGGTCACGCTGATGTCGGAGGGTGTTGCGATCCGCTCGGAGGGAGCGGACCTGTGCGTTCACGGTCCTCATCTGCTATTCTAAGCGGGTCAGATCTTGATCGCTGGCGCGTAACAACTCGTTCAACCGAAGAATCGTCGCCGACTGATCGCGACGGGTCCGCAGCGTCAGCCGGCAGTCTCTCAAAGAATGAGCGGCGTCGACATACCGGCATTGCATCAAGTCGTAACGACGCTGGACGAAAGAGACAAATGGGGCGCCCGATCGGTACAGATAATTGATCTCTTCTTGCAGGCGATCTCCGCGCGCGACATCCTCTCGGTGTGACTGCTAAAGCGCGTGGATGTTATCCTCTTGGCTGCGAAAAGTGGCCTCTCGATCCCATAAATACGAGATCGTCGCCAACGTAAGACGAACGTCGTCGGCGGAAACTCTCGGGACGTGCTCGTTGGTATCCACAATTGGAGTGGACCCACGACGAAGCCCACTAGTGGTCAGTGTATCGGACCCAAATGCGCCAAGAGGAGCTGACGAGGTGAGAGGGGCGATCGACTCCAGCGGGCAGTATGGAGATCCCACAAGAATCGGTAACGACCCGACCGGATCGAGATGACTTGGGAGCCCAGGCCGATCTAGAGCAACGAGAATACGTTCCCCTTAGTCGGGCGATCTGGGCAACGGAGGCGATCCGGTCGGACCGGAATGTCGTGGGGACCTAGGCCGATCCAAAACTGTGGGAGCATGCTCCCCGTGATCTGATGATCCGGACGGCCGATCGCGATCCGGAGACAGAACCACAGTGAAGCTGTTCGAGAGGGTCGGCGAAGTGGGGAGACGCGTCGGGGAGGTCATGGGATGGACTTGAGTGCTTAAAACGAAGTTGAGAAATGACTGGACTGAGCCGATTGCTGCCTAAACAACCTTGAGTACAGGGGGCGGTAGTGGTAAAGTCACTAATCAAATGATGGGACGTGGATCTGTGACCACCCAGTTAAGGTGTCACTTACTGGTGGAAAATGAGACCATGGGACCTGGCGATCTAATAAGAGATGGGAGGCGATCCCAACGGAGAAAGACGATCTGATCCAAATGTTGTCAGATTGATAAGTATGGAATGATCTGAGACGGGGCGCGGAAAGGGATGATTTCCACGCTACAATCTGGGACAAGGAATGATTTCAACGGTGCGATCTGAGACAAGGGACTGGATTGCATCAAACAACCGATCTGAAGCAGAATTACTATAGGAAAGGTGCATCGGGATCAAACAATGTGAGGTTACTCTGTGACAAAGATGCCGAAATCCATCAGATTGGTGACACTTGTTACCGGTGTCACATAGGGAGTACTGATTTAGGTTAATTATGGCCCGATCTGGAAGTGTGGATGTTTGTGGGGGTCCGTGGGACCGTTGTAAGAACTGCGGATGGTCCCATTGAGCAGACAAACCCGTGAGGATGGTATCGGAGTACGCTCAATGGACGAAAGAACATATATGGCCGGATTGTACTGTGTCGGTCCTCAACAATCTCAAATTGGACCTCAGATCGGCCATGTTCCCTGCTGACTATGGATCTATCGGTGATGGAACTGTTGAATCGTGATAAACATGCTTGATGAAGGTCCATGAGTGATGTCTTAAACGTTCAGATTGAAAGATCCAGTGGTAGCCGGTTGAATTGATGTCGCAAAATGGATTTAGACACGTTCCACATCTTGGATACTATGTTGGACTTTTCGGTGCCAAAATTGGGTATTTGGTACCGTATTTGGAATTTAAGCCTTTTGGGTGTCTAGGTGCGATATCGGGAGTATTGGCGCTATCTTTGGAGTACAGGTCGCGAAATTTCGACACGTGTTCAAGGGGGCGGTCAATCTTAAAGGTGATATCGCCTTGGACAGTGACCTATAGTTGGGAATAGGCTTGAAGATAGGTTGGATATTTATTTGGTTGGTTAATAAACAGACTTGAACTCTACTTCTTCTACTCACGACGCACGTTCTCCTCCCCTCTTCTCCGGGCAAGATTGATTTGGCTTCCCCGGCGGGTCAAGGCACGCGTGATATAGGGACACAGAAGACCGATCTTGGATTGTTGGCCAAGATCGAGAAGAGCGATCTCGGGATATCTGGCCCGGATTGATCAAGTACTCACACTCAACTCAACTGCCAGGGTAGCAACAACACAACAAAGGAAAAGGAAAACGATTTTGGACACAAGATCGCAAGTCGGCTCAAGTGGTCAGAAGATCTGGACAAGCTGTTCAAGACAAGACCGAGCAAGACCGAGACGATCTACCGGGCAGATCAGCGTGTTTCATTTTGGCGAAACCAAGGACCGATCTGCCCAAATTGCGCACTTCCAGCAGGATCGGCCGATCCCAATGCAAGATCGACGCAAGACAATTATTTGCTGAGTGAAGATTTCCGCACACCGAAGACCCCGATCCCGAAGACGAATCGAGATCGGTGTGATTCAAGATCGAGATCGCGACGCCTTCAGATAAGAGATCGCCGCGCCTCTACATCAAGATCGCAGAACCCCTGTTCGTGGTGTGAAGATTCCCACGCCGGAAGCAAACTCTCAACCCAACCTCTCAGCGAGATCAACATCTCCCAAGGCCGTTACGAAGAGCAAAAGCCAGCCCAACCGACGGGTACACAAGGTGAGCACAAGGTTATACAGCAAGGCACGTATCGAAGTACCCCCTCCGTGAGTCGGCAAGTCTGGGCAAGTGGAAGATCGACACTCACAAAAGCGATTTTGTGAGATCGACTTCACCACAATAGCGCATCAGCAACGACGTTAGGTCGTCCTGGGTTGTATTCTACGGAAAAGTTGTACTCCGCGAAGAAATACTGCCACCTCGCCATTCGTTGAAAGAGGTGTGTACTGTTCACAGCCGTGCGTAGTGACGCATGGTCCGTATATACGATGAGCGGTCTATCTCCGAGGAGATAGACGCGAAATTTGGCCAGTGCGTACTTCATGGCAAGGAGTTCCTTGTTATGCACTGGATGATTACGCTTACCTGCTTGCAGCTGACGCGGTTGATAGCAGACGACGCACTATGAGCCGTCTGTGTCATACTGCATCAACGCACAGCCGAAAGCAAAATCGCTGGCGTCACAGACCACATAAAAAGGTCTGTACTGATCTGCAATCGCCAAGATGGGAGATTGCATCAAGGTTTGCTTGATACGTTCAAAGGAACGCAGACAGTCAACGTTCCATGACCACTCGACATCTTTCTTGAGCAAGAATGAAAGATGAACAGTCATCTCGGCGTGATTGCGTGAGTACTTGCGCAAGTACGCCGCTAAGCCAAGAAACTTACGAATTCCCTTGACATCGACTGGCAATGGCCAGTCAGTGATCGCCTTGATCTTTTTGGGATCAGGGCGTACGTCGTGTTTACCTAAGATGCACCCAAGAAGTGGTATTTCGCTAGCCGCGAATATACACTTCTTGAGATTGGCATACAGCTTGTGCTTGCGCATAAGTTGAAGAACCTGACTAACATGAGTTCTGTAAACTTCATCGTCCGTCTTACCGTCCAGAGCCCGGCTATGGACGAACACATCGTCGAAGTAACTCAGTGCGAAGTCTCGCACCGGTCTCAACAGATTTGTGACACATCTGCTGAACGTTGCGGGGGCATTATTCAGCCCCTGTGTCATCACTAGCCACGCCCACAGCATACCGCTGGGGGTGATCACTGCTGTGTACGGTATGTTCCGTTCACGCATGAGGATCTGATAGAATCCATCCATCAGATCCATACACGAAAAGATGGTACTCTTTGACATACCATCTATGATTATGTTCTTCCTCGGTATCGGCGTCTGATCCGTTACCGTTGCATCATTCAACTTGTTGAATGCGTGCACTATCCGCCATCATCCTGTGACCTTTCGCGCACAGAAGGCCGGAGAGCTGTGAGGGGATGTTGATTCCCTCACATGACCCGCTGCTAAGCGATCGGCAAAGAACTTGTCGATCGCTAGCACCTGTTCACGAGGCAGTGGCCAATGCTTCATGACACAGTACTTCGAGCCCGGTTTGAGCTCGATTTCGTGTCGAGTGCCTTCGTCCTTAGGCAATTCGTATTGCACGGATTCAGGAAATACATCCTTGAATTCGATCAAATCCTTATACAAAGGATTTGCCTGAAGTGACTTCCATGATCGAGATGTGTATCG
>CANTFL010000163.1:0-46345 GCA_947650285.1 Hyaloperonospora brassicae
TAAAGCGGACTTTCCGGAAATGGTAGACTCAAGGAGGGATGGACCGGAGGGACAGGGACCCCGCGATCGGAAAGAGACTGGAGGCCAAGGGGCCACAGAGGAGAAGCGGCCGTTAGGGTCCAGCCGTTGAGAGTGGCACCAATGCGGATTGTTCTCAACCACCCGTCGGTAAGTACGGCCGACCAAGGCGGCCTCGGTCAACCAAGGCGGTCACGGTCATCCATCGGCCGACCTGGTCACCCTTTGGTGGGTACGGCCGATCAAGACGACCTCGGTCACCCGAGGGCCGACCTGGCCACCCTTTGGTGGGTACGGCCGATCAAGGCGACCTCGGTCAACCAAGGCGGTCACGGTCACCCTTTGGTGGGTACGGCCGATCAAGGCGACCTCGGTCACCCGAGGGCCGACCTGGTCGTCCACCGGCCGACCCGGACCCTCAAGATCAAGCATCCCTGACCACTCAGCATAGTGAGTCCAGGCGTAAGGCAAGTACAGAGTAAAGGAGTTTAAAGGATAGGACATTATTAAGCACTACTCAATTTGCGATCTAAGCCACACGTCTCGTGAGCCAAGAAGCTTGTACGTCTACCAACCTGTTCCGGGCCAGGGATCGATTTGGCCCACCCGTCGAATCGACAGTGCGGGTAAGACTCAAGTGCAAATAGAACCCCAGGAAGTATATTGGCCTGTAGGTTCGTGGAGTAGCAACCCCCCCCAACTCAATCCCGCTATAGGAAGCGGTCTCCATACCCTAGTGGTAAGGGAGAGGACGCATAAAGGCCAGGCGGTTGACACCCCTGAGACAAGCAAAGGCCAGGCGCTACTAGCCCTGAGAACTCTGGTTATAAGCCCACTCTCAACCAAGTTGATCGAGTGGCTGCCCTAACTGGACCCCGACTGAAGCATATCCGCTCGGGGCCCCCAAGGTCGACACACACCAAGACCGACATCTAGCTCCATCGCCACGTCCTCCGAAGAGTGATACCCGCCAAGCCGACGGGTACACAAGGTGAGTTTAAGATCCAAGCGGAATAGGAGTACCCCCTCCTCAAGTCGGCAGTCCGGCGCAGTGGGCGGTTTGGAGTCACGCCAATCGATTTTGGCGACCCACTCCACCACAATGGTGCGCGTGCCCGGATCTTCGGAAGACGCGGGATTTCACCGCGAGTCCCAAGATGAAGAAGACGTTCTGGTCAAGGTTGAACAGAAGACCGAAGAAGCACTGGAAGACCGACCGCCAGTGAAACACGAACACAAAAACAAAGGGTCGCAGGGCCGACCGGACCTTGGGAGGGGTCCGGTCAACATGGCCAAGGTCGAGATTATCGAAGACAAACCTAAATACCCTCCCTACGTCCTCGTTGAGGACGCCCTGGGTCATGGTACCTACTATGCCCCTGAGGACCAGCAGCTGACGGTGAAAACCGAACAGCTCTGGTCCCAAAAACAACAAACTTCAGCGGCCGCCACGTCCAAGCCGCAGAAAGCCAGGATGAAAGCGCCAGGGGACACCCACTTGATGAATTCGGACACCTCAGGACCATCAACCGAGTCAGAACACCGGCCAACCATGAAATACTGTAAGCCAGGACCTCCAACACCAAAAGTCGCCAAGGCCGCCCAGTCCAAGCCGACCCGCGAGAAAACGAAGGCGCCAGCTAATTCCAAATTGAGGGACGCTGCTCCAGCGGGACCACCAGCCTGGTCGGACGAGGCAATCGTGCTGGCCTACCACCGCCGAAAGCTGGTCGCCCTCCTGGAGAGCGACCCCGTCGCAAAAGTCCTCGCCATCCGGTTATTGGGTCAGCTAGGGGGGCCGGTATCATCCCTGCCCAAACCCCGGACGGTCTCAGAGGCAGTCACAGCGCTAGTCACCCTCCTTCGCGAGGCGAACATGGTGGCAGGCCAGTTCGAGCCGCACACCTTGTTCGACCTAGGGTTCGACAACATCACAAGCCTGTTAAACAAGATGCACAAGCGATTAGCTATCCTAGTGGGGACTACCAGACCCAACAACGTACCGCTGACACCGTCGATGACGACGCCGTCTCGTGACAGCTTGATGACCCTCCAGGACTTCGGCTCCCCACCAACAGTGAAACCACAGGTCGACCCGCCGATGGGTACGCAACGTCACACGCCGCTCCCATCAGCCGACCACGACGCGGAGGAGCAGTCGTCAAGTAACTCCTCCATCCTCGTCCAATGTGCCCGGATGCCACTGGGGCCGGCAGGAGCTGCGATGCTACAGGCTCGCGTTCAGGGTGGCAGAGCCACTCAACCGGTCCAGAATCCGTCGGCACATGTCCACCCGGGGAATTTCCAAATTCCCGAAAGGATAGATTTTCACCCAATGGGACGACAGCATGGGCATACCGGATTGGCTCCACCACCACGTGGCGAAGATGCTGGGGGGGAAGGGCCTACCAATATGGTAGGTAACCTACAGACATACTTCGACGCAGCGATGGCCCGTTTTCTACAAGAGCAACAGGTGCAACAAGGACATCAAGATGAAAGAGTGGCAGCAGAAATACAAAGGGCCCAAGTGGCCGCAGCTCAAGGAGCACCAAGGGGCCGAGCGCAAGTGTCAAGCCAACAAACTCGGACAGATGTAGAGATGGAATCGGTCGGCACGTGTGAGTACGACCCGGACGATATGGATCTGGAGGGACCGGCGGCGAGAATTGCGACGGCGGCAGCGGGACAGATACCCGGCATGATCCCTCGCATCAAGCTTGCAGCGACATCGGATCTCAAAGAATTTCACGGAAGAAACCAAGATGAAGACCGAGCTCGTTCGTGGCTGTCCACAGTCAAAACGGCTTTTGCAAGGGACCAAGCACCTGACGATGAAAAGTGTTTGGTTTTCGGTGGACTGCTGACTGGACCAGCACAGAATTGGTACCGGCAACTGGGCCGCTCGGTTCGATCCAGTTGGAAGGACGTCATACAAGAATTCCAGATGCAATTCTGCGGGTTAGGAGTGCCAGTCGCCCGCCAATATTACCACGCGAAGAAGCGGCCGGAAGAGTCACCCATGGACTACCTGTACCGACTGAACGTGATTGGGCTCAGGGCGAAGATCAAGGTTAAAGACGGGCCGCCCAAGATCCAGAAAGAACATGTCGAGCACTACATTGAAACTCTAGATGACCCAGAACTGGCAGACCAGCTCACGATGTTACGATTAGCGGATGTGGATGAATTGGAAGACGTGTTGAGAGCGAGGCAAAGGACGAAGGCGCGTCGAGGCAAGGTACTCTTCGGGTCGAGCAAGTTCCGCCAAAAGGCACCTGTGCCCCCAGACCGACCAAGGGAGGTAAACCGTCGGTCGGTACATGCGGTCCGGGCGACCATGGAAGAATCGAACTCGGAATCGTCAAGCTCGGATAGCTCAGGAGACGACGATGACCAAAGACGAATGTATGTGATGGCGATGGAAAACCAGAAGGACATTGTGTCGAGGGGCCCAAGAAGCCGACCAGCCCGGGAGGCCGACCAACACCATCGCCAAGAAGGTGACCAAGGACCTCGAGGGCCACCGGCCGCTCAATACCCGAGATGTGCGCACTGTGGATCCAGGAAGCATGGTGACTTGGATTGCTGGAAGCGTCTCACATGCGACCACTGTGGAAAGAGAGGCCATCCGACGGATCGTTGCTTGTTCGTGTGCAAAGGGTGTGGAGAGACCCACGAAGCCGGGAAGTGCCCGATGGAAGAGTTTTATAACTTGATCCGTCAATGGTACAACCCGACCAAGCACGCTGGGATGTTGCCGGAGAAGGTGGAGAAGATGTTAAATTAGAACGCTCGCCAAGTTTGAATCTGGTACGAGCCGAGCGTTCTGATTGTCATGTGTTTGCATATGTGGAAAGGACTTCCGAGGGAGATATAGGTCCCGCCGTGGAGAAGAGTGTCGAGGAAGATCACAGAGATAAGAAGATCAGAAATATATCGAAGATCGCAAGCTACCCTGTGGTTCATGTTGCTCGTCTTGATGATCCTAATGGTTTTACACGAGGAGATGCAGTGATGGAATTGGACCTGCTACCAGGTGAATCCAGGGGATATTGGAAAAATCATGCCCCTTCGAAATGGTTTCAGCAGGCCAAGGCCTCTGGAAAGGTAAACAATGACCGCGCAAACTTGTTGTTTGACACTGGTGCCGAGATATCCATTTTGGATATCGCCTTTGCTCGTAAGGTAGGCTGCCAGATCGACGAAGACGCAAGACAAGAATGCGTGGGTATCGGGGAAGCGGTATACACTACAGAAGGACGCACCCGCATCAAGATCACTTTAAATGGAAACTTGGTGTACATCTTCAAGGTATGGGTCGGCCCTATGGTGGGCCAAGATGCGATTCTGGGTATGGACTTTATGGTCCCAGCCGGTATCCGATTAGATCTGGGGGGAGGAGCGCTTTGTCTCCCAGATGAAGTGCGAGTCCAACTAGCAGGCCGGCGAACGTTGTACGGTAGCAGAGTTACCGATATAAAGCTGGGCCAATTTACACAGCTAGCGGTGGGCGAATATGTGGAAGTACCTGTAAAAGAGTCGACCTCAGAACAAAGGGTGCTGTGGGTGACGAGAGGAGAACGATGGGTCACCACGGTGAACCGAGGGGTAGGCCGACGTCGATTTTTGAAAGTAACCAACGTCAGCCCACAAACGCTAACGCTGCATGAGGGCACTAGAATTGGTATGGTAATGGCGAAGGATCAAATACCAAGAACACTGGGATTCGTTACGGCAGGCTCTCGAAGACACGCCGAGTGGTGGAACTTAGCATATGAAGCTACTACCGACCAGGACGACCATCAGGAAGACCTGATGGAGATCGACGAAGGGCCACTGGTGGATAAACCCCAGTATGAGACTCCACGACATATTTTACAGCGGTCAAAGGAGGTAGCTCCAGTGATGAACGTCGCGTCCCGACAGCGGCCAGTAGATAGGTCACTAACAGGCGAAGAAACGGCAGGTAACATTCCCGAGGACGGAGCCCTATACACTCAACTAGTCGAACCCACGATCACTCGGCCGAACGAATATGCGGTCATTGGACCGAGGAGATCCATCGACACCTTACATGAAGAAGTTATTGACATGGGAGCAAGAGCGAGTATCGAAGATGTGACCCAAGATGATGACCAAGTGTGTACGTTTGAAAGCGGAGAACTCTGGGCTGAAGAAATAAGCCAGGGATGGGCGGTCATACCAGAGGTGGACCTCTCGCCCGAAGGAATTGAGCTGAAGGACATTCAGATACCTGATCCGGAGGGAAACTCGCCTGAGGAAGTGGATCGTTTAAAGCAAATCATCTGGAAGAAGCGGCACCTGTTAATGGGAAAAGGCAACGCTTTACCCCCAGCTGCTCGTGGTGCTATATGCGATATAGACGTGGGAAACGCTAGGCCGATCGCGCAACGCGTACGGAAAGTGGCCCCCAGTTCAAAGAAAAGTTGGCCGACTTGATCAAGGGTCTACTGTCGGCGAAGATTATTCAGCCATCCACCTCACCGTGGGCCAGCCCAATAGTAATTATCGTGAAGAAGAATGGGGTCGACATCAGGCTGTGCATTGACTATCGGTTGGTGAACGACCTGACGCAACTTATGGTCTACCCCATGCCACTGATTAATGAGCTTCTGGAAGATTTGGATAGTGCGTTGTGGTATTGCTCTCTCGACATGGCAAGTGGGTTCTGGGTAGTCAGCATGACGGAAAGGGCAAGATTAATTTCAGCTTTTGTCACTCCGTTGGGTTTATTCGAGTGGCTCAGAATGCCGTTCGGACTCAAGAACGCGCCACAGATCTACCAACGACTCCTGGACAATGCATTGTATGGGTTCTTGCGTATACCCCCAGGGGCCGACTCGGAAGGCCAAGAGGATTTATTTGTAGCAGGAGAACCGGATACAAGGTCGGCCCCTTCGGTATTGGGTCGTAGATCGTACATAGACGACATACTGGTACCGGCTGAGTCCTGGAGCGTGCTATGTGACAAGGTAGAACGGCTGTTGGACGTGTGCGACCACTGGAATTTATCGATTAGCGCAGTCAAGAGTACGTGGGGATGTCGAAGGGTCGACTACCTCGGTCACAGGGTATCAAGTGACGGTCTGGAGGCTCATCCTAAGGATCTCCAAGCACTAGTAGACCTACCGCTACCATCAACGCTCAAGGCCATGCAGTCGTTCCTCGGAAGTTTGAATTACTACAGCCGCTTCATCGAGGACTATGCAATCTATGCATCAATTTTGTATGAGCTAAGGGAGGTAGATTTTCACGTGTGGCGTAGTAAGCTAAAGGACGTAGACCACCAAATGACCCCGGATGAGGACGATGAGAAGTGGTCTCGAGTTCAAGTAGCTTTTGCTATGCTAAAAAACAAGATGGCTACCGCACCGATTTTACGACACTTCGACCCTGAAAAAGAAGCAGTGATAATTATTTATGCGAGTGAGTGGGCCATCTCAGCGGCATTGGTGCAGAACCATGAAGGTACTCTTATGCCTGTGACATTTACGAGCCGGACTCTCAAGGCCAATGAATTGAATTACAGTACTGTGGAAAAGGAGGTGTTGGCTTTGTTGCGAATTTTGGAGAACTGTTTTACGATGTTGGTCACCCGACCCCTCAAGGTATTAACAAGACACTCGACGCTAGCCTGGTTGGTGAGATCCTCCGGGTTACAGGGACGTTTGGGGAATTGGGCGGCTCTCTTGTCTCAGTGGACTTTAGAGATAGTCAAGTGTAAGAAGGGCGAAGACCAGGTACTAGGGGCGTTGGCAGCTAGTATTACCCCTCGTGAGAGCGTGGACTCGATCCTATCGGCCATTGCACCTAAGAAACAGGCGAAACACAAGGTCAACCTGCCCCCGCCCACCGTAGAAGGACATGAAGAATTATATGTGATGAGTTTCGATGGGTCGGCTCGCGTCAAACAAGGAGGTGGATCATGTAGCGCGGTGGTATGGAGCTTACCTGCATGGTCGATAGTGAGCGCCGCCTCGAAATATCTTAAGGTATCTACGGTGAATGAAGCAGAGTACGAAGGCATGCTGCTGGGTTTTGAATTGCTGGATCCATTAGAGCGACGAAGGTTAATTATTTGCGGAGACTCCAATCTGGTCGTCAGGCAGATGCGTGGCGAAATTGAGTGCAAGGCTGCAGGACTAACCCCATTGAAGGGGAAAGCTCTGAGTAAGCTTCGAACGTGGGCCTCTCACGAGATACTCCACGTGAAACGCGACTGGAACCAGAGTGCAGACCAACTGGCTAGTGAAGCGTTGCACAGGCAAGCAGGAGTCGAGTCGATACCGAAGGAAGAGTGGCCCGGCTTGGAAGAAATTAATCGGTTGCCGGAACTGTTGGTTCCCAGGGACCCGAGTCGGACAGCAAAAATATTTGCAGTGACCCGATCCAGACCACCTATCCAGATATCCAGTGATACGAGACAAGAGAATGGGATACAACAGCTCAGGATGGAACGCATCCGAAAGGCTCAGGAGGAGGAGAGCTGGATTGTGGAATTAAAAGCATACTTAAAAGGGGATCTGAGCGGCCTGTCGGCCGAATCAGCACAGTCGTGCAGCAAGATGGCTAGAGATTATGAAGTCAGTGAAGAAGGTCTATTGGTGTACTGCCCTGGTTACAAGGCCGATGAGGACGACCGAGGATTGACCGCCCGATTGGTAATACCCGAGGCCCTCCAGACTGACATATTACATCATTACCACACCAGTCTGGAAGGTGGCCACCAAGGGATCGGCCGCACCTACTACCGGATTCGGCGTTATTGTCACTGGAGGGGGTTATTTCGAAGTGTACAGCGGTATGTGGGTCTATGCGTGGATTGTGAGACGGGAAAAGGAGGGCCTACCCTTCAAGGAATAACCCCAGGTAATATCGAGGCGACCTACCCTTTCCAAGTTATAGCAATGGACCATATCCCCTCATTGCCTACGTCACACAAGGGGAACACCGAGTTATTAATTTGGGTCGACCTATTTACGGGGTACGTGATGGCCAAGGCAAGTGCCTCGCGAACAGCTCAGACGGTGGCCGAAGGATATGAAGAGTGTGTTTTTCGACGTTTTGGGGCAAGCGAGGTGATCCGACATGACCGGGAACCTGGTTTTATGTCGGACTTCTTTCGGGCATTTAATCGCATGGTGGGTCAACGCCAACGGGCGACTATGGCCTACAGACCCCAGGCAAATGGAACTGCGGAAAGAATGGTCCAGACCCTGACGAGGTCTATTAAGATGTACGTTTCAGATGTGGCACAGCAGGATTGGGACGAATACGCTGAACGGCTGACGTTCGCCCTGAACACGGCTCACGATAGAGTGCGGAAGGAAACACCGTTCTACTTGGTCCACGGCTGGGATGCTAAAACCACTCTGGAAGCGACTTTGCCAGTGGTGAACACCAAGTATAAAGGAGCAAGGGCTCGAAGGTGGAGGTATCACATTCAAAGTCATTACCAGCGTGCAAGGGAACAAGCCAACGAGTGCCTGCGGTCGGCCAGTCAAGCCCGGGTTCTCGCTCATAACGAACAAGTGGCCGACCATAAGGTCCAGCCGGGTACCCAAGTTTGGCTCTACCTAGATCGGGTGAAGGAGGGATACGCCAAAAGTTGGCTCACCTTTGGCATGGTCCATTTCGAGTGTTGGAGTTAGTTGGTGAACATGCTGTCCGGTTGGAGATGAGGGATACGAAGTATAGACTATTCCCGATTGTTCATGTGTCCAAGCTGAAGAGAGTCAGGGAGTTCCCTGATCGACCCAACAATCGTTTGGCGGTTGACGAGGCCGATCGAATTGACTTTGACGAATGCTTGTTGCCCGAAGATAGCTGGATGCGTGAACTGGAGGAGGGTGAGTACGAGGTCGAAGAGATTTTGGAGAGTCGGGTCGACAAAAAGACGCGGTATGGTCGACAACGGCGTGAATTTCTAATCCGGTGGAAAGGTCACGCGGACCCCTCGTGGGTCGACGAAGTGGACTTGAATTGTGGCGCTTTATTACGAAAGTTTGAACGCGAAGTGACGAATTATAACCGTTTCGACGCGATGCAGAACCAGGAAGACTAGTCGTGGGGAGGAGGCCTGGTTGTCCGGGTGGACCTAGCCGCCTAGATAGACCTAGCCGTTTGCTGATCGACCTGCCCGTCGGTAGGTCGACCTGCCCGTTGATAGGCCGACCCGACCGATCTGATGGTGGGTCGGGGTGATCTGATGGTCGGTCGGGTTGATCTGATGGTCGGCTGGGTCGTCGGCCGAGCGGTTATCACAGCCAGGAGAGACTAAGACGATGTTACGCCAGATGGAATGGGGGTAACAGGCAACTAGGTGACGATGGACACACGAACTGCATAACGAAAAGTGTGTTGATTCGAGGGATTATACCTACGAAGGAGGCACGAACTTGTTTTGGAGGCGAGCGACCTTGGTCCCTGGGTGGGGCTCAGAGGTGAGCCGGTATTGGGAGAGCCATGGCCACGTAGAGTCCGAGAGCTGAAGAGCGGCCAGCAGGTCGACCGGATCCGACCCCTCCTCACATCCCGGAAACCAGTATACCACTCGGCGAGATCGGGGCAGGTGACGGAAGAAGGGATCCAGAAGAATGTCCAAGTCGCACCGATGAGCCACCATCCCCTCGAAGATTCGGTTAAGAATTTCCCGCCACGCCAAAGTCGCTCTGCTCCGCCGTTTCTTCCGAGCATTGTAGTACGAAGCCAGGAAGGGGCTGGCACGAGCTTGGTCTTTCGAAATCCAGAGACAGTGGGTGGCCTCCCAAAGCGCTTGGGAATGTTCATTCTCGAACTTGGAATACGCCCCAGCCAGATCGGCGAACCAGCCTTCCAGTCTGAACGACACTGGGGAAAGAGCGACCTTCGCAACCACCCAAGGCTTTGACGTCAGCAATCCCTTAACCATGGAAGGGGTGACCAGCGAAGTTTTCCAACGCGCCGGACGATCGAGACACCCATCGGGGGGGCCGAACCATCCCCAAGGTAACTCCAATCGGTCGCCCAGGTCGTCCGGGGACATGGTGACCAGGGACCAGGTGTTGACCAAGTCCACCGACCAGGGCGCTACTTCACCGGCGGTGAAAATTCTCACCCGCGTCGACCCGGGGATCATGGCCTCTGCCGGGAGAAGATATTCGCCCTCCGACGCAGGAGAGCTGCGAGTCACCGGACGGTCGCCCGTTTTCGGACGGGGAGATTCATGCCTGAATCCAGACGATCCGGATGTGACCCTGGAGGGATACGGAGGTGTCGGTATTTTCGGCTCTGGAACCGCAGCGGTGAGAGGAGTGGGTGAAGCGACCTTCGGCCGGCGGCGAGAAGACCGAGACCTCGACATGGCGGCCCGGATGGGCTCGCTGTCCGAGCTGAGGCTTGTGTCGGTGGCAGCCGTGGGTAGCGGTGAGGCGGCCGTCTTCGAACCTCTCAGAGCCATCGGCTTCACCTTCGGGGTGCTTAACGAGTCGACTTTTGCTCGTTTGGACGTCCGGGATGGAGCGCGAGAAGCTTGCCGAAGAGGCTGCTTACCGGTCACGGAAGTAAGCGGCCGACCGCTTTGGAGGATGCCGGTATCGGGGCCCGACACTTGTGCAGTGTCAGCAACCTGGGGAAAACTAGTCTCTCTGTTGGTACCACCCTCCATGGGCTCCGTCAAGAAGTCCGAGTGGCGGAGCTCCGCCACGAGGAGGGAGAGCCGACTATGTCGAAACTCGACTTGGCCCCTCCAGTGGTCGGTCAGTGCCATCTCGTGCCGCAACTTCCCTTCGAGACGCGACACGAGTGCACGAGATTCACCGAGCTCCCGCTCTAAGCGCTCACAGCGGAGCGACCAGTAGTGTGGAGAAGGAGATATCAGCGCCAGCCGACTCTCGCAAGCCTCAACCCGGCGAAGCATCCTCACGACGTCAACTGGAACCACGCTGGGTGTTGCACTACCGCTGCTGAGGGTGGCCGGTATGGCCGGGTCGACCCCAACGGGAGCGGTAATTACTGCAGCGGCTGGAGATGCGGCGACGGCCGGAGGGGCAGACGTGGCTGGTGGCGGTGCCATCCCAGAAGTGGCGGGGGGCGACTCCAACGATGGTGAGACCGGCAATGATGGACTGTCGTTTGCCTGGCCAAGGACCTCGGCCGGATGTCCGTGGATCGGCGAGCCAGGAGCGGAAGACAAACCTTCAGTGGAGGGGTCGGGTCCCTGCGTAGACGTGCTCATGCTCGAACCGCTGTACGGCTGAGCAAGTGCAAGGGGCGGCTGTGGTAAAGCGGACTTTCCGGAAATGGTAGACTCAAGGAGGGATGGACCGGAGGGACAGGGACCCCGCGATCGGAAAGAGACTGGAGGCCAAGGGGCCACAGAGGAGAAGCGGCCGTTAGGGTCCAGCCGTTGAGAGTGGCACCAATGCGGATTGTTCTCAACCACCCGTCGGTAAGTACGGCCGACCAAGGCGGCCTCGGTCAACCAAGGCGGTCACGGTCATCCATCGGCCGACCTGGTCACCC
This sequence comes from Hyaloperonospora brassicae, assembly GCA_947650285.1. Classification (NCBI taxonomy): domain Eukaryota; phylum Oomycota; class Peronosporomycetes; order Peronosporales; family Peronosporaceae; genus Hyaloperonospora; species Hyaloperonospora brassicae. Next base: position 11,545 of record CANTFL010000163.1, read on the forward strand.
TTTGGTGGGTACGGCCGATCAAGACGACCTCGGTCACCCGAGGGCCGACCTGGCCACCCTTTGGTGGGTACGGCCGATCAAGGCGACCTCGGTCAACCAAGGCGGTCACGGTCACCCTTTGGTGGGTACGGCCGATCAAGGCGACCTCGGTCACCCGAGGGCCGACCTGGTCGTCCACCGGCCGACCCGGACCCTCAAGATCAAGCATCCCTGACCACTCAGCATAGTGAGTCCAGGCGTAAGGCAAGTACAGAGTAAAGGAGTTTAAAGGATAGGACATTATTAAGCACTACTCAATTTGCGATCTAAGCCACACGTCTCGTGAGCCAAGAAGCTTGTACGTCTACCAACCTGTTCCGGGCCAGGGATCGATTTGGCCCACCCGTCGAATCGACAGTGCGGGTAAGACTCAAGTGCAAATAGAACCCCAGGAAGTATATTGGCCTGTAGGTTCGTGGAGTAGCAACCCCCCCAACTCAATCCCGCTATAGGAAGCGGTCTCCATACCCTAGTGGTAAGGGAGAGGACGCATAAAGGCCAGGCGGTTGACACCCCTGAGACAAGCAAAGGCCAGGCGCTACTAGCCCTGAGAACTCTGGTTATAAGCCCACTCTCAACCAAGTTGATCGAGTGGCTGCCCTAACTGGACCCCGACTGAAGCATATCCGCTCGGGGCCCCCAAGGTCGACACACACCAAGACCGACATCTAGCTCCATCGCCACGTCCTCCGAAGAGTGATACCCGCCAAGCCGACGGGTACACAAGGTGAGTTTAAGATCCAAGCGGAATAGGAGTACCCCCTCCTCAAGTCGGCAGTCCGGCGCAGTGGGCGGTTTGGAGTCACGCCAATCGATTTTGGCGACCCACTCCACCACAGTAACTTGCTTTTCCAGGCACTGCAGTCGTTCGCCTCTTTTTCTGTCTTCACTTCTGGCGTTTTATGAATTCCTTTCCCGGCGCATATGATCGCCATCGCTGGTCATCGAATACCCTTCATACGTTGCGGGCGAGACTTCTTCTCGATCAGTTGTAGCCCTTCGAACGCTAATGTTTGCCACTCGTTATAACATCCCGACTTACAGACAATGTACCCTGCGATCGGGGTATCGTGTCCGCTACAATCCATTCTAATGGAGTTCCCCAGCGTAAAATCATCACCTGCCATCACATATGTTTGTGAGCTGCAGATAGTTGATCTTTCCAGGCCCGGTAGTCACAGTTGGTACCCACTCCACGTCTCATCTTATCCACAGCGTAGCTCTTGGTGGCGCGATACCTATCCTCACTTCTGCTGGTTTGCCGACCGGTATCACCACGTGTTGATCATCTTGCTGATCGCTTGGATGGTCGATCTATAAAGTGGTTTACGCCCTGCTTAACGTACCAATGCGGACTTCATTAAAGAGACATAGCGTTCCTTCCGCCAGATCCAGGCTGTCCCCTCCAGACAATGAAATCCATACCCAGTATAGCCTCTTGACCGACTTGATCACAGACCCACATGTCGAAATAATACACTAGTAAGCCGTCCAATCTAATCTTGATCTTCGTGCGCCCACTTCTCGTGTATGCGTTTCTTCCTATACCCACACATTATTGAGTCTGGCTTTCGTCGACCATGCACTCTACCTTACGAGCAAAGGTGGTGTCGATGATTGACACTTCAGCACCGGAATTTAAACAGCATAGTGGCCTTCTCATTATTGAGCTTGCCAATCGCTTTAGCCTGCTTAAACCATTTTCCAGGGGTGTGGTATTTCCAATACCCACGTGATTTCCCTGGTGCAAGATCCAGCTCCATCTTCACGACTGATCGGGTGTGTTCATCAATTCGTTGCACACTTAAAATCGCCGGGACACAAGTTGAATCCTTACGTGTATTAGCGATCGACTCGGCCTGACCGTTAACTTTTGATCCATCACTTGCATCTCAACGAATGCATATATGCAAAGCCTAGAACGCTCGGCACGTACAAAATTCTATCCTGGCGAGCGTCCTAGTTTAACATCTCCTCCGCCTCGGACGAAAACATTCCTGCATGCTTGGTAGGCACATACCATTGGCGCATCAGAATGTAGAACTTAATAAAGGGCACTTGCCACTCTCATGTACTTTTCCACAATCTGCACACGCGTAAAAAACACTTGTCCGATGAAAGTCCCTTGCGACCGCACTTCTGGCACGTCAATCGCTTCCAGCAGCCACGATCATTATGCTTGATCGATCCGCAGTGAGTGCACGGTTTTGACCGTTCTCCGTGATCGCGTAACTCCACCCGATCAGCTTCCTCATGGGACATGCGATAATCTTGGTTCAACTTCAATAGTTTGAAGACGGTGGTCGCACAACTCTGCGCCGGTATACGTCCTTTTCCGATCCACTTTGATCCGACTCCGAACTGCTGCTCTCGCTTTCCACACTAATTGCTCGTACGGCTCGCGTTGATTTTGACGGCACCTGATCAGCATTAACTTTTGATCGCTGATATAACTTTCACGATCCCATCGACACCTTCGTGTACCGGTTTTCCACCCGCTTATACGCACGCAACGTTTCCTCAATGTCGTCGTCGTCCGACAATCGCAGTAGAGTCAAATGTTACGCTAAATCGCAATCGTCCAGCGTAGAAATAAAATGTTTCACATGTTCACGCCGCGTAGCGTGTCTTCCTTCTCGAAACGCGACCTTGTCTCCAATCGCTGCCCCATTCAATCGGTGTAAATACTTCAGCGGGGTTTCATCCTGTCGTTTGCGTGCGTGCTAATACTGTCTGGCATTTGGCACGCCGTACACTCCGTATTGCACCATGAAACCTTCCGGCAGACTTTTCCACGTGCGACGAGTAGTGCGACTCAGTTGACTGTGGCAATTCTGTGTCGGACCTGTCAGTAGATCACCGAACACCAGGTATTTCTCTTATTCCTTTTTTCTCCCTTAGGAACGCCGACTTGACCTTGCAGATCCAGCTTCTGGCGCGATCTTCGTCTCGGTCTCTGCCATTTAATATCTTTCGCTTGCCGATAACCGAGAAACGGATACGCTGGGGAGACGACCCTTGATTTATTGAAGCTTCTGCAGGCGCCATTAATAGAAGCCCTAAGTCCTCCCGATCCGATTCGTACGGCAGGGTGTCTTCGAAGATCTCCAAATTCTAATTGACCTTGACGCGATCCGACCGACTCCATCTCCACATCCGGAAATTATGTCTCTCGAGCTCTTGGCATCTTGATCGCTTGACTTATATAGATCGCTTGACAGGCTTGACTCCGCTGCCCCTGTTCGAATTGCTCCATTGCGTTATTAATGTAGGACAGCAGATGTCCTTGTAAGGCCGCTGCGTCATCTACGGTGGCGCGTATAGCTGCCGATCGCGGCTCAGCCCTGATTCCTTTGGCGCGATCATGCAGATGAGCGGAACCACTGGGACCTAGTGACATCCGTTAAATGCCGATCTAGGCGTCTGAGTCTACCTCGGATTCCGCTGAGGCATACTACGACGAGCCGGTGAAGTATTATTCCGTCATGTCCGCGATCGTGGTACTCGCTCGATCTTCAATCTTGTATTTCTGTGATAGGGATCAGCTTCTCGTAAAACGATCGACATGCGCAGGTAATTTAATCTTGATCAAAAGCCAGCAACCTTTTCACATCGATCATCTCCGCCACAAATACAGCTTCATGTAAACGTCGCATGATACCATATATTTCTTCCAGCATGTTCGATGCACTTGCCGGGGTCGATACCGGACCCTGAATCTCGTCGATCAGTTCTGGCATCAGCACTTGGAGTACTAGGTCGCTTGAAAGTAGATTCTTGAGCATCTTCCAGTCGTACATCTTGGCCAGTTCTTCATATTGCCACCCTTCCATCTTGATCTCTTCTTCCACTAACTTGAACGGTCTCGTTATCTTGTTCTCAACTTGATCACGTTGATCGGGCTCGGTAGCTGTTTCTTTCCCCTCACAGTCCTCGATCCATCTTTTCTCGAGATCGCGGGTGTGACTTTAAGCAACTTTTGCTCGGTTTCAACAGATGGGTTTTCACCCTGCGAATCATGCTTTGTAGCACGATACGCGGTAGTTCTCCGAAGGGAACTTAGGAGGGGGTCGAGGTTTTTCTTCCATATAGAGCTATCGATTTTCCTCATTTATTTTCTGGTCATTACAGCCCCTCCCAGAACTCTGATGAACTGGAAATAATATAAACTCACGCTTCTGTGGCAATTCCTTGGCCTTCGACGCTTACAACCCAGGTTCATTTTTTATCTTAACATCTTAACTTAAAGACTCACGGTGAAATCCCGATTCAATAGAAGATCCGGGCACGCGCACCATTGTGGTGGAGTGGTGATCGCTCTTTTGAGGAGTCGATTCCAACTCTCCACTGGCGACCGGACGACCGACTAGCGGAGGTGTACTCCGATTCCGTGTTCTTGATAGCCTTCCTCATCTTATGTACCTATCGGTGGGGCGGGTTGCAACCTTCCAGGTGGACTCGTGTCAATGGAAAACTTGACCGTGTTTGCAATGGGGTCGAGTTCAATCACGGTGTGGAAATCTTCACACCGCGATCAGGGTTGGTGTTATCACGTGGGATTCGTCACGCGATCACTTGTATGTTTGTGGGGTGCTCGATATGAGTCAACCTGATCTGTAACCGATCACATTATCCAAATGTAGACCTTAATTTGCGAGCCTTCTGACCACTTGAGCCGTCTCGCGATCTTGGGTCCTCAAACACAAAGGGTTTCCTGCGTCCAGTCGCAGTTGGGGTGTTGTTTGAGAGATCTTGATCCCTGGCCAAACAATCCAGGGATATCACTTGATTAAAGTATGTAAACGTTTCCTTGACGTCGGGTGGCCAATGACCCACCCGGAGGAGAAGTCGACACGTGTACTTTGAAGCAAATTGAACTCTGTTTAATGTTAACCAATCAAACCCAACAACCCTATCCCTATCTCCATGTCTTGGACATCGTTTGCCACATGTCGCTCTCTCTAGACGGTATCGATCTTGTACTTGCGTGGCCCACACCTGATATGCTTGTTTGATCGCGATCACTTACCTGATCAATGATCACGATCTCGATCGCTTCCTTGATCGCGATTACCTTGCTCATCGCTAGATCGACTGACCGCCAACGTTACCTTCCGCCTCATACCTTGACCGAAGATCGCAGGTCCTAACCTGCCCGATCCGATATCCATTTTAGTCTGACTGTCCCATGGACGCGATCTGACGAGATGTGGGACCGGGTAGCCAACCGTTGACTGGCTCGAACATAACGGAGATGCGATCAGTTTCTCTACAGCGAATTTCTATAGTAGCGTTACCACACCTTCCTTGCCGACATAGCAACGAAGTACTGGAATTTCGAGCGCACAGAAGACACACTTCTTCGGATTTGCGTATAATATTTTCTCGCGCTTCACTCGAAATAGCTGTTTTAAGTTTCGAAGGTATACTTCCGTAGCGGTGAGATGTTGCTCAGCGCGGTAATGTTTGAAAATGTCGTCGAATTAGCTTGGTGCAAAATTGCGTAGTGGGCGAAGTAATTGTGTCACCATCCGATTAAACGTATATGAAGCTTTCATGATACCTTGTGTCATAACTAGCCACTCCCATAAAATCCCGCTTGGGTGCTAACCGCATTGAATGAAAATCTATTTGTCTCTCGTTAGGATTTGATAAAACCCGTCTGTCAAATCGATGGCACTGAGAATCTCGCTGCCGGACATGGTATCCAATATAATGTCCATGCGTAAAATTGGCGTTTGAGCCGAAATCGTGGCGTTAATCATCTTGTTAAAAGCGTGCAATATGCGCAAACCGCCGGTGGCTTTCTTAAAATAGAAAGTCGGACTCGAATGCGGCAAGGAACTTTCGCGAACATAGCCTGCTTTACGGCATCCCTTATAAAATATCGATCCCGATGACTTGATCACGGAGTAACGGCCACTGCCGTAATACGCAATCTTTCGATCCAGGCACGATATCAATCTCTTGCCGCACTCCACGATCGGCTGGAAGCTCAGCGGGGATGGTCTTCGGAAAGATACCGGCATACTCACAAGCGGTATCGTAGACAGGGTTGCCCGTCGCACGAAGGTCTTCCTACGACTGTGCCGCAAAACGTTCCCAACGCGCTAATTTGCGCTCGGCACTCTTTGGGCGAGCCTTCAAAAATTCTTCTGTGGTTGTTTTAGCGGTAGAAATGATACACAATTGCTCAATATCACCTGACTTATGGTCTTGGAGAAAATCTTTCCATGGTGGGCCTGATAGAGATGTGATATCTGTAGTAGTACACGGAGGGCTCGCTGCCTGTGATGTAGCGGTCGCGGTGTGGAGACCCTTCCGCATATTTGAACGCGCATATGGATTCCGTTACCACGAATTTTGTGTGGTCATCTTGTCGACATGAATGTTGTCGCCCGGCGATCGGCGTGCTCCTTTCTTGTGTTTACACTGTTTCTTACGGCTCGAGCCACTACTTGAGACCGACACGTTAACGTCGCTGGAGGATGATATACCCCGCTAGACGTGGGGGCTCTGTCCCCACCACGTCGTTTACATAAGGACCCACAGTCCGCTCATTCACGTCGATTAGAGACGAAAGCTAGTCATCGACCGCCCCAGATATACGCGTAACCCCCTGCTCGACCGCCGTGATGGGAATCGGTAGCCTCTACTAAGCCGAAGTAGAAGTGTACGGGAGACCCTGCTCGACCGCCTCGAGATTGATCGGGAGCATCTGCTTTGCCTATTTGTTAGTATGCGGGAGCCACTGCTCGACCGCCTCGCTTGAAATCGGGAACCCCTGTTTAACCGATGTTTTTGTATGCGAGAACCTCTGTTTACCGCCTCGCTGTGATCGGAAGCCTCTGCTCGACCTATGTCTGAACGTTCAGGAACCTCTGCCCGACAGCCTCGTGGTGTGGTTCTGTCAGTGTGACTGAGCACATCGGTCACAGAGGGCCATCGCTATCTCTGTGTTGATCTCAGTCATGGATAATTATTCCACGACCCTGACGTAAGTCCAATCGGATGACGCAACTACCAAATGAGTAAACACCTCACTCACGTCATATTCGCTGCGTCATTTGAGGTACCGAGATAGCCGATCTATAGTCGCATGATACCGTGACAGCCGTGGTATCCCCAAGATGCAACCGAATGCGTAGTTTATCTCGTACATCAACAATACATCAATTCTATGAAAGCCATCAAACGTACACGGCAGAACCAGTGTCCTGAGCGGGACACGATACGATTGTCAATCAGCAAGTTTAATAACGATGCCACCTGGACCTTCTCAAGCCGTAATCCCGGACGGGAGAAGGTAAAACATGATGCCCGAAAGAAGTTGTTGGATGCACCCGAATCCAACAAAGCTCGGAGTGATCGCTTCACTCCATCGACGACAAGACTGATGATGATCAGTCTCGAGTCGCCGCGTGTGGTGGTGGCATTGAAGTGAGTGTGTGCTACTTTTAGTCTGGAAGCCCGAGCTACCACATGAGTACCCGGAGCTCAATTTCTGCCAGTAGGGCGCCCCGCACCTACTGGAACCGCTCGTTCTTTGGAGGGTCACCGACAACACAGTGTCTCCACGTGGGACAGCTACATTCATGGTCACCAGCACTGGCGCTAGGTAGGCGGTCGCACGATGACCTGTCTTGCCGCACCGAAAACGCTCCATCATGTTTCGACTGCGATCGTCGCAGCCAGAGTGATAGCTGGGACCACGTGATACATCAATCGCATATTTAAATGGGCACTGGGACAGACGTGCGTGAACGTTGCGATGCTGCGTAAAAGTATGACGACGTGATCGTGTAAGCTTCACGGAGCGCACGCATACATGGATCCTCGAGAGTCTCCGGTTCATCACGTGTGAGGCAGTAACGTGTCATTCCCTCCTGCATACCAAGGACATTGATGTGGACTTATGAGGCCATGTCATCTAATTGATTTTTAGTATACGACGCGATATGTCGTGTTGTCTGCACGTAGTCATGCATCGATAGCTTTTTAAGTTAAAGATGTAAGAACCCAGCGCGCAAACAAGACTCATCTTTAGGTATATCGAACGAAAGTCGTAAGTCACGCTGGATTGTCCAGCGTGGGAAACGCCGAATCATCCGCGACGAGTTTCCCGAGGGTCCATTCTTTCGCTTTACCAACAAGCCGTGACTGCAGGAAGTTCCCCTTCGTGATAGGAGCGTCAATTAACCTTGACGCTATCGCGATATCGATCTCTCGAAATCAGCGACTAAGGGGGACGATCCGATTTATCACCCGAGTACGTGTACGTCTTTATCGTGATCGCGTCATGATGGTAGGTGCGCGAGGGAGCCTGCACCCGTCGATTCGCTTCGGCGAGCTCCCGCACCATGTAGTCTTTATTGGCAGCACGGTGTTGCTCGGGCGTCGCTGTGCTCAGCAGCGACGTTACAAAGCTTTCACCAGACACCTCCGCAAGGCAGTGTAATGCTTGCCATTCCATGATAGCAAGATGTGGTAAGTCGGCATGCGCCAGCGAAACCGCAGGAGCGATCAAATACTCGTCCATGCTCATCGCGAACTTGGCCATGGAAAGGACTACTAAGTGCTACCAGGTGTAAAGAGGTGATAGCCGCGATACCGACTTACACTAAATGCTTTGAGGAAGCGCTGTTGTTTGTATATAGCAAAATAAAATCTGTTTTTTTCTTTATTTGAAATCTATACTAAGCACGAGGAGTTCCCTTCTCGTGAGAACCACTCAAAGTAGGTCAATTTACTATTGGCTAATTATTGGGTCTGGCACCACGATAATAGTGCAATATTAAAATAAGGTGCTGTATCCGCTATTCGGATACAGAATGTACCTACATATGTCGTTATGTAATAAAGCTATAGCTACTTCATATATTATTTGCCCCATTGCAATATTCCTGTTGCCGCCGCTTGTATATCATGGATCTGTAAAAAATATCTACCGGTCAGGATTTTTGACAGTCAAAAATACGGCAGTAAAGGCTTTGCAGCAGTACGCTAGGAATTATACTTTAGCGTGACCCACAGCCGTTTAAATGGTTTCAAGCGCAGATTTCTCACATTTTCGCAGGAAAAATATTTAAAGAGATCCCACACTAGACACACCAATGCGAGATCGCGCAACAAAAATGAATTACTTTTTATACGAGCTCGGGTTGATAGATAAAAAGCCCGCCTCAGACGAAAGTACTTGGTCAACGATTTGTGGGAACGACTGCCACACCGGCCTCTACCGTTGTATCAGCAACAGTATACTCTCACCGCTTTCGGTGGCGCGTAGTGCGTCGCAAGTCGTTCAAGTTTTTAATATTGAAGGCTCACAGGTGTATGTATCAAGATTGATATAATTTTCGAATATATGTGCGTATCAAAGTCATATACAGCAGGTCATTATCTGGTTTTTTGTCTAATTGTGATTTAAATAGGTTATTATTTATCCTTTTAATGAGACGGGTTTCCTTATTAATGCATAGGATGTCTAAAATATCGTTTAGATGACAAACAGAAAGGCATTTAGTATAAAGCACACACAAATCTCCTCTGCAGCGCATGCAGGGCTAGTAAATTTATCTACGGTTAAAGTGAGCGAAGAGAAACTATATGGACACCTTTTTGAAAGCCTGATCTAATAAAGAACTAAACTTGCCGTCATCATGATATATACAAATTACTACACATGCAAGAATAATAACTACAGTCTTTCGCTTCTGCATCTTGTTGATTTTCTATACTGATCAAAGTTTTACTGCTATGATGAAAATTTGGACCGTGAATCATTTGTGGACTAAAAATAATGATACATGAGATATGCATGATTGCCCAGTACATCCAAAAAATTGTTTGTTAGAAGCAACCTTTGACTGATCAGTTCCATCGTGGGGACGTGCATTCGAGCATTGATTATTAAATGCAGCTTTCACATCACGAGCAGCATCATCACCCGATTCAAACAAATTTAACGGGTTTCAGCGAAGAGATACAAACAGCCTTTATGTAATAATTGAAGGCTATTGTTCATGCGCCTAAAAAGAGACTTTATTGAACTTTAGCAGAAGCTCCTATGCTTGCAGGATATAATTTTTCTCTTTCGCTACTATATGTATTAAACATTTATTTATAAATTCCAAAAAGATTTTAATAGGAATCCAACACTACCGCGTACCTCAAAAGAACAAGTTGTCTTGTTGCCAACACTGGGCAACATTCAGCATTAACTGATACCATCATTTTATACATACGGTCACCTCTCGATTTTAAGCTTCGCGCCACACGTAGATATAAGGTTGACTTAAAAGCGCAAACAGCACTCTCCTCGATGTCAACAAACGTATTTTCGAGGTAACGATAATTATTACCAGATCTGATTAAAGCTATGGCAAAGACAGAGTCTATATACTTACAAACTGAAGTGGCGAGACTTTTTTTGGTGTATCGCAAGATCTCTCGTCACGCGCTGATGCTGCTCAAGAAACAGTACCTGCTATCTTTGTATCGCGAAAACCACTTTAAAAGTATTGGATATTACGCGGGAATATACGTCATCTACTACGCGCAAGTCATCTTCAGACAAATTTACAAAAATGCACTTCGAATTTAGCGATTTCAAATTAATGGTATCCGAGATATTCCGACGACAACAGCCATGATGTAGATATTTCTGGTATTCTACCTCCGTTAAGCATCTAAAAAAAGGCATTTCGCAAGAGGTTAAACCAAGAAACGACAAGGATTCATACGTCAGGGTCCGAGATTACTGACTGATTTTAAGGAAGATAAAACGCAGTCACTGTCACAGACCTGGTCGCCGCCGGTGCCGATTTCGTTCTCTTGATTTTAGTGATCTATATCAAACCGAGGTTGAGTGTATCACCATTAGCACAGTCCATATGCAAGCATAGGTTACACCGTGTGGTGAGACTCCGGCGTTGCGTGGACCTTGACACGGCACACAATTGCAGTCGGTTCAGCCTTTTCAGACCGTAACATTACCGTTGAAGCCTCAGGTACCATTGACACGGCGTCAATATTTCTCTTGCGCTACAGTAAAAATCCATTCTCCTCAACCTAGGACACGTGGTTTAATGTTACCTCGGAAATGCATATGTAATGCACTTATTCTGTAATTTGTATGAATTGCAGCGACCTAGTTATGTTACAGGTGCATTTCTTACTATTATATCCTGTAATATATTCGTATTGACGTGTTTTCAATCGAGACCACTGTTTTCATAAAATAATTAGTCTAATATAAAGGCGCTGAAGTATTAAGCTAAATTTTGTAGTATTTAGCACCCTCATGTGCATACATGTCTTTCTTTAGCAACTAAGACCCTTCGGCGTGTATAGAATTCTTACTTTTTGAGCATGTCACCACTCTTTTATTCCGCAATCCTAGCCGATTATACAACGCCGACACCTATCTTCACTCACGAAGATCATTGAGACCAGACTTACGATCATGGTCGCTACAGTAGCTCTCAATAGCGCACACAGTGATAAAATGTCACCAAGGAGGAATGATCGCTTCATTGTGCTAATTAATTGAAGCTAGATGTAGCGCAAAATTGTAGTATAATGAACAGGGCCGGGACCTATGAAAAGTACTGTGAAGTACGACGCAGAGTATATCAGAATGAATCGTGACCTTCATAGCTTCAACGTCTCCACGGATGATGCTGAACCAGAAATGTGGGAGTTGTGGCCACTCGAGTTGTTGGTGTGTTTATTGCAGTAAAAAAGTAAAACCTAAGTTCATTAACAAACATTCTGTCATTTGATCAAATTTTGTGTGTGTATGTTCCGTTTCAAAAACTGCCCTCTCATTCGTAAGTCTCATGATTTCTTATCTGTCTGTTTTTACTCAAACATGTCTGAGCATTGTTGAAAGGTTGTAAATGATATATTGTAAATGCAACATTTGGATGCACTTGAAACGACTGATGTAGCCCCCAAATTGTCAAAGCCTGACACACAAACAATGTTGCGTATCGCAGACCCACACTTCATAGTTCGCTTACTATTGCAGCTAGGGCTAGGCACAATCGAATAATTGATTTAAATGTTTATGTCAAATATTTTATATTCAAATTTTCGAGGCCTTCAAATATTCGAACAACTCGATTGTCGGGTATTCGAGTGCTCTGGTCGGACATAAGTTCGAAAAGCGACAGAGAATCTTTTTTAATTTGAGCTCTTCGACATACAAAGGTCAAAGATGAAGATCACATGAGATGACTTGGCTTCTCTACGCGTGATACGGTTGGCGACGCAGCGTGCAACCCTAAAGTAAAGCAAATCCCCGATATCTTGCGGTACTGGGCATGTGACCGACATATATGTACCCGTATTTACGTTCGTTTCTACTCACGAAGTACCTCACTTCGCGCCGACTCTTTTGGCTGTGTGTACATGTCATTTATGCAGAGCACGTTCCAGGCCAAGATATATTTCGTCGTTTGGTGCGCCAAGAAGGTAGGCACTAGTTGTGCAATGGGATAGGCGTAAAGACCAGAGCAAGTCGATCGGCACGAGAGCGGTGAGAAATTACGTCACGATGGTTCGCTATGACTTCCGAAGTGGATCAGGCCTCCAAACTATGCACCATCTATCATTTGAAGCAGATGCCAGCTTGACGCGACGCGCATTCCAGTCATCCGGTCAAAAGTAAGCACAAAGTCTACCCCCAAATTTGGTCAGCAGTAATTTACACGTGGTCTTTCGAGAGTGTCCCCCGTGACGTCTGTAGCATCGAGCCAGCAGACCGAGGAACGTGGAAGGAAAATGATCGTGCCTTGGTAGATGACAGAGGTGGTTTACGTCCTTTTTTCGTCTTACAAGTGATAAATAGCTCAAATAGGCGATCTGACTTCTAGAAAATCGAATGTTTAAGCTGCTAAAATTATATTGATCCTTCATCGTAATATTTGCGTGCCTCCCAATTAGGTAAATTTCGAAGTCAGCAACTTGCGCGAATGGTGCGTGCACCCCGCGAAAATAGCTCGTCAGTAACTAACAGGCTTGCCGCGGAGAAAGCTCGTTCCGATCATGTTGAGGTCCCAGGAATGACCAGATAGTCCATTGCCAATTTCGCCAATGTTGGAAAAGTTATTTCTGGTAATTCTCACTACAAAAGTGGCAGTGTCATAGGTTCCTTCTGTGCGCTCCACATATATATGTCAAGATAATTTATGGTACCACAAGGGCCGTCATTGGCTTTTAAACATTCGGCTCTTACACTAATTAGGGATTCAATTTTGCAATACTGTGTTGGCGGCATCCTATACGCTTGTTTCATAGCCTGGGGTGTATTTATGTCGTGCAATTTGAAGATTATCCTCTAGGTCTTCCTTCTTGTGAAGGCCTCATTCTATCGCACAGAGTAGTGGCCGAGACAAAACTGTGGATCGAGCAGAGTCGCCATTGTGCAGCTATAACTTGTAATCTCGTAGTAGCATTCAAAAGTATCCTCGCATTTCAGTCCCTCCTTTCATCTCGTTTGTGATCGTCGAAGTTGCTAAAAAATTATATTACTTTGATCCAATATTTCGGTGTAGATTGGTACCGCTTTAGATAGCGTAACGTGCATTTAACCGCATGTCATTTCCGTGGCGCTCTAGAATGCCCATCACAATTCGTGAAGAGTGTTGAAAGTTTCCCGCTCTGTGGCCGACAGCTTGAACTTTAAAAATGTATTAACTGGTGCTACAACACCATCGCGTGCCACGCGTCGTTGCTGTCTTTTCATTTGTGTATCTATATCGTCGGCCAAGTCGTGGATATGCCTATTTAATGGCTTGCGTAACTTAAGAGCCCAGTCCAACATGCCGAATTTTGAGTTCCAACTCTTCTTTACGTTCATCAAATCACGGGTTTAAAATCTTTAAAGGAGCACTCTGGCCGTTTTCATTTTTGTTTGCCTTGCAGTAATCTTCCAGCTTATATATTTTGCAAGGCGAGTATTGAGTGGCATGGGTGATGCTTTTAATGGCGATTATCTGCCTATAATGGATTTCATGGCTGTCTGGACCGCTTATCTTTATACATGCACAAACCAACAAAAGTGCATGTCTGGAGACAGTTTCACATCAGGGCCACCCTTTAGTTACCTGATCTTCGTTCCGTTACTTCCCACATTGTCAATTGTAAGTCTAATGTCTTGCCTAAAATATCCGTATCGTCTAATGAATTTTTGATCGCCTCTGTCATTTTCATTCTTGAATGTGAATCGGGCACGTGCACAATATCAGTCATTAGTTATAAAAGCTTCCAGTCGTCAATAAAATACACTTTTATAGCCATGAATGGAATACCAGCTGGCGATGTCCAAACATTTACTGTAAAAGATTGCTTCGATTGAGATTTTGTGAGAAATTTGGCGATTCTCTTCCGTTTTTCTCAAAATGTGGTCTTTATACGGCGGGTCAACGTTGTACATGAATCGATATCTACACGTCTATTCAGTACCTCCACCAACTTCAAAATTGGTTTTCTTTTGATCAAAGCAAAAAGCGGATCAGTGCGTAGAAGAAATTCAAATGTGCCGCCTCAGACTAAACTTGAATAATAACGCTAAGAAATTGCAAAAAACGGGGCACTTCGCCGTCTCAGCGCCGTTGCGAGTCGTGGAGAGGCACCACCAGCTTGGTCGAATGTAGGTCTTGGATGTGCTTCGTCAAATTCGTTTTTTTCGATCAATATGTAATTCTCTTGCAATGAACGCACTTAATTCATCGAACATCTTTGTCGACTTTAAAGTGATCTCCAACTTTCACTTTAATCGCCAAGGTCGCTATTTCCGACATGGCCTAAAATTGAGCTTCATCATTAGCAATTGCCATTAAGGGGGCTGCGACGGCAACAGCGCCTAATGATGTGTAGGCGGCACTCGATCTTGAAGCTGCGGAGGCGGTCGAGATTAAGGTTTCGGTGTTGACTGTATTCATCAATAATGAAGATTTTGTATTGGCTATATACAAAATACACGTCAATGTAGTCAGCGGTTCTCTTTAAATAATAATGATGATTTGTTTCTGAATTGGTCCAAATATATTTTTACTCCAAATCTGTAAAAACAAATTGGCTTTATATATTATAAGGCATGTCTAAATAGAATTGCCTATAATTTTTGAGCCGAATATTCGAGCCGCTAACAATCTTCGAGTTAAACATTTGATGCAATCAAATTATCTGGTCAAATAACTTAAGGGACCTCACTGCTCTACGAATATTTGTGATTTGACCAGCCCTAAATGCAGCTACATTAATGTGGTTGGATATCGTGGTTTTTAACAACAGTCCTTTACATATCGGTACAGACAACAGCAACCAGAATCATTTATGACAGTGAATTCAGGCAAACAGTCCGTGCCCATCGGGTTGTCCACGCTAATATTTAGATGTCTGCGTAAAAACGATGATGTCATTGGGGTCCGGCAACTGCGAACTTGTCTACTACTACGGAATAAAATCTCTCTGACAACAGTGATGTTCGGTGCTTCGCCACGTATATGCACAAGACAGAGGAAGCAAGACGATTAACGCAAAACCTTTAGTCGTAGAAAAAATTAATTTAGTTGTTTATATGATTCCATCCAGTCTATCTCTTGTGTAAACTACAGTTTATGTAAAGTTTATACAAGAGCTGAAACCCCATTAAAGATGATATAAGAACACCATATCAGTTGCTAGGGACTGACGCGTGTCAGCCACCGTGTTACGAGATTATTTTACAAAGTGTTGATTGGATCATTAGTGTCTAGATTAAGTACGTTTGTAAAGGTGATCTTTTTGATAAAATACATAAAGGTCAGTTCCTCTTTTGATGCGTCAATGTAACGTGACTTCCCACGGCTTCTTAATATTGTCGAGAGCTTAGCAATGCCTTGCAAAAGGCAGCAACTCTTAGAGCACTCATTTCTGTATTATTTAAATCGATTGGTACACTAGAACAAGGACCAGTAAGATCTCTGATCTTGGTCACTTTCTGAGTTGCATTCTTTGAACCAAAGCTGCTCGTTGAGCGTCAGTTTTTTGTCTGACTTATGAAGCTGGGTCGCTCAGCTACATGTTGTGTATATTTTGTCCTACGAGCATTACAAAAATATGTCTACAAGCATAATGATGTCAATTCACCACCCATTATGCGCTTCGAGCTTTGATTGATGGGTCAACATCATCACAATTTCGACCAATAAGTCAAATCTTGACTCATCTTCTAAATATCACCGTGTATAGTGGTATTGTTTAACAATAATAAAAATAATATATTGGTTTTTGCCATTTTTCTTTTCAATAAAAAATATATATATCGGACTACCCCGTTTACCACCCCTTCACAGGTAGTCACTGCATGACTTTAAGTAAGTGGTGATCGATGCAATGAGGAGTCGATCGCAACGTTCCACTGGCGCCCAAACGACCGACTAACGAAGTGGATACCCCGATTTCGTGCTCGTGATAGCCTGCATAATTTCATGTACAGAGTGTTGGAGCGGTCTCACTCTTCAAGGCGGACTCGTGCATATGGAAAACTTGGCCGAGTTTGCGAAAGGGTCGAGGTTCAATTTTGGAATGGCATGCTACACACAATGATCGGGGTTGGCGTGACCTCGTGGTACCCGTCATGGGATCACGTGTATGCTGGTATAGTGATCGATTTGAGTCATTCTGATCCGCTCAATCGTCTTTTCCAATATGTAGACTTTATTTCGCGAGTCTTTTATCCATTTATGCGTATAGTGATGTTATGTCTTCATTAAAAAGCGTTTTGTGTGTCCGATCGTAATTTTAGAGATTAAGCGTTCTTGAACGCTCCTGGCATTCAAATCCAGGTGCGACACCTGTGCAGATATAGCGTAGTCTGCGACGTCGAGTGACCACACAGTCTATTTCAGAAGAGCCGACGCGCGTCGTAAGAAGCATATAAATATCTGCTGAATGTTAAACAATCAAACTCAACAACCATGTGCTTATCCCCACATCATAGACATCGCATGCCTCGTGTCGATTCCTCTAGAAGGTAGCAATCTTGTACTTGCACGTCACACAATCGATATACTTGTCCAGTCGCAGTCGCCGCAATGCTGCATACCGTGTCGTGCATTTACACTAGCTTGTTCGCGATCGCTTTGCTTATCGCGAATCCTATAGTGTGGTACATACCTCTCTGGTTGCGATCGTTTGTCGTGGTCCTCATTAACCTGATCGCAATTACAGACCTGAACGACGGTAGTGATCCTGATTGCCTTCTTGGTCGCGAATTTGACCTTAATAACCAACGTAATTTTTTCCTTGACAGTAAACTTATCTATGTGACTCATACCGTTCGCCCGTCATACTTTAACTCGATTTCGCAGGTCCTATTCTGTCTTATCTGACATTTGCTTCTGTCCAACAGACTTGTACACGTAATTTGATAAGTTGTGCGACCGGCACTGCCAACCTTTGCAAATTCTGATATATTGGAGCGCGATCCGCTCTCGTATAGCAAAATTACTGGTCGCTTTACCACATTCGTCCATTGCGCCGTTGGTCGCCATACTGTGCCGATATTCCTGTGCATTTACCCTTTTACTTGATTAGTATCACCTTTTCAGCTTCTCCACGGCTCCGCCAAAACCATTTGACAACCCGTATATCTCCGATCAGGGTGAGACTCCTCACGTTTTAGATCCCAGAAGGAACCTCGCCAGATCGTACTCGCTTCTCCTAGCAATCGTGTGACGACCTCTGCATGTGTCGATCAACCGACGATGGCCGGTATGGTGGTCGCTCCTTATGATCGATCATAGGGCTACGAGGTGATTGCTAGGTATTACCGCTCCCTTGAAGAGGCTTTGGGCGAATAGAAGCGCCGCCGCAATTTACTAAAGCAGAAATTAATCTCGGTGCGCAACGTTTGGATTTAGTTGCGCGGGTATGTCAAGCAGCAATTCGATTGTCTATTCTCCGCTTTCCAGAATCTTCGCAAGCGCGGTGACGACTGCAAAGTAACCCTATGGAAGCAGGCAAATTGTCTGGCGAGACTTCACGATTTGGATGATAAGATCAAGCTTTTAAGGACATCCTCGTCTGAAGCTACCTCCGCTGACCGAGAAAAGGTTCGGCGTGACATAATAGCTGTTCGCGTTCTATTTAAAAACAATATTATCAAAGAATTGTCTCTCTTTGTCAGATTTTACATCTCAAATTTGGCAGCTCGAGTAAATCCGCACGCTGTGGAACGCCGACGTTAAGTAAATTAGGCTCCCACTGTTGGATATTAGCAGATGACCGACTTTGTCGAAAAACAGATTGTGTCGGTTTCCGCTTCGTTTCTATCGATTTAGCGCAAAAATTCCCAATCGAGACCGCGAACTATATCGGCGGTGAAATTTGATCGCGTATCACCACTTAAAACATACGCCTATTTGACGTTTTGTAATCTTGAAAAAATGATCGCGATCTCGCCTCCGCTGATCGTAAACTCGCTGTAGCCGACCACGACAAGCTTCAAATATTGATTATCACAGCTAGCTTTCGCATTTACGCTTGCTTTGACTTCATCTCCAGTTTTTAGGAACACCAACCCTTTCCGAGACGATAGTATATGTAAATACCATCCAAGCGTCCTCGGGACTAAGAGCTTTGATCTCTTCAAATTACTCTTCTATGTTGACCCCAACGAATGTATCGGCACTATCGGTCCATTCAAAAACCTTTTTGACATCTAAGCAATCAGGTCCGGTCACGGAATCAACCAATTTTAAGTAGACAGATGAATTTATTCGCAAGTAAAGATCCCTCAATCGGACATACCAGCGCCGCATAAAAGGTCGACGAAATTTGCTTTGCCTCCGCCACTAGCTCCGCTAATCAGATCATATCTGATTACTCGATTATCCAGCGGTATAGAGGTGAAAATTCGAATGATCAGCCGCACCTTTTTATAACGGCTAAGCTCATCAGATCCATTGAATTCGCACTGTCAGCAGATTAAAGGCAACGGCATTCTCCTGAACGATCGTTTGCGCCAGTGCAATCGGCAACGTCTATGCGGACGATTAAATCAAGGCGATCGATTAAACAATTTCGTTTAGATCCCTCTATGCTTCATCTAGGACAGGCCTATAAGACTCTGTTTTACTTCTGTGGCTCAGAAAGCGCTGGTTCTTCTGTAAAGCCATTACCAGAATCAGAAGAGGATGAGGTAGATAAAATAAAAAAAATCTTTACTTCGTCCTCGAAAAAGGACATGTTGTGCAGTTCTTCGGAGAACTCTACTCGCGCACAGATTTAGGGATTACGAAATGTTTCTCGTAGACGCCCTTCAACCAATGCATTTCCAACTGATCTCAACCCAAACTTAACCACGATCGCCATCAAATTATCCATCTCCAACTTGAACCCCCCCCCTCCGACTTCTTTAACTACTCTCAAGAAGACGTGTAGGGTGTCCAAGATGCTCACCTGAAATAGACATCGAGCGACCAGTCAGCCAAAAAATAGCGTGTCTAGTTATGATCGCGAGGACATGAACTTCCTGTTGCCTCCATGCCAACATGCCGCGTTTTCAGCCACTCTTTAACCGCGTGATATGTAGCTTACTAGGTAGAGCTTTCGCGATCCCCTGTTGTATTTACAAGTAGATTACTGTAAAGCGCGTCGTTTCATCGATACTAGAATCACTGACATTTATGTAGATTTAATGTTCAAGCATTTCTTCAAGCCGAAGTCTTTTCCATTACTAGCTAACAAACTTCGGAATTCTCCGCACTTCGGGCCGATAGCTGGGCAACCCAATTAGTTGGCTTCGGCGCCGATCACTTCACATAACAGAAAAGAACGCTGAATAATTTTAATAGACCGACCGATTCGATCAATTTTAAAGGTATCGGGTGGTTTATGGATTTATTACAATAAATTAGGTAATTGGGGTTCGTCATCGATAGACGTTTTGGAAATCAACCTATGTTCTCCCCATTTCTAGTTGGCAGCACCAGGCGGATCCACAGTTAGTAACATTATTTGAAACACGTCGGCAACGCCAATCCAGATCTGGGCCTCAGTGGAAGGTAGTCGTCCGCGTTATCCATCAAGGGTTACCGAAGACCTTTGAATGTTGGAAATTCTATTGGACCTGTGGTGGAGTGGTGATCACAATTCCTTAAAACCTTGACTCTCCACTGGCGCCCGTATGACCTACGAACGGAGGGGTACTCCGACTACGTTCTCTGTGTGGTTTAGCTCACCTTGTGGATCCGTAGGTGGGGCGGCTTGTGATATTCTTGGTGGGCTTGAGCTGAACCTGAACTTGACCGTTTTGGGGATAGGGGTTGATCGGGTGGAAATTATTTACCCGGTCAAACGTGTGTATGGATCGAGTGGAAACACTTTACCTATTTGCGTGTATACTTGGGCGCTCTCCCAGAGTCGCCTTTGCTAGGTTTGATGCTTGATACGCTAGCCTTCTGACCACTTGAGCCGTCTCGCGATCTTATATCTGGACCGTAAGGTTCCCTGAGTCCGATCGCAGTTGAGGGGGAGGGTGAAAATTGACGTTCCGCCTGGCCACACAATCCTAGGAAGAAGTTTATAGAGGCTCGAGTCACTCTCTATTCGACGGGAGGCCGAAGGTTTTGCCCGGGAGAAGTCGACGCGTGTCTTTCGTTGCAAATTCAATTCCGTATTATGTCACCCAACCAAATCTAACACCCATGCCTATGCCTATCTGTTTGCCAGTTCAACTGCTGCGTATCGCCTGTCTATGTAATGTACTTCTTGCCTCATGTGGTCCACAGCAGATACTCGAGTGGCGGATCGTTCCGTAGTGTATCGCTCAGTTGTGTATCGCTCTGTGGCAAATTGCTCGGGTAGTGGATCGCGGTATGTGGTCTAAAATAATTATGGGCTCACACAATCCAGCGGTACACACCCAGGATAGATCGTAATCAATCTGTAAAGTCTCTAATCAAGCATCCATCGCTGATCCACTAACACTTTTAAGACTTCGCATATATTATGACTTTGACGATCCACTCCTCCAGCCTCTCAAGTGATCCGATCCATTAGACATGGTGATCTAAGCCCTTGATCGCGGATCGTGATCAATCAATCGTCGATCCTTAATATAAGCTTCTTTTTCACGTTCAAGTATATCAATCTAAATTAATTCCACAGTCGTTTTCTTTCACTCATTTGTTTGATCACATTTATCATGCCAACGGTCTTACTTTCGAGCGCGCTCCACCGGTCAAATTGATTGCGCACTTAATGCTGTGCGCACGATCCAAACTTTTAACCATTTTTTCTTTGCACTTTCCCTCATAGATGAAGTCACGCAGCACACGCTTACCATGCTTAAAAGTATTAGTATGCTCTAGCATTTATAAACATTGACGTCAACAAGACTACAAGTTTATATTCAGCTCCTCGCACTTCGTTGCACCTAGTCGTAATTGATTTTGGCATCGGCTGGCGACCTGTATTAAATATACGGCCCGAATTTTTTCGCTGGTTGCTGGCTTCAACAATCATACAGTGATGCGGCTAGAGATACACGCTTGCCAGGTTCTTTGCGTGTCACCATTTGGTTCGGAAGTAGGCAAAAGGTAGTGATCGCACCCTCCATGTTCGTCAATGGCTTGGTTTTGTTTGCGGCTGACAACAACGACAGCGATAACAACATTTCTTTCCTGTTGTGCTTGGGCCTGAGGAGCTGCCTGCGCTTGTTTGGAAAAGTCTTTCTAGTGGCGATAGTTTGCTGTTGCGGGGTTGGCGAATAAAGACATGATGCAAGGAGTGCGTAAACGACAGCAATATGTGTTTTGCGGGACAAGACACATAACATTGCGACGCAACTATAAATTTGCCAGTTTTTTTCTCTTTACCATGCAGAAGTCACACATTCATAGGTACATAAGTATGTTCGGCCTCCGTGGGTAGGCCACAATGAGAATACGCGAGGCAAACAAACGGTTCTATGTCTCAAGAATTTGTGATCTATGCCTTATTTCTTTAATTATCTGAGCAAAACTAAGCGTCGTGTCAGTCACAAAGCCAGGTAAAGACTAAGTACCTTACGTCCCAGCACCTAGAATAAAGGTGTTTGCTGGACTATATATGAGTGAGCGATGGTATAAGGGGAGCGAGAATGGGAGCGTGTGGTACTATATAATACTTCAAAAACTTATGATAAAAGCACCAAATTCAGGATGTTACATAAACCGCGATTGTAAACGTTGTCGGACTCCGAAAGTGCATTATAGTTCGTTACCAATTATTTTGGTTGACTGCTATACACAAAGCATATATTTACCCTTAACACAGCGCAGGTGGAACGTACTTAACATCATTCATTTTATCGACAACAAGGCACAGTTTTGATGTGGGTGATTAGCATCCGCCTAAATACACGCGTTATGTACGTGCTCGATGTGTGCTTTTTGATTGCATCAAAAATGTAAGCTATCAACGCATCGATCTTTTGCCTATTCGCATCATTGCTACTTTTTTGGGTGTGCTTTTACAGTATCTGTAGCACCAAAGACTGAGATGCACACGTCCGTCAAATTGTGTGTACCTTTCATCACGGCCAACTTTGTGTCTTGAACAACAATTGTCTACCATAATCACTTCCATGTTCATCAACAGGTTGTACAACCCTGATTTTGCTTATCGTGATGTGCGTCTGTGGGGGGGGAGACGAAGAGGATGGTCTCTCGTATCAATTTGAGTCTAGTACGCGCCGGAGCAGTCGACACAAAACGCACATGCGCCTGCATTCCGCAGAGATTAATCGCAACTTTTCACGTCTATAGCTCATTGCTTAGCCAGTCGGAACATATTTTGCCCTGTGTTCAGGTAAAGAATGAGTCTTCCGTTAAACACAGGTTCGATTCAAACGGTAAATACTAAACAAGGTACGACTACCCGTGACCTGTAGAGTAGCGGAGCTACACAGCTCTTTAAGTCATAGGAAGACTTAACGCTTTACGATCAACTTTGGTTCAAAGGACTCGAGAGAGTTAACAAGATCATAGAGCTTACGGTCTCTGTTCCAGGGGACCAAACGATTTAAATGAAACACAGCACCGAGTGCTCAGATCAGCTCCCTTTACAGGCGTTCCTAGATCTTGCGATCAAGACGCCTCGTGAGCACGTGTCTTATGTTAATCAAAATGGAAACTGAATCTTATTTCTGCTTTTCTAAAAGACCATATCGGAAAAACGAGCTTAACCTAGTCATTACTGTTATAATCAATACGTCCTAAAAGGTCTCTCAATTCGGTGGATGATAAACGTCAGCCCCTGACAATTAATACAGTGGTCAAATATAATTTTGAATAGGCCTCCGTCCTTTGTGTACCCCACATGTTATGTAACCCGTTACACACACATGTTGTGTAACCCCGTTAAATATACGATATGCCTGTGTCAGCATCGTAAGCAATATGTCCTCGCCGCGCTCGCGTAAACTTTTTTTAACTTTAATTAGGCGGTTTTATATCTGTACGCGTCGTTGCGATATATACGCCAGCAATGTCCAAATGATACAAGAAGGTCATTAGACGAATAGTTCATCTGATACTCATGAAGTCTCGCCGGCTCAACTCATCTCGGATTCTGCAATCAACGTAAGAGCTTTATATATGTTGCTAGTTTATATTTGTAGGATAGCATGTAAGAACAAGGAGCAATTCAAATATATACTACCCTCTTGTGCGCTAACCAAGCTGCCACATGACAATCGCACGTCTTGATGCTCTTATTTTTAGTGCTGCTTAAGTGCTGAGTGGATATTCGTTTAATAGAGCAACATTATCGGACCACCCCTTTCGACATCACGAAATCGCCACTCCATGGTCTGGACTTGTCGCCGGTGTGCATTCCACTCGCACGCTTTCACCATTGTCTGGCAAAGTAGCACCACATTCCATTTTTGCATAATTTGCTGGATGCGTCTTTTGTCTTCCCCACACAATCTCATTCGCTGGATTTTCGTATCGCACGATGATTGAGTGACGAACATGAAAGACGATGACATTTCCTAAGCTACATAGATGATTTAGAAAGACTATGATTGTGTTTAGTGGTGGAGCTACTCACGAGTGCTCAAACGCCTGCAGAACTTCTGTTGTGCACCGGAAGACGTTCTAGGATGATGTCACTCACGGTAGATCAGCGCTTGTCGACAACATCTGTGTAATATCGTGAATTATAACGTAGTAGCCCGTTACATGATATTGCCACTAAAGATAATATCACAATAAATAATATTAGGTCGAATATTCTTTCAACAATATCACAGAGCATGATGATATTGTTGAAGATGGCCGAAGGGTCTACTCATTGGTTGACATCGTGATGATATCAACCCACCAATCGCTGATAGACGCGCGCAATGGGTGGTGAGTAGACGTCATCATAGGTTTAGTTAGATTAATATAATTAAGTCAGCATAAACAGAGACATAAGATTGATAGGAATTAATTATATTAAATAACAGTTTTACTTTTACCAGAGACTAGCGTGTTCACTAGTCTCCTTTCCTTCCTCTGTGTTGGTGCAACACTTAGCAGGGCACTGACTATCACTGTTTTCAGTGGAAGTGAGCTCGGTACTGGTCAACCAGTACGTTGTCACCAGTGCCCCGTTACACCTGGTAGCACTTCGTCGTCCGTCCAAGGACCACACTCGCATCGCCCAACATGAACATGTTGGACGAAGTCGAAGGCGACCGATTTCACGGAACTCGTGAAATCTACTCCCATTCGAGCGATGTCGAATGGAGTGCGATCGGAAGAATGAGTTCGACCGTTGGCGAGGAAGCTATCTGGGTCATGCTATCCACAAGGGATAGAGACCAGCAGCATTCTGTCATTAGCAAGTTCTTGCAGCAAGAACTTGACGAGTCGCTAGCGCAGGTAACCTTGTTGCAACAACAAGATCACCAGCGGATGGAAGAAATGAGACATCATCAGTCTCAGTCCGCAAGCTCGACGCGTGAGCGTCGACAGGAGTCTCTAAAGTTAGAGATATCCAACTACCGGGGAGTCGAGGAAGACTCCCTGTTAATATGGTTCGTCGAGGTCGACGGTGCCATCGAGGCCCGTCGCATCGACAACGAGCGAATGCATGTCGCGTTCGCTCAGTCTTACTTGGCAGGGGACGCCAGGAATTGGGCCCTGAATCTCAAGTTACACGACCCAAACGTGTTCGAGTCGTTAGACGTCTATCAGACTCTGCTTAGTGAGACGTTTGAGCCTCCCAGAGCAGAGTTCAGGTCTCTCTCTGAACTACTTGAGATCAAACAGGGTAAGCGTAAGGCTCACTCTTACGCTCAGCATGTGCGCCACCTTGCAAGTTGCATGGTGTTGAACCCTGTGAGTGAAAATGTGAAGATCACTATATTCATCCAAGGTATTGCAGATGGTCCCGTCAGAGACCACCTGTTTCGCGGGGAGCTAAAGACGCTCTCCGAAGCGATCTACACTGCGTAGCAGGAAGGCTTTAGTGTGAGACAGGTTCACACTACTCTTACCCCCTATCGTCAACAAAGACGATCAGCGGTCGGAGGCCCAGAACCAATGAACTTCTGTCATGTTGAGGGCGATAAACCTCGTCCTGTGAATGACAAGCGAATGGTGAGATGCCATCGCTGTCATACGCTGGGAAACTATGCATACGAATGCAGTGTCCCCCGCATAATACCCCATGGTGCTGAGCGCAGTAACCGTCCACCAGTTAGAAGAACTGGAGGACAAGGGCTTGATGCTGTTGCAAAGCCGCAACAGCGAAGCGGACCATCAAAAAATGGTCGGGGTCAGTAGGGGCGGAGCACCCTACTGATCTAGCAACATCGAGAGAATTTGCGAATCGCTTGACGAAGGTTGGTCCCGACACACAGTCACTTGTGTCTCTGCACCTGATGATGAAGTGTGATTATCACCTTGACATTGGAAGTGACAAAGGACTTGTCACTTCGCGCCCTAGTTGACTGTAAGGCTTCGGACAACTTTGTTCGTCGCCAGTCACTAGAGGCTGGAAGTATCAACTTCGTAGAGCGGGAGATCCCTCCAACGAGAATGACGGTGCGCCTTTCGACAGGCGCATCGATCACTGTGAAGAAACGTGTAGTCGAAATCCACTACACGTTGGAAGACGAATAGTACGATGACGACTTCATCGTACTCGACCTGGATGACAAGTTTGATGTCATCCTAGGACTACCTTGGCTCAAGAGATACGAGCCAAGGGTGAGCTGGCAGCATCGATCAGTATCAATGCCTGCCACTTGTTCATCAGATAAGGATCTGAAGAATATCTTGGAACGCCCAAATCCATGTGGGTGTACTGCGAGTGAGTGCGATGGCCTCACTTGCGGTACGGTCGTTAGTACAGCTGTACAAGAACACAATGTAGATGATCACTACATTATGGAGAAAGATATCCTGGATCTTGTGGATGTGACTTCCCAGGAAGTAATCGAGACAGTGAATGTCTTGGTTAATGACGGATCAAGCGTAAGCGCTTACACGCTTGATCTGATAGTGCCTCCGAAGTTAACTTCGGAGATGACCAAATTGACAACGCTAGAACCGAAACGGTCCTTGACTGATCTGCGTAGTGGCAAGGTCAAGCAGATCTGCATACTCGTCACAGAGGATGAGTATGTGCCCGATATTCGGTCGGCAACATTGTTTGCTGAGATAGAACGGATTCTCAGCAGCTCATCGATGAACGAAAGTGTCCTCGATGAGAAGACTCAGATTGAGAGGTATGAATTTTAATCCTGGAAGTCGCTCCAGGCAAAGCCTTATAAGGATTTGATCAAATTAAAGGATGTATTCCCTGAATCCGTATCTTGCGAGTTGCCTAAAGATAAAGAAACTCGACACGAAATCGAGCTCAAAACGGGCTCGAAGTTCTGTGTCATGAAGAAGTGGCCACTGCCTCGTGAACAGGTGCAGGCGATCGACAAGTTCTTTGCTGACCGATTTGCAGCGGGCCATGTGAGGTAATCAACTTCCTCCCACGTCTCTCCGACCTTCTGTGTGCGAAAGGCCACATGAAGATGGCCGATAGTGCACGCATTCAACAAATTGAATGCTGCAACGGTACCGGCTCAGACGCCGATACCGGGGAAGGACGTCATCATAGATTGTATGTCTAAGAGTACAATATTCTCGTCCATGGATCTAATGGATGGCTTTGATCAGATCCTCATTCGTGAACGGGACATCCCGTACACAGCAGTGAGCACTCCCAGCGGTATGATGTGGGAGTGGATAGTGATGCCACAGAGGCTGAGTAACGCCCTTGCAACGTTCAACAGATGTGTCACAAATCTGTTGAGACCGGTGCGGGACTTCGCACCGAGTGACTTCGACGATGTGTTCGTCCATAACCGGGCTATGAACGAAAAGACGGAAGTGGAAGTTCATAGAACTCACGTTCTTCGGGTAATTTAACTTACGCGCAAGCATAAGTTGTACGCCAATCTCAAGAAGTGTATATTCGCGGCTAGAGAAATACACTTCTTGGGTGCATCGTGGGAGAAGACGGTGTACGCCCCGATCCCGAGAAGATCAAAAGGATCACCGACTGGCCAATGCCAGTCGATGTCAAGGGACTAAGGAAGTTCCTTGGGCAAGCGGCGTACTTGCACGAGTACTCGCGCAACTACGCCGAGACGATTGTTCATCTTTCTTGTTTACTCAAGAAAACTGTGAAGTGTTCATGGAGAGCTGACTGTCAGCGTTCCTTTGAAGGTATTAAGCATATCCTGATGCAATCGCCCATCTTGGCGATTTCAGATCAGGACAGACCATTTCATGTGGTCTGTGCCGCCAGCGATTTCGCAATCGGCTGTGCGTTAATGCATTCCGATGCAGATGGCGCGGAGCGCGACATCTGTTATCAGTCGCGTCAGCTGCAACCAGTCGAACGCAATTACCTAGTGCATGACAAGTAACTCCTTGCCATGAAATACGCACTGGCTAAATTTCGCGTCTATCTCTTGGGAGATAGACCGTTTATCGTCTGTACGGACCATGCGTCACTACGCTCGGCCGTAAACATTCCACGCCTCTCGCAAAGAATGGTGAGGTGGCTGTCCTTCTTCGCGAAGTATAACTTCTCCGTGGAGTATAAACCAGGACGACTCAACATCGTCGCTAATGCGCTATCGCGGCGACCCGATTTCGAGCTGGGCGCGCAATCCAACAGTGGGGACAAGCCCACTGTTGCGACACTTACGGTCAGTGTCTCGCCGTCAACATTACTTGAAGACGTGAGAAAGGCCTACGCAGAAATAAGGATATTTTGCGCTTGATGGATCATCTGGAGAAATTATATCGTAAATCGTTGAAAGATTTATCATCTTTGTTCTGATCCTCTTCATATTGGTACACAATTTGCTACGGGTTGCTGTACTATACGGCCGTTGCCGGCGACACACCTCGTGTCGTCGTCCCCACTCATAATGATTTGCGCTTACGCATCATGTATGAGTGTCACGATGACCCAACAGGCGGGCATCGTGGAAGGGAAAAGACTTACCTTACGGTAAGTCGTGACTTTTACTGGCCGCGCCAGTATCAGTTCGTGCGCAAGTACATTCGTGCTTGCGAGGATTATCAACGAGTGAAGCCTAGTCCTTCCTCCCGTGCGCCATCACAGCCTCTTCTTGTCCCGGAAGAGTGCTGGCAGTCCGTTTCCATGAACTTTGTCTTCGGGTTTCCCGAGCAAGCTCACAAGAATAATGTTATTCTTGTGTTTGATGACCTTTTCAGCAAGATGGTTCATCTTGCTGCAGCCCCTTAGTCGATCACTGCACACGGATGTGCGCGTGTCTTTCTAGACACATTCTTTAGACTCCACGGGTTACCCCGTGAACTCGTATCCGACCGTGACCCTCGGTTCACGTCGGAGTTTTGGCAATCCGTGTTCTGACAACTCGGAACGCGGTTGAAGATGTCGACATATGACCATCTCGAAACAAATGGTCAGACGGAACGTGCCAACCGCGTCCTTGAAGAGACCCTTCGATGATACGTCCACTCGTTCTCGAGTTGGAGCAAATTCCTACCTCCGGTGGAATTTGCCATCAATAATTCGGTGCATGTCTCGACACAGCATACACAGTTCTTCGTGAATGGATTACGCCATCCACGTCTGCCCGCCCTTTTAGAGTGTGACTCTTGGTCAAGGCGGGAGGGACTCGCTCGAGAACAAATCTTTCTGGATAATTCTCATCACGTGTCGACGCTAACGTCGTCACTTAGGATGCCGATGTCGATCATTTCGACATCGATGATGAAAATCATCTCAATAATAGCAATGATGCTATTATTGGGTCAGATGATGATGACGATGCTGGTATTATTAGCATCGCCAACGAATATTCCAGCGAGGATGATGACACCCTCGCTGATGATCAGAAACAGAAAAGGGCTCTTTCTGTAGATCGCACAAGGCGAACTGAACACAACAAGGCCGAGTCAGCAGAAAGATTTCTGCTGGGTCGTGAAGCAGTGGTCTGTGTCGTGCAGGATTCCACCGCTCACGCCGTGGACCGGCAGAAACGGAACGCTGACAAGAATGGAAGAGCAAATGTCCTTTATTTAACGTTAACGACCTAGTACTACTGTCTACGGTAAACTTACCTGGACATGTAGTCACTAATGTCGGCAGTAGTTTACTACTGCTGAAATACATTGGTCCCTTTCGTGTATTGCACCGCAAAGGCAATGTATACACGATTGAGTTGCCTCGCAGGATGCGCACGCATCCTACGTTTTATGTTGGTCGTCTCCGCCCGTACTATCAGCACGAGGCCTCTTCCGAGAGCGGAGATGACCAGCACGTTCAAGAATCCCCAACAAATTCTTGTGATCACGGACCAAACACTCAAGTTGGTCCTTCAGCAACGCAGTCTCGCTACGAGCCGCCTCTAGCCCGTCGCGCAAATGGCGCCTCTCGCGTTCGTTCTCAAGTTGAGCGAACGCGAAATCCGATCGGTCTGTCTCCCGATCGGCACGGAAACGTCGCACGGTCGACAACAAGTCGTGTCGACGATCGTTTTTTTGATCGACGTCCTCGTTCAACTCGGTCAGGTAACGTTCATAATTACCCAAAGTCTCATGCAGGTCCGGCAGCTGAGTCGGACCTTGGCTTCCCACCACCACCGGAGCCACTAGTGGATTCTCACGGTGGTCGACGCTTTCACGTGGGGCGTATCTTGAGCCACCGCGTGAAGAACGGGGAGCGGACAAGTAACCTTGTCCGCTGGTGTGGGTATCCACCATCTTATGACAGCTGGGAACCTCGATCCCAGCTGATTGCTGATGTTGAGGGTCTCGTCCACCAGTACGACGAGACTCATCCGATCGGTACTCGGGCCCATCGGTAAACACGTGCTTTTGGCGCTTGTAGATGGATTGCAAGTTTGAAATCTCGTCCCGCATCTCAGCCGAGATGAGTGCCCTTCCCCAGGGCGAACTCAGGGAATAAACATCCCTATGCGCACGTTGCGAGTTGTCAACACAACTCGCACAAGGATCACCCCACGTGAGGCAATGGATGCCTGCCTCACTCGACAAAAGATGCAGCCAGTGTCTTGCACCGGTTGGCGATCTCTTTTCAAACTCGATGCGTACTGCTTCAAGTTTTTTGAAGCCATCCCTTTCGTCCAAAATTCTTGACATTTTGGACGAACGCGTTCCATGCAGCCAAAAGCGAAGCCTTGTCACACATTTGGTTACAATTGTACCATCGATACTTGAGGAAAGCATCTAGAAAAAAGTCTTCTTCAGCGCAAAGTTCTTCGCGCTGGAGCTCAAGCCATGGAGATCGCTCGCATCGAATAATGTAATTCGATGATGTTGACTTTTCTCGTGATCCAAGCTACTGATGAGCTGTCCAGGCAAACGCCACGACTTCAGCTCATCACGCTTCGACGTGATATCTTTGCTGATACCACGGGTTCCAATATGACGACGGCTCGCGCCATAGTCAACGGGCTCGTGCGAGGGCGCACGAGTTGATTGCGGTGATGAGCAATCATACTCATCACCATATTCATCGTCACTGCCGAACAGACTGTGACGCATGTCGCGAGTCCGTTCTTTCGGCATGTCTTTTGGCGAGAGAGGCACCGCGGGTGAGCGCGATGCATCACCCGTCTAGTCCGAGTCAGACACATCTGACTCGCCAGAGTAGCTGACCCCTAGCTCGAGGTCACTGTGTGCATGTGGTGCGATAACACATGCGCCTGAAGCAACACTTGCTGCAGGCAGAGAATGAGCAGCAGACGACGAATCGTCTGCCGCAGAGGATGGCACGGTAGCAGAATGTGTCGTCTTCTAATCTCCCCGCATAGACATGTTAACTATGCGAGGAATAGTCAGAATGAATGGATCTGACCAACAAGTGCTCCTCACCCATTGGCATCCAATGGGTGGCCACAAACGTTTCGGTAGTCACACGGTGACAATCAGTCAAGGGGGGGGTGATGTAACAGGGTAGCCCGTTACATGATATTGTCACTAAAGATAATATCACAATAAAGAATATTACGTCGAATATTCTTTCAACAATATCACAGAGCATGATGATATTGTTGAAGATGGCCGAAGGGTCTACTCATTGGTTGACATCGTGATGATATCAACCCACCAATCGCTGATAGACGCGCGCAATGGGTGGTGAGTAGACGTCATCATAGGTTTAGTTAGATCAATATATTAAGTCAGCATAAACAGAGACATAAGATTGATAGGAATTAATTATATTAAATAACAGTTTTACTTTTACCAGAGACTAGCGTGTTCACTAGTCTCCTTTCCTTCCTCTGTGTTGGTGCAACACTTATCAGGGCACTGACTATCACTGTTGCCAGTGGAAGTGAGCTCGGTACTGGTCAACCAGTACGTTGTCACCAGTGCTTCGTTACAACCGTGATATCGTGAATGCTCCGTTTAAATTTTGTAAACAAGTTTAATCCGTCTACGCTTTTTTTACGGTATGCTATGAATCGGTTCCAGGTTTGTGCTTAAGCGCGTTCGAGCTGGACATTGATTCCCCCTTAAATTGGGCTGAATATGCAGCACATTTCGCCGTTAGAGCGTGCAAGCTTCCTTTTGTTGATGCTGCGGTTTGCATCAAAGGCCTTGCGTGCATGCTTGTTCGTTGTGTATACAATCGACTCGCCGCTGTTTATGCTCCTACTTTAAAAAACCTACGTGTTCCGAGTGTCGATGGTATACCTTAACCTACTTCCACTACTCACAAAAACATTGCTTGAATTAAGTTTCTTCTCTTTCATAGTGTAGCGACGATTTCCTTGACACCTAGTTGTCGCCACAGGATCGTTACGATGATCTACGAAGCACGCGTTTAGTTGTTGTGCATCTGTACTTCGCTCACTGCTAAGGTGGAAAGTAGAGTAAAGTACTTTGCATCTATGCTGAGGTGACGGGCGGTGCCTATACCGGAACTTCGCTCAAACCGTTAGCAGAGAGAGAATTAAAGATGAAGACGTTCTATAGGTCGTGCATCGTGCTACTTTAACAAGCGTCGGGGATAATTAAGCATGTCCTTCTAAGTTTGACAGTTTCGTGCTCATCCGCAGCATGTTATTCAGAGGCTGACAATACAGAGGTGATCAATCAGCATACCTTTTGTACGAGTAGCTTATCGGAACTCCCATCACGCGTGTAGCTGCACCATCGCACAGTCATATTATGTGAGCTCAAGTCGCTCATCGAGACTGTCGTGTTTTTTGTAGCCTTAATTGACGACTTTTGAGCTCAGCGTTGGTCAGCTTGTTGTTGTGTAGTGTTCCATTACGGCAGTCTTTTGCCATGAAGGTATACAATAAGACCATTCATGTAACGGGAAACTGGTGACAACGTACTGGTTGACCAGTACCGAGCTCACTTCCACTGGCAACAGTGATAGTCAGTGCCCTGATAAGTGTTGCACCAACACAGAGGAAGGAAAGGAGACTAGTGAACACGCTAGTCTCTGGTAAAAGTAAAACTGTTATTTAATATAATTAATTCCTATCAATCTTATGTCTCTGTTTATGCTGACTTAATATATTGATCTAACTAAACCTATGATGACGTCTACTCACCACCCATTGCGCGCGTCTATCAGCGATTGGTGGGTTGATATCATCACGATGTCAACCAATGAGTAGACCCTTCGGCCATCTTCAACAATATCATCATGCTCTGTGATATTGTTGAAAGAATATTCGACGTAATATTCTTTATTGTGATATTATCTTTAGTGACAATATCATGTAACGGGCTACCCTGTTACATCACCCCCCCCCTTGACTGATTGTCACCGTGTGACTACCGAAACGTTTGTGGCCACCCATTGGATGCCAATGGGTGAGGAGCACTTGTTGGTCAGATCCATTCATTCTGACTATTCCTCGCATAGTTAACATGTCTATGCGGGGAGATTAGAAGACGACACATTCTGCTACCGTGCCATCCTCTGCGGCAGACGATTCGTCGTCTGCTGCTCATTCTCTGCCTGCAGCAAGTGTTGCTTCAGGCGCATGTGTTATCGCACCACATGCACACAGTGACCTCGAGCTAGGGGTCAGCTACTCTGGCGAGTCAGATGTGTCTGACTCGGACTAGACGGGTGATGCATCGCGCTCACCCGCGGTGCCTCTCTCGCCAAAAGACATGCCGAAAGAACGGACTCGCGACATGCGTCACAGTCTGTTCGGCAGTGACGATGAATATGGTGATGAGTATGATTGCTCATCACCGCAATCAACTCGTGCGCCCTCGCACGAGCCCGTTGACTATGGCGCGAGCCGTCGTCATATTGGAACCCGTGGTATCGGCAAAGATATCACGTCGAAGCGTGATGAGCTGAAGTCGTGGCGTTTGCCTGGACAGCTCATCAGTAGCTTGGATCACGAGAAAAGTCAACATCATCGAATTACATTATTCGATGCGAGCGATCTCCATGGCTTGAGCTCCAGCGCGAAGAACTTTGCGCTGAAGAAGACTTTTATCTAGATGCTTTCCTCAAGTATCGATGGTACAATTGTAACCAAATGTGTGACAAGGCTTCGCTTTTGGCTGCATGGAACGCGTTCGTCCAAAATGTCAAGAATTTTGGACGAAAGGGATGGCTTCAAAAAACTTGAAGCAGTACGCATCGAGTTTGAAAAGAGATCGCCAACCGGTGCAAGACACTGGCTGCATCTTTTGTCGAGTGAGGCAGGCATCCATTGCCTCACGTGGGGTGATCCTTGTGCGAGTTGTGTTGACGACTCGCAACGTGCGCATAGGGATGTTTATTCCCTGAGTTCGCCCTGGGGAAGGGCACTCATCTCGGCTGAGATGCGGGACGAGATTTCAAACTTGCAATCCATCTACAAGCGCCAAAAGCACGTGTTTACCGATGGGCCCGAGTACCGATCGGATGAGTCTCGTCGTACTGGTGGACGAGACCCTCAACATCAGCAATCAGCTGGGATCGAGGTTCCCAGCTGTCATAAGATGGTGGATACCCACACCAGCGGACAAGGTTACTTGTCCGCTCCCCGTTCTTCACGCGGTGGCTCAAGATACGCCCCACGTGAAAGCGTCGACCACCGTGAGAATCCACTAGTGGCTCCGGTGGTGGTGGGAAGCCAAGGTCCGACTCAGCTGCCGGACCTGCATGAGACTTTGGGTAATTGTGAACGTTACCTGACCGAGTTGAACGAGGACGTCGATCAAAAAAACGATCGTCGACA